>JAEDXY010000109.1:0-600000 GCA_019395295.1 Osmanthus fragrans | reverse complement strand
TATTGTGAGCTCATACGGTACACTATAATAAGGATTTGGTCCCATTTATGCTTGACATGCATCATTGCATCATCATATTTACTGAACTTTATGGTTCACGTTTTGTATTTTGTACTGTAGATGGCACAGCGAGATAATGAGATTATCAGAACTACCAGACATGCCGAAATTACTGCGGATTTCTCAGCTATACATGTTATATATAGACGCACCCACTACACACGCTTTTATACAGTGATTGATGAAGATGAAGGTATTGAAACTTTTGAAGACGGGGAAGACTTTGTGATGGTCATGATTGATGTCTATGACTTGGTTACTTGTCGTTATGTAAATACCGTAATGTTCGTGGAATAGACTGTGATATGATATTATGTAAAAAAGGAAAAATGGGGCCTAGGAAAATAATGTAGAGAAAATAAATAGACTTGACTGACTTTGACATACCGCCCTATCTGCCTGCTGTAAAATAGATATAGAGAAAAAAATATATATTTTGAAAATTTGCAGGCATTTCATTTGACCAAAATTTTTGGGTAGTCATATGACAAATTTTCGAGGGGATGTCTTTTGTAAAACAAATTCTCTTTTTGGTATAATATGAAATCTGGCGGTTCTTTTAACTCTTTATATTGATTTTCTGTGACACGTCTTGATTATACTGTGAAATGCTTATTTGGATTAAATCTTAGTCTGCTATAAAAATTATTAATAAAATAACACTATAAAAAGAAAAATCTTAAGGGTAGAGGTTGGGGGCTGACAGAGTTGGTATCAGAGCCAAGGTTTTAATAACATCCTGAAGACTTAACATGTATAGCTGGGGACTGAGTAAACGACGGCATGCTGGTATGTATGTTATTTCTGTTCTTATTGATTTTGTTTTAATAAAGTTATGTTTTAAATTGCTAGTGAGAAGGACTAATTATAAGTATGATCCTACTAAGGAAATCGTCCTATATAAATTAGAGGATATGTAGTTTGTCTTAATGTTTAGAAATAATAATAAGCGAGTTTACTTTTCGTTTTATCAGTATCTAATGATACATAGATTAGTTACAGGCTTAAAAGTCTATTTTAGTTAGATGGCGGATGCAAGTGAATCTACGACCAATGGAAATAATCGAGACGCAGTAGTAGAGCGTCTGGCAGCATTAGTAGAGACCCAGTCACAACAACTTATTCAGCATATACAAGCTACACCAGCACCATTACCAGCACCAAGAATTGATGAAAATGTTGGAGAGCGATTTAGGAAACTAAACCCTCCCATTTTTGATGGAACTGTTGATCCGATGAAAGCAGAAGAGTGGGTACGTACGACGGAGAACATGTTTAAATATAGTAGAGTTCCAGATACTGAAAAGGTAAATTGTGCTGCTTTTATGCTACGAGGCAGTGCTGGATTCTGGTGGGATACCGTGCAAAGCATTGAATCCGTGGATTCTATGACATGGACTCGATTTAAGGAACTTTTTCTAAATAAATATTTTACCACAGCTGCTAGACAACAAAAGTTAAATGAGTTTATTCAGTTGCGACAAGGAACCATGTCTGTTGGGGAATATATTAGAAAATTTGAGGAACTTTCTCGTTTTGCTTCTCATATAGTTAGCACTAATGAGCATAAAGTAGAACGATTTCTCGAAGGGCTCCAACCTGACTTATATCGGGATGTGAAGATAGTAGGCACCCAGGGAGTAACCTTTGCAACTATTGCAGAGAGAGCATTGGAAGCGGAACAAGCAGAGAATCGTATTGCTGGAGTACAAGAGCAGCATCGTTCTAATTTCCTTAAACGACCTCATTTGCAGAGAGGCAACAACTCAGATAATCTAAAGAGAGAACCTCATTTTAGACAAGGACCTAGAAATAATGTACGACCTTCAAATAATAATCATGGAAAAAGGCCACGTCCCAACAATCAACCAGTGGGCAGTGCGATATGTCCTAAGTGTAACAAGGTTCACACTGGCTCGTGTATTACTTGCTATAACTGTGGTAAACAAGGACATATATCACGTGTATGCACGGAGAAAACCAAGGACAATGGAAATCGTGCTATTGCTAGGGTTTATGCACTGAATGAAAGTACTTCAAGCGACACTCCAGCGGTCATTGCCGGTAAGCTTCCTATTGCTGGAACTCTTGCTTATGCTTTATTTGATTCTGGATCTTCCCACTCTTTTATATCTACTTGCATGGTTAGTGTGACGCCCCGAACTTAAACTTCGAGGGTCACGTACTAATCATAATAGGTTCTGCCTTTTGGTACATGTAAATACTCTTAAAAAATGTATTACATGTTAGAGACTTATTTCCAATTTTGTAAAATATCTCTCATAATAAAAAAATAATGGCCAGCGAAAGCGCATGCCGACAAAAATTATACTTTATAAAAATGGACTTGGTGTAGCCACGGTAAGTTAGGGCAGTAAGTTCAACTATTTTTATAAAATTCATCCCAACTCCGTTTTCTATGAAATCTGTGGCATTAGAAAGATAATTTCAAGTAGTTTTCTAGGTTAAAACATGAAAATTTTCCGAGTTCGTATAGTATGGACGTTTTATTGAAAACAGTGTAGTGTTGCACAGAAAATTCCAGATTGACCCTTCAATGTTTAAAAATTCATATCTCAGGTCATAGACATCCAAATTGTGTGATTCTCCCATATCTAGACAAATCGAAGAGGAACGCAGTAGTATTTTTATAATCTCAAACGGATGCCTATAGAGTTGGAAATATCATTTTGAAAATGACCTAGAATCTGCCCGGATTCTGCCTCTTTTGTCATTCAAGAAAATAAGTCTAAAAATACGTTTCTTAACATAACATGGAAGATATAATTACATAATTTACTTCCGGTACCTTATTACATCATGTTTTATACATGTTTTTATACAATACCTTAAAAAAAACATATATGAAGCAGTCGAACAAAACATGCAAAAACAAGACTTCGATGCGAATTAACCTTGTCCTTAACTCATCATCGACTATGCCGACTGACTTCCACCAACTTCACATCTATGGATCTGAAAATTTAGTATAGGATACTATGAGTATAAAGAATACTCAGTAAGATACCATGCTTGGATTTAACATGTTAATACTACGCAAAAGAAAGCATTCAAACACATACTTGCACATTCCGGCTTGTCGGTGCCCTTCGGACTTGTCCTAAGGCTTAGATATCTAACTTTGTGGACTTGTCCACATCTTTCATGTTATGATTTTCATGCATAACTTAAGCATAAATATTACCATGAAATCCTACCACTTAAGCAAAGAAAGTATCTTACCTTATGTCCTTGTGTGTGTACGCTCTACAAAGTGGAGATCAAATCTCCTTTTCACCTAACGTCGAAAGGCAACCTGTATTATGATCTAACATTAAATATTCTCAATTTGATTTCCCTAACACACATAATCTAAAATACATCCATTCAAGCCAAAATAATTTAAAGGACATCCTCATTTCAAATTACCGATAGCATTGCAACCTACCCCATAAATCTCGCTATTTCTCGAGTCCAATTATGAACGTTAACATCACCCAAATGTTGTCATCAACCTCGTTCTTCTTAGAATCTATTTTCTAGGCCCAATAGATCATTAATGGATATGTAAAGGTTGAAACTACAATAAATGTGGCAATGGACAGAATCTGTTTTTAAGTTTCCCTCTTCGTCCAATTATTTTTCGAATTCTTTTCCACGCCCTTAACTACATCTAACGACTCCCAAATTTTTACCACACTTCTATAACGTGTATGTGAAGATAATCATGTCATAAAATCGTGACAATAAAAGGTTTACAGCATCCAAAAAAAGTCCATTTTCACAACACCAAATCAGACAGTTTCCAGCAACTATGAAATTCCTACCCTTACTTGTTTCACTCAATATATCCCCAAAAATTTCCACTTTTCTTCCATAATAACATCCCAAACATCAACCCCAACATAATATCAATTAATTTCAGAGGCTCAAGAGATCATAATATCCTCAAAGACAATGAAAATAATACTCAAAACCGTGAGCTGAACTCACCTATTCAGAAATTCAGTTTCCAGCCTTCTGTTTCTGCTTCCTTTGTTTTCACGTCCACTTGGAGTCACTTGAGGATATCTTTGCAGAGTCAAATGTCTTATTTAGGAGCTATTTAAGGAGTCTTAAGGATTAGGGTCGTGAGTGATACTTAAAGGTGAAGGAATTTGTGATTACAAGACAAGTGTTTCTCAAGCATGAGCTGTTCAAGCAGCAGGAGGTGTCTTCTTGCAGCTAACTTTGACTTCTCCCTTGCACCATATGAAGCCATCTGTGACTTAAGGGAATTATATTTATCTTATATCAAGTTCTAAGTGTTCAAAGACGGATTGGAGGCTTAATGGTGAAGGAATTAAATGTTAGAGTGACAAGTCAATACATGCTAAGTAGGTGGTGTATTCTTGTGATTAAATTCTCATTTCCTACTTATCCTTGGGGGATTAGCATGATGTTTAAAGATAATATACCACATATTTTAAACCTTAAAGATGTGGTAGACGTGACTTAAAACTTAGGAGTGAAGAAGTCAACGATTACAATGACAACTCAATCGGCATGACGTGTACTACGCATCGAGGTGTTCCATATAGTAAAATCTGATTTTACATCTATCCTTGCAAGTACAAATCGAGTGTCCTAAAAATTATTCTAAATCCCTAATTAACTAATCTTGATAACTTTTAATCAATCGAAAATGCAAACTTTCAATAAATCGACCAATGCAAAATTGGCAACCATTAACAACTTTGGCAGTAGAATATTGAAAGTTTAATTGCTATCCTAAAAAGAAGTGAGCAAATTAATTTAACGAGCATAACATTTTGGGGTATTACATCCCTCCTCCCTTAAAAAAAATTTCGTCCCCGAAATTACCTTGTACTTAGTTGAAAAGTTCTGGGTACTTGGTCTTGATTTCATCTTCTCTTTCCCAAGTTGATTCTTCGACATCATGGTTTCTCCATTGAACTCTCACTAATGGAATTTCTTTTGTTCTCAGTTGTTGGATTCTGCGATCCAATATTGCTACTGGTTTTTCCTCATAAGTCATGTTTTGTTGGATATCCAATGGTTGATAACTAACCACATGACTTTGATCAGGCACATACTGTCGAAGCATCGACACGTGGAACACATCATGAATTGCTGACAATTCTGGCGGTAGAGCAATTCGATAGGCTGCATTTCCAATTTTCTGTATAATTTCAAAAGGACCCACGAATCTTGGTCGAAGTTTTCCCTTCCTTCCAAAGCGAAGAACTCCCTTCATCGGTGCCACTTTTAAGAAAACTTTATCCCCAACATTAAATGCCAAATCTTTTCTCCTTTTATCAGCTTAACTTTTTTGTCGATCCTGGGCTGCCTTGATTCTAGCTCTTATTTTATCAATCACTCGACTAGTTTCCTCAATTATTTCGGGTCCTAAAACCCTTCGTTCACCCACTTCATCCCAATAAAGAGGAGCTCTACATCTTCTGCCATAAAGAGCTTCGTAAGGTGCCATCTTTATCGTAGCTTGATAGCTATTATTATAGGCAAACTCCACCAATGGTACATAACTCTCCCAACTGCCTCCTAAATCAAGGACACAGGCACGCAACATATCTTCCAAAGTCTGTATAGTCCTCTCCGATTGTCCATCAGTTTGAGGATGAAAAGCTGTACTGAAGTTTAACTTGGTTCCCATAGCTTCTTGCAAACTTTTCCAGAATTTTGAGGTGAATCTTGGATCTCTATCCGATACAATTGAGGCTGGGATACCATGCAAACGGATGACCTCTTTGATGTACAATCGCGCGTATTGATTCATACTGAAATTCATTCTTACAGGTAGAAAATGAGCTGACTTTGTTAACCGATCCACTATCACCCACATAGCATCATTTCCCCTAGCTGATTTTGGAAAACCCACAACAAAATCCATAGTTATATGCTCCCATTTCCATTGTGGAATTGTTAATGGTTCCAACATTCCAGATGGCTTTTGATGTTCAGCTTTCACTTGTTGACAAGTCAGGCACCTCCTGACAAAAAGACCTATGCACCGTTTCATATTTCTCCACCAAAACATATTCCTTAGATCACGATACATTTTTGTACCTCCTGGATGGGCAGTATATGGAGTTATGTGTGCTTCTTCCAGAATTTCTTTCCTCAATCCCTCATCTTTCGGCACACACAACCTTCCTTTAAAAAGTAAAGCTTTATCACTGCCCAATTTAAAATCCTTTCGCTTGGTAGTACCAACTTCAGATTTAATCTTTTGCAGGAAAGAGTCACCATCCTGAGCTACTCTTATCCGATCTCTAAGTGTTGGTCGAATCATTAGAGCTGCTATCCTGGTGATAGTTTGGGTTGGTGGAGCAATTACTTCTAGATGCAAGTTTTCAAAATCCTTCAACAACTGGTCCTGCATAGTGATTAATACTGCTAATTGTCCAACCGCCTTTCTGCTAAGAGCATCTGCTACTACATTAGCTTTACCAGGATGGTAAAGGATAGTGCAATCATAATCCTTTACTAGCTCTAGCCATCTCCTCTGCCTCATATTTAATTCTTTTTGAGTGAAAAAGTACTTCAAACTCTTATGATCGGTATAAATGTCACACTTACTTCCATATAAGTAATGACGCCATATCTTAAGGGCATGAACTACCGCAGCCAATTCTAGATCATGGGTTGGGTAGTTTTGTTCATATTGTTTCAATTGTCTGGAAGCATAGGCTATCACCTTTCCTTTCTGCATCAGAACACACCCTATGCCCTGTTTCGAAGCATCACTGTATATAACGAATCCTTCTGGTCCGTCAGGTATTGTTAAGACTGGAGCTGTGACTAATCTTCGTTTCAGCTCTTGGAAGCTCTGTTCACATTTTTCTGTCCATTGAAATTTTATCCCTTTACGGGTCAATTGGGTCAATGGTCCTGCTATCTTTGAAAATCCTTCGATAAATCTTCTATAGTAACCAGCCAATCCCAAGAAGCTGCGTATTTCTCTAACATTGGTTGGTCTTACCCAATTATTCACTGCTTCTACTTTGGTTGGGTCTACTTCAATTCCTTGTGTTGTGATTACGTGCCCCAGAAAACCTATTTTATCCAACCAGAATTCACATTTCTTGAATTTGGCATAGAGCTTTTCTTTTCTTAGAGTTTCCAAGACAATCGTGAGATGTTTCTCGTGTTCCTCATTATTCTTTGAATAGATTAAGATATCATCAATAAAAACTATGACAAATTGATCTAAGTATTCATGGAATACCCTGTTCATTAGATCCATAAATACTGTCGGGGCATTAGTTAATCCAAAAGGCATCACCAAAAATTCATAATGCCCATAACGCGTTCTAAAAGCCGTCTTAGGGATATCATCTGGCTTAATTTTCAATTGATGATATCCTGATCATAGATCGATCTTTGAAAATACTGTAGCCCCCTTGAGCTGGTCAAACAAATCTTCTATTCTTGGAAGTGGATATTTGTTTTTGACAGTGAGACGATTCAATTCTTGGTAGTCAATGCACAGCCTCATTGTTCCATCCTTCTTTTTTACAAATAACACCGGTACACCCCAAGGTGATACACTTGGTCTAATGAGACCCTTATCAAGAAGCTCTTTCAATTGTACCTTCAACTCTTGCAGTTCCAATGGTGCCATACGATATGGAGCCTTTGAAATAGGTGTTGCTCCTGGTACCAAGTCGATGGCAAACTCTACTTGCCTGTCTGGTGGCACACCTAGAAGATCTTCTGGAAAAACATCTTTATAGTGTCGAACTATTCGAACATCCTCAACTGACAACTTATCTTGTTTAACATTGGTCATCGATACTAGAAATCTTTGACCTAATTCCTTTCTCGATGTCCTTTCAACCTGAGTTGTCGACACTATACGAGACAAGGTATTTGCCTCAGTTCCCACAAAACGAAACTCTTTCTCGCCCGGTCTTCGAAAAAATCACCACTCTCTCGGTACAATGAATAGTTGCATAGTTTTTAGACAACCAATCCATACCAAGGATAACATCAAAGTCTTTTATCGTTAATAGAATTAGATCTACCGCTATACCTCTACCATCAATTTCCATCTTAAGATTTCTAGCTATTTGGTCAGCCACAAGTACCTTTCCAGATGGAAGAGAGATTTCTAAGGTATACGGAAGGAATTCACATTCTACTTTAGACTTTGCGACAAACGAAGAAGAAATGAACGAATGTGTAGCTCCAGAATCTATAAGTACAAATGCAGGCATATTGGACACTGAGATGATACCTGCGAGGACATTAGGGTTTCGCTCTGCTTCTTGCCTGGATAAGGAGAAAACTCTTGCTTTTCCTTTCTGGTCATCTCCAGCCTTCTGTGTCTGATTCTGGGGACATTCTTTCGCGAAATGTCCTGATTTCCCACACTTGAAATAAACATTTCTTCCCAATAAACATTCTCCTTTGTGAGGTCTATCGCACTTAGGACAACGCTTATCACCACCAACTCCTGCTATCTCTGTCTTTCCTTTCTTTGGTGCATTATTTCTTCTTCCTTTACCATTATTCTGTCTATCAAAGTTCCACTTCCTCTTACCGGAGAAATTTTGAACTTGGTAGGGGCTCCCAACGTTTTGAGTTCTTTGATAAGAAATAGTCTGGGCTCGCTTCAGGACTTCTCGATAAGTGTTCAGCTCGAGAACTGACACTATATCACGAATATAAGGTTGAAGCCCGCGTTCAAACCTTCTAGCCCGCTTTTCCTCTGTATCCACTAGATGTGGAGCGAACCTTGATAACTCCTCGAAGTAAGTATGTAAGGTCCTTATATGAAAGGTCATTATCAGACCACAACACAATCTCATTTATGACTGAAGCCCAAGGTTCTGGAACGGTTTCATATAACCTCTGTATCTTCACCTTATCACTTAAGCTATAGTGTATCTCCCATAACATCTCAATAATGCAGTCTAGCAGATCAAGATGTTGTACAAGGCTATGGAGCGGATGCATTTGATGATTATATTAAAATACCAATAGTATGTCCCGCTTCTTCGCAAAACCACAAGCTTCTGTCCTTGTGGGGCTTCTTACTATTCGTGCCATAACTAAGACAACAAATAGATTAGGTTACTCTACAAGGCTCTAACATATAAATGTTAATGACTTCATAATCTCAAACATGACTTGATTCAAAATATTCATATATCCAACAATAGATATAGTAGTCCATTACATAAGAAAACTCATAAACTTTGAAAAAGATTTTTACCTTGATCGTCGGTTGAAAGTCAGTTACTAGCTTGCTCGATGATGAAGGACAATAACTTTCTAAAAAAAAAAAAAAAAAAAAAAAAATTCTACAGAAAAGTAAACATGCTCTGATACCACGCTGTGACGCCCCGAACTTAAACTTCGAGGGTCACGTACTAATCATAATAGGTTCTGCCTTTTGGTACATGTAAATACTCTTAAAAAATGTATTACATGTTAGAGACTTATTTCCAATTTTGTAAAATATCTCTCATAATAAAAAAATAATGGCCAGCAGAAGCGCATGCCGACAAAAATTATACTTTATAAAAATGGACTTGGTGTAGCCACGGTAAGTTAGGGCAGTAAGTTCAACTATTTTTATAAAATTCATCCCAACTCCGTTTTCTATGAAATCTGTGGCATTAGAAAGATAATTTCAAGTAGTTTTCTAGGTTAAAACATGAAAATTTTCTGAGTTCGTATAGTATGGACGTTTTATTGAAAACAGTGTAGTGTTGCACAGAAAATTCCAGATTGACCCTTCAATGTTTAAAAATTCATATCTCAGGTCATAGACATCCAAATTGTGTGATTCTTGCGCCCATATCTAGACAACTCGAATAGGAACGCAGTAGTATTTTTAGAATCTCAAAACGATGCCTATAGAGTTGGAAATATCATTTTGAAAATGACCTAGAATCTGCCCGGATTCTGCCTCTTTTGTCATTCAAGAAAATAAGTCTAAAAATACGTTTCTTAACATAACATGGAAGATATAATTACATAATTTACTTCCGGTACCTTATTACATCATGTTTTATACATGTTTTTATACAATACCTTAAAAAAACATATATGAAGCAGTCGAACAAAACATGCAAAAACAAGACTTCGATGCGAATTAACCTTGTCCTTAACTCATCATCGACTATGCCGACTGACTTCCACCAACTTCACATCTATGGATCTGAAAATTTAGTATAGGATACTATGAGTATAAAGAATACTCAGTAAGATACCATGCTTGGATTTAACATGTTAATACTACGCAAAAGAAAGCATTCAAACACATACTTGCACATTCCGGCTTGCCGGTGCCCTTCGGACTTATCCTAAGGCTTAGATATCTAACTTTGTGGACTTGTCCACATCTTTCATGTTATGGTTTTCATGCATAACTTAAGCATAAATATTACCATGAAATCCTACCACTTAAGCAAAGAAAGTATCTTACCTTATGTCCTTGTGTGTGTACGCTCTACAAAGTGGAGATCAAATCTCCTTTTCACCTAACGTCGAAAGGCAACCTGTATTATGATCTAACATTAAATATTCTCAATTTGATTTCCCTAACACACATAATCTAAAATACATCCATTCAAGCCAAAATAATTTAAAGGACATCCTCATTTCAAATTACCGATAGCATTGCAACCTACCCCATAAATCTCGCTATTTCTCGAGTCCAATTATGAACGTTAACATCACCCAAATGTTGTCATCAACCTCGTGCTTCTTAGAATCTATTTTCTAGGCCCAATAGATCATTAATGGATATGTAAAGGTTGAAACTACAATAAATGTGGCAATGGACAGAATCTGTTTTTAAGTTTCCCTCTTCGTCCAATTATTTTTCGAATTCTTTTCCACGCCCTTAACTACATCTAACGACTCCCAAATTTTTACCACACTTCTATAACGTGTATGTGAAGATAATCATGTCATAAAATCGTGACAATAAAAGGTTTACAGCATCCAAAAAAAGTCCATTTTCACAACACCAAATCAGACAGTTTCCAGCAACTATGAAATTCCTACCCTTACTTGTTTCACTCAATATATCCCCAAAAAATTTCCACTTTTCTTCCATAATAACATCCCAAACTTCAACCCCAACATAATATCAATTAATTTCAGAGGCTCAAGAGATCATAATATCCTCAAAGACAATGAAAATAATACTCAAAACCGTGAGCTGAACTCACCTATTCAGAAATTCAGTTTCCAGCCTTCTGTTTCTGCTTCCTTTGTTTTCACGTCCACTTGGGGTCACTTGAGGATATCTTTGCAGAGTCAAATGTCTTATTTAGGAGCTATTTAAGGAGTCTTAAGGATTAGGGTCGTGAGTGATACTTAAAGGTGAAGGAATTTGTGATTACAAGACAAGTGTTTCTCAAGCATGAGCTGTTCAAGCAGGAGGTGTCTTCTTGCAGCTAACTTTGACTTCTCCCTTGCACCATATGAAGCCATCTGTGACTTAAGGGAATTATATTTATCTTATATCAAGTTCTAAGTGTTCAAAGACGGATTGGAGGCTTAATGGTGAAGGAATTAAATGTTAGAGTGACAAGTCAATACATGCTAAGTAGGTGGTGTATTCTTGTGATTAAATTCTCATTTCCTACTTATCCTTGGGGGATTAGCATGATGTTTAAAGATAATATACCACATATTTTAAACCTTAAAGATGTGGTAGACGTGACTTAAAACTTAGGAGTGAAGAAGTCAACGATTACAATGACAACTCAATCGGCATGACGTGTACTACGCATCGAGGTGTTCCATATAGTAAAATCTGATTTTACATCTATCCTTGCAAGTACAAATCGAGTGTCCTAAAAATTATTCTAAATCCCTAATTAACTAATCTTGATAAACTTTTAATCAATCGAAAATGCAAACTTTCAATAAATCGACCAATGCAAAATTGGCAACCATTAACAACTTTGGCAGTAGAATATTGAAAGTTTAATTGCTATCCTAAAAAGAAGTGAGCAAATTAATTTAACGAGCATAACATTTTGGGGTATTACAGTTAGAAGGATTCAATTGCTAACTGATAGTTTAAAGTCTGAGTTAGAGGTACTGATTCCATTGGGACAAACATTTCGAACTAAGGAAATAATAAATAATTGTGAGGTAATGATTAACATCTATTCTCTTCTTGCAAACCTTATTCTCCTGGATATGAGAGATTATGATGTTATTTTGGGTATGGATTGGTTGTCAAACTATCGAGCCAATCTAGATTGTTCCAGGAAAATTGTTACTTTTCGTTTGTCTAATGGTGAATTAGTAGCCTTCCAAGGAATGGTCAATCCTTTATCTACTTTGTTAGTATCAGCTATTAGAGCGCGGAAGATGATAAGAAAAGGTGGTGAAGGTTTTTTTGGTCCATGTTTATAATACTGAAATCAAATCAGAAATCTCTTTAGACAAAATTCCAGTAGTTCGAGAATTTCCTGATGTTTTTCCTGAAAAGTTGTCTGGACTACCCCCTGATCGAGAAATTGACTTTGCCATTGATCTAATTCCTGGCACTTGTCCAATATCAAAAACCCCATATCGCATGGCACCTGCAGAGCTCAAAGAGTTGAAACTGCAATTACAGGAATTACTAGATCAGGGATTCATTCGCCCAAGTTTTTCTCCTTGGGGTGCTCCAGTATTGTTTGTTAAGAAAAATGATGGAACAATGAGGATGTGTATTGACTATCGAGAACTAAATAAAGTGACAATAAAGAACAAATACCCTCTTCCTCGTATAGATGACCTGTTTGACCAACTTCAAGGTGCTACAATATTCTCCAAAATCGATCTTCGTTCGGGATATCATCAACTAAAAATTAAAGAAGAAGACATACCGAAAACTGCTTTCAGTACCAGATATGGGCATTATGAATTTTTGGTCATGCCCTTTGGTTTGACTAATGCCCCTGCTGCCTTTATGGACTTAATGAATCGAGTGTTCAAGGAATATTTAGATAAATTCATTATTGTTTTTATTGATGATATCCTTATTTACTCTAAGAGTGAAGCAGAACATGATCAACATTTGCGTCAGGCTCTATCTATTTTACGAGCCAATAAGCTTTTTGCGAAATTCACAAAATGTGAATTTTGGCTTAAGCAAGTGATATTTCTTGGTCATGTGGTTTCTGCAAACGGGATTTCCGTTGACTCAAGTAAGATCGAAGCTGTAACATGTTGGCCACGACCGACTAATGTCACGGAAGTTAGAAGTTTCTTGGGACTTGCAGGATATTATCGTCGTTTCGTTGAGGGATTTTCGAAAATTGCAGTTCCATTAACTAAATTAACTCGAAAAGGAGTACCTTTTAATTGGTCGGAGGCATGCGAGCGAAGTTTTCAGGAACTTAAGAAGAGGCTAACTACAGCACCGGTACTAGCTCTTCCGTCTACCTCTGAAAAATTTGTGGTGTATAGTGACACCTCTAAAAATGGACTTGGATGTGTTTTAATGCAAAATGGTAGGGTTATTGCTTATGCCTCACACCAGCTGAAGGAATATGAAAAGAATTACCCTATCCATGATTTAGAATTAGCAGCCGTAGTCTTTGCATTGAAAATTTGGAGGCATTATCTTTATGGAGAACGTTGTGAGATTTATACAGATCATAAAAGTTTGAAGTACTTTTTCACTCAAAAAGAGTTGAATATGCGACAAAGGAGATGGCTTGAGTTAGTTAAGGATTATGATTGTAGTATTAATTATCATCCCGGAAAAGCTAATGTTGTAGCTGATGCCCTTAGTCGAAGGACTTTGCATGGGAAAAAGCTACCAATACAATTGGAACGAGAGGTTCAATTGTTTAACCTAGAAGTTTGTGGAGATATGAATCTCACAGCTCAACCTACATTACGGGAACGTATCAAGGAGCAACAATTGCTTAATCAAACTTTAAAACGAATTCGTCAACAGATTTTGGATGGCAAAAACTCAGTGTACCAGATAGCAAATGATGGAGTAATTGTATTCCGTAATAGAATTTATGTACCCAATGAGACAACTCTTCGAACTGAGATTTGCGCGGAAGCACATAACACCCTATATTCTGTTCATCCAGGAGCTACAAAAATGTATCGCGATATTAAACATCATTTTTGGTGGCCGAGAATGAAACGTCACATCTCAGAATATGTGAGTAAGTGTTTGACCTGTCAACAAGTTAAAGCTGAACATCAACGCCCAGCGGGACTTCTCCAACCTTTGCAAATACCTGAATGGAAATGGGAAAGAATTACAATGGACTTTGTATTGGGATTACCGCGAACAGAAAAGAATTATGATGCTATTTGGGTTATAGTGGACAGACTAACTAAGTCGGCACACTTTTTGCCTATCCGAACCACTTTTACCTCGGAACAATATGCTCAATTATATGTACAAGAAATTGTGCGTTTACATGGTATACCAATATCAATAGTATCTGATCGAGATCCTCGATTCTTGTCGACATTCTGGAAAGGATTACACCATGCTTTAGGTACTAGACTCTCCGTTAGTACAGCGTTTCATCCCCAGACAGACGGCCAGTCGGAACGAACCATTCAAACGTTAGAAGATATGTTACGCGCTTGTACTTTAGATTTTCAGGGAAAATGGAACAAATATCTACCTTTGATAGAATTCTCATATAATAATAGTTATCAGTCTTCAATTGGAATGGCTCCTTTTGAGGTTTTATATGGTCGCAAGTGTAGATCACCTATACATTGGGATGAAATTGGAGAGAAACGGATTTTAGGGCCTGAACTAGTACAAAATATGGTTGATGCAGTAAAAAATGTTCGTCAACGTCTTGCTACCGCTCAAGATCGACAAAAGAAGTATGCCGATAGACGAAGGAGACCACTGGAATTCGCAGTCGGAGACAGAGTGTTTCTAAAAGTTGCACCGATTAAAAGAGTATTTAGATTTGGGAAAAAAAGGAAAACTTAGTCCCAGATATATTGGTCCTTTTGAAATCTTGGAACGAATTGGTAAAGTAGCCTATAAGTTGAACTTACCAACTTCGATGGATCGAATTCACAATGTATTCCACGTCTCTGCTCTTCGAAAGTATGTTCCAGATTCTTCACATGTATTACCGGATAACCCAATGGATCTGGAGACTAATTTAACCTATGAAGAAAGACCGGTGAAAATTTTACTTCGAGAGGTTAGACAATTATGAAACAAACGTATTCCACTTGTCAAGATTTTGTGGAGAAATCAAAACTCAGAAGAAGCGACATGGGAACGAGAAGAAGATATGAAGATTAAGTATCCAGAATTATTTGGTAAGTTTTAAATTTCGAGGACGAAATTTCTTTAAGTGGGGGATAATGTAACATCCCGAAATTTTCTAGTAAATATTTTTAGTATTTTAGAATGTTTTTAATTTTATGGGCTTAGTAAATATTTTTAGTATTTTTAGAAAGTTTTTAATTGTATGGGTTTAATTGAATAATAAAATAAATGTTAATAGAAATTGCAATTAAAATAGTATTAGGGATTTGAAAGTGCAATTTCATAATTGCATATTTGCCCAAGGATTAAAGATGTAATTTCACAAACCAATAAAATATTTGCATTTGTGCCCAAGGATTAAATGTGCAATTTCATAAACCAATAAAATAGTTGCATTTGTGCCAAGGACTAAGGGTGTAATTTCTAAAACCAAAAAAATATTGACATGGGTTACCTAGGGGTTAAAAGTGCAATTTGATAAATTGCACAATTAACCCCTAACATCAACTATAAATATGGGATAATGGTGAAGAGAGAAATGTCTCACATCTCTTTCATTTCCATCTCTTTCACTCTTTAAGGTATGTTTTTTTAGTAAATTATTTTGTTAATTATTTATTTACTTAATTATTTAGATAATTATTTAATTAATTATTTGTTTTAAGTATTTATTTGGTTTATGAATAGGAAATTAAATTTTTTGCTCTAGGGTTATTTAATAATGGAGGAAAGATAGAGTTAGAGTTATGTTAAATTAATAAAATTAAGAATGATTAATTATAATTTTTCTATTTAGAAATCTTAACTCTAGAAGTTTTAAAATTTATAAAAATATTTCAAGAAATATTGAGTTTAGTTTACTTAGTTTGCATAAAATAATAATAATAATAATAATAATAATAATAATAATAATTATTATTATTATAATATTTGATGAAAGAAGGTAAAGAAGTAAGATAGGCAAATCATTTGGAATAATAGTTGCTAATTATATTGGTTAATGGGCCACTAGTATATGTATACATGTGGATATAGTAAAATCAATTGGAGAAGAAATAATTAGCACTTGAGATTTAAATTATTTTGATTTGATGAGAAGTAATGTGTCATGATGCATAGTCTAAAAAGTGAGGTATGTGAAAAATTTAGTCAAGAAGAATATGGAATGCATAAGAAATTAATTAATAAGTATGGTATATATGTATGTGTGTATATTTGTGGATATTTGTGTGTTAAATAAAATGGAAAATGGATCAAACATGAAATGAAAAATAATATGGTAAATTTTACATGTATTAATTTTATTTTAGAAATTGTGAAATTTATTTAATAACGATAACAAGAATTTATTATTATTATTTATTAGTAGTAAACTAGTATTATTAGTATCCTTATTAAAGTTGTTTTAATTATGTAACCTATAATATCTTATAGGTTTAGTTAGATTTGTTAATTGAGAGGTACTATGACAAGACATAATTAATGTAGGAATTATTGTATTAATGCAGATATTGATCAAGGAAATCGTGAAAAAGGTAAATATTGATGTTTTTCAACTACAGTATAAGATACGTTAAATGTGTAATTATGTGCTTATATGTGTTTGCTTGTTTTACTACGTGACATGGCAGTATGATACGTGTGCATTGAATTTATTTGGAAAACGTATGAATGATTACGTTTTCAAGATCATGCATATGTTGTTGTCATTCTTATTGAGTTACGGTTGATCATTTTGAGTGTGAATCTCATTATAGATGTACCGTAATATTGTGTTCGAATAAAGATACCGCTTGAGGCTCCTGACGGTCATTAAGGGTAGCCAGGGATAGGGTATTCGGAGTTCGGCACCTATATACAGGCAGTGTCAAGAGGTCCCTTGGTGGCCTTGGGACTGCGGATAGGCACTTGGAGTACTGTATATATGTAGGTCAGGCCTTGAATTTGTATATATGATATACTGATAATGCATCTTGAGTCTCAGTGGGCAACGACGGATGCATTGATATTGGTTTGCGCGCAAGAAATGGCCATATTATTGTGAGCTCATACGGTACACTATAATAAGGATTTGGGCCCATTTATGCTTGACATGCATCATTGCATCATCATATTTACTGAACTTTATGGTTCACGTTTTGTATTTTGTACTGTAGATGGCACAGCGAGATAATGAGATTATCAGAACTACCAGACATGCCGAAATTACTGCGGATTTCTCAGCTATACATGTTATATATAGACGCACCCGCTACACACGCTTTTATACAGTGATTGATGAAGATGAAGGTATTGAAACTTTTGAAGACGGGGAAGACTTTGTGATGGTCATGATTGATGTCTATGACTTGGTTACTTGTCGTTATGTAAATACCGTAATGTTTGTGGAATAGACTGTGATATGATATTATGTAAAAAAGGAAAAATGGGGCCTAGGAAAATAATGTAGAGAAAATAAATAGACTTGACTGACTTTGACATACCGCCCTATCTGCCTGCTGTAAAATAGATATAGAGAAAAAAAAATATATTTTGAAAATTTGCAGGCATTTCTTTTGACCAAAATTTTTGGGTAGTCATATGACAAATTTTCGAGGGGATGTCTTTTGTAAAAAAAAATTCTCTTTTTGGTATAATATGAAATCTGGCGGTTCTTTTAACTCTTTATATTGATTTTCTGTGACACGTCTTGATTATACTGTGAAATGCTTATTTGGATTAAATCTTAGTCTGCTATAAAAATTATTAATAAAATAACACTATAAAAAGAAAAATGTTAAGGATAGAGGTTGGGGGCTGACAATCGTGATTTTACCCTAGTCTGCACTGGTGTGAATGTGTTTCCACAGTGTATGGCTGTTATTGTGATTTTATCCTAATATGCATTGGAGTGAATGTGTTTTCACAGTGTATGGCTGTTATGGTGATTTTACCCTAGTCTGCACAGGTATGAATGAGTTTCCACGATGTATGGCTGTAATGGTGATTTACCCGCTCTGCACTATTGTGAATGTGTTTCCATAGTGTATAACAGATTATAGCTCTGCGCGCGTATGACTGAATTTAAGAATTTGAGAATTACAGAATTTAGTAGTTTTGCCATGTATACCGGTACTAACCTATACATGAGTAAGGCTGTTACGAGGTACCTTTTTGGTGTGATTTTTCAGCGTTGTTTATCAGATTGCAGAATGCAGAATTTAGTTTATACAGTGCACAGAATAAATGTTTTTATGATTTCATGATTGTTAGTTCTAAAAGTATTATCAGCTTCCAGAATATTTTTAAAGTAGTCTATTTGTTGGAGTTTTTCATTAAGTTATCCTTAATGGAAAGTTATATCTAATTGCGAAATTATCCACTCACTAAGTTACAAGGTCACATTTTTGTTAAAATTTTCTTATCAGATAGCAGCTGAGCTGAACCATTCTGAGCCCGACGATTTATCAAGTTGAGCCACCAAGTTTTTAATTGTATGATTCTTATTATGAGTTTATGAGGTTTATATTTTGGTGATATGCATTTTGGGTAAAGATGTAACTATATCAGGGGTTAGTGCACTTTTTGTATCTTTTGAAATTATAGTGCAATTGTAGTATTCGAAGTGTATAGTAGTGAAGATTTCATTTTAGTGTATGATATGATGAATTGGTTGTGTTGGTGAGGGTTGATATACCCTATTTTAAAATTGGAGGTGCATGTTTGAGGAAATTAATTTTGTTCAGGTTGTTTTAGTCCATATTTTAGAGGGAATTCCGTCAAAATTCTTTTAAAAATATGTTCCAGTCAAAGAAAGTCAAGTTACCTTGGTGGTGGGTCCGTTGTTTTGTTGGAATCTACCATCGGCGCACGACACGTGTCGGGTCAGTTTGGTTGACTCGGGACGGGTCGTGTCATATATAGTAAAACTTATACAAGTTGCAACAAAATACATTAAAATAAACTGAAAATATGATATTCAAAATGAAGGTTTCACGTTTTAGCCTTCAGTCTACTGAGTGTTTCTATTAATACTCAAACCCCCTAACAATTTCAGATTAAGGTGATCAATGGCAGCATGGAGGAGAGCGGTGGTGCCTTGATGTGAACTCCAAAAGACATCATTTGAGTCATGTTTTGCTCGAAAAATTATTTAAATTTGAAGTATTTCAAATAAGTATTTCTTGAAAGCTTGAAGACTGAATTGTCTGTGAAATTGTTTCATGGTCATTAGAATATTTTTATGGTGGTTTATTTAGTTCATTTGAGTTGCAACACTAGGATTTAAAAATTTCTAGTTTCTGGCCTAAGTTTAAAAATCACACAGACCAAAATAATTGAAATTTTGTGGTTATTCCAGTTGTAGATGATAGGCATATGAGTTATCTATCTCTCAGATTTCGAATCATGAATTTTGGTTGGGTAAAACTCCAGGTATAGACGTTTTCCCGAGAGCTGCCAGAATGTACCGAGAACAAATAGATCCGGTTTTGAAAACAATTTTAGCCCATCTATCAATTGAATTTGTGTACAAAATATTGATATATAATTCTCCTATGTGTGATATGTTTACAGTTTAAATTTTGAAAATTTTGGATTTCATTTAGTTGTCGAACAAAATTTATTTTGAAAAGTTATACAAGCTGAAAATCTAAACTTTTCAAAAGAAAATTTCTTTAGTTTTGTAACGGATTCTCTGAAGCCTTAATACTCTTAGTCCAAGTTATTTTCCGCATTTTATGAACAATCTTGGTAGAAATTTACAAATTTAGGATATTAGTAATGTCACGAGTTTCTAGAGCTCGGGGCGTTACAATTTGGATACTCAAATAATCAAGTATTATTGGGATGTATTTATTCAGGTGCTTCTGTCTATGATAAAATAGCTAGGATAATGGTGGTCGGTTTTAAGGATAAAAAGAAGTGAAAAGCGACTTACTCTATTATTCTTTACTATGCGGAAATACCTTGAGGTCGATTGAATGATATAAGAATCTACCCCCATCCAGCCCCCTATGGCACGTCTATGTAGTGTAGAACAACGTAGTGAAACCCAACAAGGAATGTGTGATCAACAGATAATGAGTCTTAAAATGTTATGAAAAGAAAGTCCAAATAATGTTTTTTTTTTTCCAAAATATCACCAAGCGTAAAAGTGTGCCTGCTTGTATTTAAAGACAAAAGTAACCCCTACGTAGTAAAAGACATGTTCTCACCAGTATACCCTCATACTAAATGTATCACTATGCTACCCCACCTTGAATTCATATTAAATATTCAATCCACTATTATTGGAAGTTAGAAATCTATATATAGATTTTTAGTGATTGACGAAGCTTTAGTCTTCGAGGGCTGAAGTTTAACCCGAGGACTATAAAGAAACAAAAAAAGACATTTAATGATTTAGTAATTACATTTTATTGTCGGGTAATAGTTTGATAAACTCCCTTACAGAACTTTCTTGAGGAAATGGTATTTTTTTTTTTTGTCTTTGAATTATGTACTTCTTTTTTTTCGAAGCGTATAAAATCCATTCTAGAGGTACTTTAAAAACAGATATAAATAATTATAATTGACTGGAGTAATTGAGCTTTTTATTTCTCATTTATGGAAAATATGTTTATTGTTCGCAATGTTCCAAGTATAACTTAAGTTCTCTTGACAAACTATAACCAAGAAATCTCAAATTGTAGCATTTTGAAATATGATTCAATTTTCTCAAGTGAAATTTCAAGAATTGATTATGCCCAAAGTATAACGTGGTAGTTGTAACGCGACTTTGGAATGTCGATTTCACAGGGAGATGAAAATTTAACTCAAAGAATCAAGTCTCAGGGTTCTTGCAAATTGTGTAAGTTTAGTTGTATATCAAATTAAATTGGATTCAATTATCAATGTCAAAGTAGTGAAGTGCCGGAATTTCCTTGACTGGTTTGGATCAATCAACGTAAATCACTCATTCATACTACTCAATTAGAGATCTTTATCCTGATACTCTAATTGAAAATTTTGGCATACAATACTCAATCAATTCTATGGTAATTCCAAAACATAGATTCCCTATAGCATAATTTCACATCATTCATTGAAATCAGATTCAAAGAGCGCCTATATATATCAAAACATATAGCAGTAATTAAATCATACCAGTGAAACAAATGAAAATTGAAACTCAACAATTATTTCAATTAATCAATGGAAAAAGTGAGACTAGATCCATAACAAAATTAATAAAGGATAAGCCAATTTCAAAACAAGATAATTGAAAAAAAAAATCTGTATTCTAGAATTGTTTAATCAATAAAAACACATTACATGGGTGACGGAACGATGAATTCTCCAAAACCAACCGAGTTCCTTTCAAGCTTCACCAATGGATTTAGTTCTCCATGAGGTTCTTGAGCAAGGATTGAGAGGAAAAATGATATGGAATTGTTTGGCTGCGTTTTGGGATGAAATAGGGGTTAAAAACGCGTCCCAACGTGTTTTCATAAGTGGTAGAACAAATTCTGGAATTAGAAAATTTTCACCCCAGGAATGACATATGCGATCGTAAGGTATAAAAGCATGTGGTCGCATAGAACAAAGAATTTTTACCCTTGAATTCTCGGTAAATAAGCATGTGGTTGCATGGATTTTTAACTATGCGACAGCATAGTTATATTCTTTTTCCGCCTGACAGGTTTCAGTATTTTAACCACATCTTCCTCTACCGATGTCTGATTGAGGTGATTCAAGATGCGTTGGATAGATAACTAGAAGGGATATAACTTTGCTTTAGATATCATCTTCAAATTCGATCGTTTTTCATGTCAAAAAGGGTCTCAATATGAAGCTGAAAATTGATGCAAAACTTTTCAAGTTGAAAGTTGATATGTAATAATGTTTTGGCTATATTTCATCCCTTTGACTCCTTTTGTAATACCCCGAAAACTTTCATACAATAGAATTAAAATTGTGTATGCTATACTTTTATATTTTGAAAAGTTAGGGACTAAAATGATTTATGGCCAATTTCAATTTCATTTGAGTCATTTTTTAGATTTTGATCGAGTAATGATAAGTATATGAATATTGAGCTCGTTGGATAGATCGTAATTAATTATGCCTAATGGGCTCGAGAAAAAATTAATTTAGATTAACAGAGTCCAAGATATCGATGTAGAAAGAACTAACCTTATATTATATTATATATTTAATGAATTTAAAGTGTTGTGCCACGTGTGTGTTAGTTGCCAATTTACTTGAATATTATATTTAGTTTTCTTTTGCACTTTTATGTAAATGAAGTGCCATCACGTGTATATTTTTTGGGAAGTGGTTAGATATGATATTTTGAAAGATACCCACTCCCACACGTTTCTCCACCCTCACACGTTTTCTCACTTTACACAAACTGTTATTATTTACCTTATATATGATATGATATGATAAAAAGAACACAAAAAAGGGTATTTCACAGTACGAGAAGAGGAGAAAAAATTGATTTGAGATTTTCGTTGTTCAAGAATTTATTTAATCTAATAAGGTAGGAAAAGATGTGCAGTTGATTTATCCCGTTTAAAATATTTTTATTCATGTTAATGAATCTTTATACTTATGAAATATATGATATTATATGATATGATGTTATGGCTTTTCAGGTACAAATGATATGATATGATATGAGCCCTTACCGGTTTATAAAGATATGATGACGGTATGATTTTTCTGATTCATGTTCTAAAATTTTTATTCGGGACGCACCAATATTATTGTCCTACTGATTATTCTCATATACTCATCATTTCCCCCACTTTTCACAGATTAGAACGGGTGGTTGGTTGGCGGGCGATGAGGTGCAGTCGTGGTGCCAGAATTTATGGAACTCAATAAATAATCCGGTGTAACGTGATTAAATATTTTTATTTTCAGAAATTGCTTTAATTTTATTATTATGTGGATCTGAAATTTAGAATTGAGAATATAGTTTGTTTGGTTTTATTCTTTAAATGATTGTTTTTCTTTATTTTTATATTGGTGGGATATACACTTTATATTTTGTCAACTGAACGTGATATGCATGAAGTTTCTATTTTAAGATATCAGTTGCTGAAAATTTATTATGAGAAATGTGTTTATTTATTTATTGAATGAAATTTTAGTAACGATTTAAATTAAAAATTTGGGTCGTTACAGTTTGGTATCAGAGCCCATGTTTAATTTTCTGTAGACCATATGTATTTTTAAAATTTAGGTTTTGAAAAAAAATATTTATACTGTTCACTATTCACGTGAACAATGACATGACTATTCACTGTTCATGCGAACAGTGTTCACTGTTCACGTGAACAGTGAACGTTACTGTTCTAAAAAAAAAATTCTTTTTTTAATATTTTATTTTACTTAAGCAATTGTTGTTTTGTGTATGCATTTTATATCACACTAAGTGCCACCATATATAGCATTTGATAGTACAATTTAATATTTATAGTATTTTCTTTTTTTTTCCCATGTGTGTTGTTACTGTGCATTTTTTTTATTTGACTGTTTGTCATCTGGTTGAATTTTCAAAGGGAAAAAGAGTAGAACTTTAAATTCAAAATCCTTATATTGTGGAGCTAGTTTTCATATATGTATCGGAGATAATCACATAAAATAATTTGCATTTGTTACTTTCCAAAAAAAAAAAAGCACGCATTTGCTGTGAGAATTTGAAATATTTTTGGCACTCAACGACCACCAATCGAACCCCCTTCAACGTCTCTAAGGTATGTAAAAGGGTAAGATGATGAATGTACTTAGACATTTTGCATAACTTAAATATTTTAAATTTGCCTATTTTGAAAATTTTAAGATATGCACGTTGGTTTCCCTGCTAAATTCATGATATGCATTACAATAATATAGCTATAACATGTTAGACTTAGAACTGGTGAGTGACGTGTGACTTAATATTAAATTTTTAGGAAATGACACCACCTACCCACACGAATTTGATGCATGATTTATTGCGAGCGGTTCAAGAGTTGAGCAGGCAGAATCAAGCACCTCCTCCACAAAACGCTCCACCATAGCAGGATTAACCCCCATTTGTACCCGGAGCTATCTCAGTGGTTGAGCAGTTTTGTGGATACAAGCCTCCTACTTTTGACGATGCTTCTGACCCACTGGCAGTGGAAGAGTGGATAAGAAGTCTGGAATGCATATTCCGACACATTGCTTGCACGGATGCACAAAAGGTACTATGCGCAGAATTTATGTTTGTTAGATAAGCTAGTTATTGGTGGGAATCTGTCTCACGTACTAGGACTGAAGAGCAGCACCGTAACCTAACATGGGAGCAATTTAAGGATGAAGTGATAGCAAAGTACTTTCCACAAGCTTTGAGAGACTTCAAGGAATTAGAGTTTCTGTAGCTCAGACAAGGAAACAGGTCTCTTACTGATTACGAGAGGCGGTTTGAGCAGCTCTCAAGGTATGCTCCGCATTTGGTAGATACAGAAGTTAAGAAGATCAGGAGGTCCAAGAATGGACTACGACCGAAAATTGGCATGATCATTATATCTCATCGTTTTACTTCCTATCATGAAATGTTGGAGAGGGCCCATGCTATTTCGTATAAGAGGAATACATTTCAGCAGTATGCCCAGCAAGGCACGGAGTCCTTGGGAAAAAGAAAGTGGAATGATCAGAGTAAGGACATACGTAATTGGCAGGATAAAAGACCAAGCACTGGGATTCGAATTGGTAGGACGAGTGGGAGTGTTACCCCTTGGCCTAAATGTAATAAATCCCACAGAGATGAATGCTTACTCAGGAAGAACGTGTGCTTTCGATGTGGTAAACCAGGACACATTGCTTTTAACTGTACAGAGCCTCCATAGAAGAATGATGATGACCAAGATAATAACAAGAAGGGAAAGGCCCGAGTTTTTGCACTGAACCAGTATGAGGCAGAACAAGATCCGAATGTGATAGTAGGTATTTTATTATTATTTTCGTACTTGCTTATTTTCTTTTTAACTAATACCACACATTGTTTTATCTCTGCCCCCATAGTGGCTATGTCTAACACGATAAATACAAACTGGTATTATGTTATTATCTGATGTACCTGCTTATGTACTTTTTGATTCTGGAGCTACAAATTCTTTTATCTCTGCATAATTCGTCGTTAGGTCTAACTTTGCATGTATGAAAACGGACAATGAATTAGAAGTTAGCATCCCTTTAGGAAGAACTCTTTGCACCAATCAGATGACTAAGGATATGAAATTGGAGATTGACGGGAAAGTATTACGGACAGACTTATACCTTTTGGAGATGAAAGATTTCGATGCTATCTTAGGCATGGATTGGTTAGGACTTAATCTTGCGACCATTCAATGTCACGAGAAAGAAGTATTGTTTCACAGACCAGGAGAGAAAGAGTTCCATTTCTTTGGAGAAAAGTTCAAGTCTTTACCTCGACTTGTATCAGCTATACAAGCGGAGAAGATGTTAAGAAGGGAGTCATGCTAAGGATTTCTAGTTAATGTTATCGGTTCCCAACATACAGAAATGACTATTAATGATATTAACATTGTGCGAGACTTTGGTCTGTATTCCCAGAAGACCTACCCGGCATTCCATAAGATAGACAGGTAGAATTTATGATAGACTTGGTCCCTGAAGCAGCACCAGTTTCTAAAGCCCCATACAGAATGACACCAAAGGAACTTCAAGAATTGAAGTTACAGTTGGAGGAGTTGTTGGAGAAAGGTTTCATTTGACCGAGTGTATCACCTTGGGGCGCTCCAATACTTTTTGTGAAAAAGAAGGATGGGAGTATGAGGATGTGCATTGACTATTGGGAATTGAACCATCTGACTAGCAAAAATAGATACTCGTTACCAAGAATAGAAGATTTATTCGACCAGTTAAGGGGTGCAAGTTTTCAAAGATTGACTTGAGGTCGGGGTATCATCAACTGAAGGTCAAGATAAGTGATATACCGAAAACTGCTTTCAGAACTCGTTATGGACATTATGAATTCACCGTCATGCCTTTTGGTTTGACCAATGCTCCAACTGTATTTATGGATCTCATGAACATAGTATTCAATCAGTATTTAGACCAGTTCGTCATAGTATTAATTGATGACATACTTGTGTACTCAAAGGATAAAAAGCAGCATGAAGAACAACTTCGGGTAGTAATTGAAACTTTGAAGAAAGAAAAATTATATGCCAAATTCAAGAAGTGCGAATTTTGGCTTGATCGCATAGATTTTCTTGGTCACGTGGTTACCGCACAAGAAATCGCAGTAGACCCTGTTAAAGTGGAAGTAGTAACAAATTGGCCTAGATCGACTAGTGTCAGTGATGTTCGTAGTTTCTTGGGATTGGCTGGCTATTATAGAAGATTTATTGAGGGCTTCTCAAAAATAGCAGGGCCAATGACTCAATTGACAAGAAAGGGTGTGAAGTTTCAGTGGACGGAAAAGTGTGAAAAATGTTTTCAAGAACTTAAGCAGAGATTCAATTCAGCCCTTGTATTGACAATACCCGATGGCTCTGATGGATTTATGATTTATAGCAATACCTCCAAGCAAGGTTTAGGTTGTGTTTTGATACAGCAGGGGAAGGTAGTTGCTTATGCTTTAAGACAGTTGAAGCAGTATGGACAGAACTATCCAACGCACGACATGGAACTTGCAGCTGTAGTTCATGCCTTAAAGATATGGTGTCATTATCTCTATGGTGGAAACTGTGAAATCTATACAGATCACAAGAGTCTCAAATACTTCTTTACACAGAAGGAACTAAATATGAGACAAAGAAGATGGTTGGAGCTAGTGAAAGATTATGATTGTACAATTCATTACCATCCGGGTAAGGCCAACGTAGTCACAGATGATATAAGCAGGAAGATAGGATCCCAGTTAGCTGTTTTATCCACAGTGCAGGAACATTTGATAAAGAACTTTGAGAAAATGAGATTGGAAGTCATTACACCGCCGACTCAGACTACAGCGAGAATAAAAGCATTCATGATTCAACCTACACTTCGGGATCGAATAAAGGAAGCATAGGATAACGATCCATTTCTATAAAAGATAAAGGCTGAGGTTGGTTCAAGCAAACGTATAGGGTTTGAAATATCTGCAGATAATGCGCTGATTTTTAAAGGGAGGTTGTGTGTACCCAAGGATGAAAGTATGAGAAACGAGATATTAGAAGAGGCTCACTCTACCCCGTATGCTTAACATCCAAGTAATACGAAAATGTATCGAGATCTTCGAGATACATTTTGGTGGAGAAAGATGAAGAGAAGCATTGGTCTATTTGTGGTGAAATGTATTGTCTGTCAGCAGGTCAAGGCACAACATCAAAGGCCATCAGGACTATTGAAACCGTTGGATATTCCAGAATGGAAATGGGAACACATAGCAATGGACTTTGTGATAGGTCTTCCGAAATCAGCAAGAGGGCATAATGCTATTTGAGTAGTAGTCGATCGTCTAACGAAGTCAGCCCATTTTTTGCCAATTAAAGTAAATTTCAACATGGAACATTTCACACAGTTATACATCTAAGAGATAGTTAGATTGCATGGAATTCCGTTCACCATTATTTCAGATAGAGACCCGAAGTTTACATCTAAATTTTGGAAAAGTTTACAGGCCGCCATGGGGACGAAACTAAAATTTAGTACTGCTTATCATCCTCAAACAGATGGACAATTAGAAAGAACCATTCAAACTCTGGAAAATATGTTGAAGGCATGTGTTTTGGATCTTAGCGGTAATTGGGAGACACACCTACTGTTAGTGGAGTTTGCTTACAACAATAGCTTCCAGGCTACTATAGGTATGGCCCCTTACGAAGCTCTTTATGGTAAGAAGTGCAGGTTGCCTATACATTGGGATGAGGTCGGAAAGAACAGAGTTTTGGGTCCTGAAATCATTGAACGAACAGTTGAGGCAGTTGACAAGATTAGAGCTAGAATAAAAACAGCACAGAATCGACTGAAAAGTTATGCCGATAGTAGAAGAAAAGATTTGGAATTTGGCGTGGGAGACAAAGTTTTTCTTAAAGTAACACCAATGAAGGGTGTATTGAGATTTGGTAAGAAGGGAAAGCTGAGACCGCGATTTATTGAACCTTTTGAAATTCTGGAAAGGGTTGGTGTTGTGGCTTACCGTCTTGCCTTACCACCTGAACTTGCAGCAGTGCATAACGTGTTCCATGTATCGATGCCCAGAACATATGTTCATGATTTAAATAATGTGGTAAGTTATCAGACATTGGAGGTACAAAAAGACTTAACACATGAAGAAATTATGATAATGATCTTAGACAGAAAAGTGCATCAACTCGGAAACAGGGAAGGTCCCTTAGTCAAGGTCCAATGGCGAAATCATGGACTTGATGAGGCAACTTGGGAGAAAGAAGAAGAGCTTAAAATAAGTATCCAGAACTCATCGATTAATCAAGGTAAATTTTCGAGGACGAAAATATTGTAAGGAGGGGAGATTGTAATACCTCGAAAACTTTCATACAATAGAATTAAATATGTGTATGCTATATTTTTATATTTTGAAAAGTTAGGGACTAAAATGATTTATGGGAAATTTCAATTTCATTTGAGTAATTTTTTAGATTTTGATCGAGTAATGATAAGTATAAGAATATTGGGCTCTTTGGATAGATCGTAATTAATTATGCTTAATAGGCTCGAGAAAAAGTTAATTTGGATTAACAGAGTCCAAGATATCGAGACAGAAAGAACTAACCTTATATTATATTACATATTTAATGAATTTAAAGTGTTGTGCCATGTGTGTGTTAGTTGCCAATTTACTTGAATATTATATTTAGTTTTCTTTTGCACTTTTATGTAAAAAAAGTGCCATCACGTCTATATTTTTTTGGAAGTGGTCAGATATGATATTTTGAAAGATACCCACTCCCACACGTTTCTCCACCTCACACATTTTCTCACTTTACACAAACTATTATTATTTACCTTATGTATGATATGATACGATAAAAAGAACATAAAAAAGGGTATTTCACAGTACGAGAAGAGGAGAAAAAATTGATTTGAGATTTTCGTTGTTCAAGAATTTATTTAATCTAACAAGGTAGGAAAAAATGTGCAGTTGAATTATCCCGTTTAAAATATTAATGAATCTTTATACTTATGAAAGATATGATATAATATGATGTTATGGCCTTTCCGGTACAAATGATATGATATGAGCCCTTACTGGTTTATAAAGATATGATGACGGCATGATTTTTTTGATGCATGTTCTAAAATTTTTATTCGGGATGCACCAATATTTTTGTCCTACTGAGTATTCTCATATACTCACCCTTTTCTCCACTTTTCACAAATTAGAACGGGTCGTTGGTTGGCGGCCGATGAGGTGCAGTTATGCTGCCAGAATTTATGGAACTCAATAAATAATCCGGTGTAACGTGATTAAATATTTTTATTTTCAGAAATTGTTTTAATTTTATTATTATGTGGATCTGAAATTTAGAATTGAGAACATAGTTTATTTGGTTTTATTCTCCAAATGATTGTTTTTCTTTATTTTTATATTGGTGGGATATACACTTTATATTTTGTCAACTGAACGTGATATGCATGAAGTTTCTATTTTAAGATATCAGTTGCTGAAAATTTATTATGAGAAATGTGTTTATTTATTTATTGAATGAAATTTTAGTAACGATTTAAATTAAAAATTCGGGTCGTTACACCTTTCCTCATCTAATTGACCTCTATCACTCTCGAATTTTCATCACAAGCTTGGAAACATGTTTATATTATTTTCACTTTAGTCCCTGAACTTTTACTTTCTTTCATTTTGGTCCTTTTTCGCTCTTTTCTTCTAATCTCCACCGTATTAATCCATTTGCAACTTAAACCAAAATATAAGCGTACTTAGAACATTTAGGCACCAATATATTATTAAAATGCAATTATTAGTGGATGAAAAATGTGATAATTGCTCTATTATCAAGAATCCAAGAGGTAGGTAGTCTAATTAAGCTCGGTATAAGCTCTGTTATTTCTATCAATTGCGAGGTTTATCATTTTTTCTGCCAAACGAATGTTGATGCATTGAGTAATATGGAATTACGTTCCCTTGCATTTTGTGTTGGCTCAATCAAAGATGATAATGAGCACAATACTAGACTTGCAAGATCCTTTGCAAGATGAAATGGATAAAAAACGATCATTTTGTTTTTATGATAAAATCTGATAAACTCGAGTTAAGGAAAGAAAAAGAAAAAAAAATAGAAGAGAAACTTAGGATTAAATTTGGGACAATCTTTCTATTGATTGAATCACATCTCTCAAGCAATGCACCACCTTATATTATGGAGCAAGAAAGATTACATATGAATATTAAAATACAATCTGACATCACAACAGTAAACGTAAGCAAGTTGCAAGCAAATACATTAAGAAAAATACAATACAAAGTGTGACAATTAAAATGGATGCTTCACACGTTTTATCCTTCAATCTCCTCCTTGAATCTTCCATTTAGCACACCAACTTTGTGACGACCCCGAACTTAAGTTTCGAGCGTTACGTACTAAACATAATAACTTCTACCTTTGCTACATGTAAACACTCTTAATTAAAGGTGTTACATGTTAGAAACTTATTTTCGATTTGGTAAAATATATCTCATAAAATTTAATGGCCAGTAGAAGTACTTGTCGACATGAAATTATACTTTACATATACGGACTCGGCACTGCCACAATTAGTTGAGATAGCAAGTTCAACTATTTTTATAAAATTCATCTCAACTCCGTTTTTTATGAAATCTGGGGCACTAGAAAGATATTTTCAATTAGTTTTCTAGGTTAAAATATGAAAAATTTCCAAGATTATATGATATGGGCGTTTTATTGAAAATAGTGAGGTACTGCACAGAAAATGTAGATTGACCCTTCAACGCTTAAAAATTTATATCTCAGGCCAAGGATATCCAAATTGAGTGATTTTTACGACCATAGTAAGACAACTCAATGAGGAACGCAGAACTATTTTTAGAGTCTCATATTGACATTTATGGAAATAGAAATAACATATTGAAGTTGACCCAAAAACTGTCCCGTTTCTGCCTTTTTATCACTTGCAAGGGAAGGTCTTAAAAAAAAAATGTCTCTTAACATAACATGAAAGATATGATTACAAAATCCACCTTTAGTACCATACTACATCATGTCATCAATATGTATTTATATAATACCATAAGAAAAACATATGGAAGGCAGTGGTTGAACAAAAATATACAAAAGGAAACTTTGATGCAAAATAACTTTGTCCTTAACCCATCATCGATTATGCCAACTTCCATCAACCCAACGATCATGGATCTGAAAATTTAGTATAAAATACTGTGAGTATAAAGAATACTCAGTAAGATACCATACTTAGATTTAACACATGTTAATACTATGCAAAAGAAAACATTCGAACACATACTTGCACATTCCGGCTTGCTGGTGCCCTTCGGACTTGTCCTTAGGCATAAATAGATATCTAACTTTGTGGACTTGTCCACCATGTTCATATTATAGTTTTTCATGCATAGCTTAAGCATAAATATTACCATGAGATCATACCACTTAAGCATAGAAAGTATCTTACTATAAACTTGAAGAAATTTCGGTTGAAAATACGCTAAACTTTTGCTTCCTTTTTCTTCCTTTCTCTTCCTGCCGATTTTCTATCTACCCTCCAATTCTATTTCAAAGAATTTGCTGCCTTTGGAAGGAACAAAATGCATGGAACTTCTCAATTATTTAAAGGTAAGGAAGACTTCAGCAAATGATGACTATTCCAACTCGTGCCTCCACGTGGGTTTGCATTAGCCTCACTCCATGCATATATTCATGCATTTAAAGACAGCTTGTGCCATTATTAAAACACCTCCTACTTGCTTTGTTTAAATAATAAACACCTCGTGCATGCTTAACATTAACATACCTCATGCATTAATCCATTACAAATTGACGGCCAAAGTGGATGAAACAAAGAAAATGTTTATCTATAATATCAAGAAGATAGATGTAGAATTTAACAATTATCCCAAACCCCTAATTAACTAATCTTGATAGACTTTAAATAAATCGACCAATGCAAATTTGGCAACCATTAATAACTTTGGCCATACCAAAATTTTGAAAAGTTAAATTGTTATCCTAAAATTTAAATGAGGAAATTAAATGAGCACAAAATTTCAGAGTATTACAAACTTGATGCTTCAATTCTTCAAAACGGGCCTTTGCAAGAGGCTTAGTAAATAAATCAGCTAACTAAATTTGAGAAGGACAATATTACAGATGAACTTCACATTCTTTCTCTGCTTCCCTGATTGCATGAAATCTGAAGTGCTTTGTTCTTCCATGGTTGACTGAATTTTTGGCCAAAGCAATAGCTGACTGATTATCAACTAAAATTGAAGTAGGATCAGATTGGTTTTGATGCAAATCACCCAGAATTTTCCTTAACCAAACCTCCTGATTTACAGGAGATGATGCTGCCACATATTCTGCTTCTGCTGTTGATTGGGCTACTATATCCTGCTTCTTTGAGTTCCAAAAGAATGCACCAGATCCCAGAGAAAATAGGTACCCAGACGTGCTCTTTATATCATCCACTGAACCAGCCCAATCAATATCTGAATAGCCAATCAAAACTGATCCAACTCCTCCTTCATAGTACATACCAAGCTTGAGAGTGCCTCTGATATATCTTAGGACTCTTTTGGCAGTGGCAAAGTGAGTTTGTGAAGGATTTGACATAAATCTGGACAGCAAACTTGCAGCATACATTAATTCAGGTCTTGTTGAAGTTAAATATAGCAAACTTCCAACAAAACTTCTGAAATTTCTCTCATTTACTGGTTGATCTCCATCATCTCTGATAACTTGGTATTCAATGCTATAGGAGTATCCACTGGTTTGCAATCCTTCATGTTAAACCTCTTCAAAATATCGGTAGCATATTTGTGTTGTGATATAAAAATGCTATGAGACCTTTGTTCAACTTCTATTCCAAGAAAATATTACATTTCTCCCAGGTTTGTCATATCAAACTCCTTCTCAAGCTCAATTGTGAATGATTGAATCAATTCAACATCATTTCCAGTGATCAACAAGTATCTACATACAAAGAGATTATGATACTCCGAAATTTTATGCTCATTCACTTTGCTCTTTTAAATTTTTTTGTAAGATAGCAATTTAACCTTTCAAATTTTAGTATGGCCAAGATTATTAATGGTTGCCAATTTTGCATTGGTCGATTTACTAAAAGTTTACCAAGATTAGTTAATTAGTGGTTATAAAATTTTACACCTATTTTCCTACTTGTATTTCTCTTGGCCGAAAATTGGGGGGGGGGGGGGAGGGAGGAGGGAGTACCACCTTTGTAGGAGATTAATGCATGAGATGTTTACCATTTTTTAATTAAGCATGAGGTGGTTATTGTTGGACATGCAAGGCTAGTGACTAATCTAAACCAAGTTGGAGGTGCATGGCATGCATGAAAGGAGATTTTTGCAAGCCACGTGGTGGAATCATTTGTTTAGTCATCCTTTGCTTAATCCTTAAGTTCTCTTGCCTATAAATAAGTTATATTCCCAGCAACCTCCCTTGCAAATCAGATTTATATGGAGAGATAGAGAAAAAAAATAAAGGAAAGGAAGAAAAAGGGAAGCAAAGCCTAGCACCCTCTATTCATCTATCAACCGAAATTTCTTCAAGTTTTATTGTAAGATACTTTCCTTGTTTAAGTGGTAGGATTTCATGGTAATATTTATGCTTAAGCTATGCATGAAAATCATAATATGAAAGATGTGGACAAGTCCACAAAGTTAGATATCTATGCCTTAGGACAAGTCCGAAGGGCACCGGCAAGCCGGAATGTGTAAGTATGTGTTTGAATGCTTTCTTTTGCGTAGTATTAACATGTTAAATCCAAGCATGGTATCTTACTGAGTATTCTTTATACTCATAATATTCTATACTAAAGTTTCAGATCCATAAGATGTGAAGTTGGTGGAAGTCGGTCGGCATAATCGATGATGGGTTAAGGACAAAGTTAATTTGCATCGAAGTTTTGTTTTTGCATGTTTTGTTCGACTACTTCATATATGTTTTTCCTATGGTATTCTATAAAAAATTGAATAAGACATGATGTAATATGGTACCGAAAGTAAATTAAGTAGTTATGTCTTTCACGTTATGTTAAGAGACATATTTATAGACCCTTTTTCCCAAATGACCAAAAGAGGCAGAATCCGGGCAGTTTCTAGGTCAACTTCAAAATATTATTTCCAACTCTATAGACATCCATTTGAGACTATAAAAATATATCTACGTTCCTCTTCGGGTTTTCTAAATATGGGCACAAGAATCACTCAATTTGGATATCTGTGGCTTTAGATATGAATTTTTAAACGTTGAAGGGTCAATCTGGATTTTCTGTGCAACACTACACTGTTTTTAGTAAAACGTCCGTACTATATGATCTTGGAAAATTCTCATATTTTAACCTAGAAAACTACTTGAAATTATCTTTCTAATGCCACAAATTTCATAGAAAACGCAGTTGGGATGGATTTTATAAAAATAGTTGAACCTACCGCCCCAACTAACCGTGGCTGCACCGAGTCCTTTTTTTTTTTTGTAAAATAAAAATTACACGTCGGTGTGCGCTTATGCTGGCCATTATATTTTATGAGAAATATTTTACCAAGTTGAAAATAAGTTTCTAACATGTAATACTTCTGTTTAAGAGTATTTACATGTACTAAAGGCAGAACCTATTATGATTAGTACGTGACCCTCGAAGTTTAAGTTCGGGGTGTCACAGAGATGGTCAAAACATTTCCATAAGAGTCCGATTTCACATAAAGAGTGTGTTCACTTTCACTCTTTTGAAAACCATTGCCACACAAATAGCCATCAATTCTGCTATACCAAGCTCTTGGAGCTTGCTTTAACCCATACAAAGATTTTCTTAACTTGCACACATGATCTGGTACTGATTTTGAAATGAAACCATCAAGTTGCTCAACATACACACCCTCTTCAAGTTCTCCATTTAGAAAAGCCGACTTGATATCAAGTTGATGAATTTTCCATCCTTTTTGAGCAATTGGAGCAAAAGTTTCAAAATAATCTACACCACATTCTTGTGCAAAACCTTTAGCTACCAGTCTTGCTTTATACTTGTAGATTGAACCATGAGGATTCATCTTGGCTTTGTAAATCCACTTTACTCCTATCACTTTATTATCCGATGGTCTTGGCTCCAACTCCCAAGTTTCATTTTTTTGAATCATTTTTATCTCATCTTCCATTGTATTTATCCACTCAGGCTGTTTTTCAACTTCTTCATGATTGTTTGGCTCAATCATAGCCATATAACATCTTTCATATACTTCATTCAATGGTCTAGTACCTCTAGGAGGTGGACTAGAGCTTGAAGTAGATTCAGATGGTCCAGCATTTGAAACACTTGACTCCATCTCAGGCTGCTGGCCTTGAGGTTCTGTCACTGGAGCATTTTGATGCACAATAGGTACTGAAAATTGAGGCTGCTAAGATTCAGTTTCTTCCCACTTCCACTTAGCATTCTCATCAACTTTGATATCTCTTGAGACTACAATATTTTCAGTCTCTCGATTATACACTCTATAGCATTTTTTGTGAGCTATAGCCAAGAAAAATACCTCTCATAGCTTTGTTGTCCAGTTTACCCCTCTTGTGATCTAGAACATGTATATAGCACAGAGATCCAAACACCCTGAGGTGTTTTGCAGTAGGTTTCACTCCAGTCCACGCCTCAATAGAAGTCTTACCCTTCACAGCCTTGGTTGACAGTCTGTTCTGCAAATATATTGAAGTATACACAGCTTCTGCCCAAAATTTCTTTGGTAACTCCTTTTCACCCATCATACTTCTGGCCATTTCCATTACAGATCTGTTCTTCCTTTCAGCCACTCCATTTTGCTGTGGAGTGTATGGTACTGAAAGTTGATGATGAACACCATGCTCTTCACAAAATTGATCAACATTTTCAAAGTATACTCCTTGCCATTATCAGATCTTAGCATCTGAATTTTACACAGACTGTCCTTCAACTAAAGCTTTAAACTTCTTGAAAATGTGAAAAACATCATACTTGTTTTTCATGAAATATACCCAGCACATCCTTGTACAATCATCAATAAAGAGAAAAAATACAAATTTTGACTTAATGAAGGTGTCCTCATAGGTCCACATATATCAGTGTGCACTAGTTGTAGTTTTTAAGTTGCTCTCCAAACTACATCAGCTGAAAATGCATCTCTATGCATCTTTCCATAACTGCAGCCTTCACACACTCCTCATGTCTCTCGAATTTCAGGAAAGTCTCTTACCAAACCTTTAAAGTGTAGATAAGCTATGGGCTTAAAGTTATAATGCCCATATCTCTTATGCCACAGATTTGATTCATCAACATTCACCACAGTAGTATTTGCAATTACATTTTGCCAACAAATACTAAAGCTTTTGTTCCTCATAGGCACACAAGCAATTTCAACAGTAAGTGGATCATGTATTTGGCACAAATTTTCTTTGAAAAACAGTGAATATCCATTTTCAACCATCTGTCCAACACTTAAAAGATTTGAACTCAAACTAGGTACAAGTAAAACATTGTCAATATACTTCATACATTTCTTAGTTTGAACAGCAATAGTTCCAATTCCCTTAGCAGATACCACTTCACCATTTCCCATCTTAATTTGGGCTTTACAATCTGGATTCAAATCACAGAAAATCTCCTCTTTGCTTGTCATGTGATTCTTATTTTCATACTGTTTCTTCCCAGCAAAATTCTCTCTGGTATACTACTGTTTATGCTTGGCTACAAAAGCACTTTCAGCTATTTTTTCATTCCTCGATGCTACCCTTTGTTCATAAGCTAATAAATCATCTATAAGCTCAGTTAAAGTGAGACTTGTCAAGTCTTTAGTATGTTCTACGGCTGTTGTCACAATATCATATTTTTCAGGTAGAGTAATCAGTACCTTTTGAACAACCTTCTTATCTGCAATCTTCTCTCCATTCAGCTTGATTGATTCACAACATCAACAACTCTTGAGGTATAATCTTTGATTTTCTTAGTCTCCTTCATCCTGAGATTTTCAAACTTCCTACTCAAAGCTTGCAATCTGACTGCCCTGACTTTCTCTGAGCCTTTAAACTCCTCATCAAGTTTATCTCAGGCCTCTTTGGCTGTAGTTGAAGCCACTATTCTGGGAAAGATCTCTTCTGAAACGGCAGTAAACAAAAAAGATAGTGTTTTCATGTTTTTCATAGATTGTTCCTTGTGCTGTTTCAGTTGAACAACTGTAAAATTTCCATTGGTTCAGGTTGATCATAACCTTGATCAATAATATCCTATAAATCGTGTGCCATTAAAAAGGCTTTCATTTTAACTAACCAAAAATCATAGCTTACACTATTAAAAAGGCAGGTAAAGGCAATGAAGATGAGCTTGAACCAGACATTTTGATTCTGAAAAAAAACTGGATTTAGAAATACTAGATTAAGGGGAAGTACCGAATTTTTACTGAACTTACTGGAATTGAGGAAATAGACAATATCAGATTTTGAAGGCTAATACCGAATTTAGAGATACGTATGAGCTTACCGGATTTAATGAAAACGAGGCTTACTGGATTTTGAAGGTAAATACCGTATTTAGAGGTACAATATGTCCTTACCGGATTTAGAGATAGTGTATATTGGATTACCGAACTTTGAGATACCGGATTTCAGTGGCTTACCAAATTTTGGCTTAGTGTATATTGAAATACCGTATTTAGAGAGGAATCTTTTCACTTACTGGATTTTAGCTTAATAGGTTCCTTCACTTACCGGTTTTGAGTTTCTTCCTTAAACTTACTGGTTTTTCTTTCTTCTCCTTCCTCAACCTTCCAGGTCCCTTCTTCAAAAGATCAATAAGCTCTGATACCACTTGTTGGCTCAATCAAAGATGGTAATGAGCAAAATACTAGACTTGCAAGATCCTTTGCAAGATGAAATGGATCAAAAACGATCCTTTTGTTTTTATGATAAAATCTGATGAACTCGAGCTGAGGAAAGATAAAGAAAAAAATAGAAGAGAAACTTAGGATTAAACTTGGGAAAATCTTTCTATTGATTGAATCACATCTCTCGAGCAATGCACCACCTTATATTATGGAGCAAGAAAGATTACAAATGAATATTAAAATGCAATATGATATCACAACAGTAAACATAAGCAAGTTGCAAGCAAATACATTAAAAAAAATACAATACAAAGTGTGACAATTAAAATGGATGCTTCACACGTTTTATCCTTCATTTTATCCTAGTATATGCAACTTCAGAATAACTTTGCACCTTCTACTCTTCCGTTTATGGTTCTGTTAATTTTTGCTTGCATATGGGCAAACCTTAAACAAATTTTGTCTGACCATTTATATTTTTGGAATTCGGAAAATATGTAGAATATCACTATGCCAAGAAGAATTCGAAATGTAATTGCTTTAAACTTGTGACCTAACATTTTCTATATTTAGCAGAGTAATTTTCTACCACATAAATATGGGGAATTCTAATCAAGTGAAGCTGAGCGAACGAGATCTAAGACAAAGAGTTATTGGGAAACTTTTTCATCAAATTCAGGTACCTTTTAAAGATGTTATAATGACATGTATCACAACTGGATTTTACTTTTAATGTGGCTCCCTTTTGAACTCACTCATATATTGTTTCTTCAATTTGACTGGCATTGCATCATAATTTCTTAACCAAATGGATAATGATATATAGTGTGCAGCTAATGTAGGTGATTGCTCACACATAAAAACCTTTTATTGGCGTCTCCCATATTATTGAATTTTGGATGATGCTTTCAATTTTTTGGAGCTTTTCACAAAGTCTAGCCTTCATTTAAGGGGTTTAGATTTAAATACTTCAAAGACAACCGCTTCTGATGATTTTATTTTCAAGATGTATACTAGTTACATAAACTAGGGTGGTTTCTTATTAAATCTCCCTTCCCAATGTCATATGATTTAGAAAAGAAAGTTCTTTGGAAATAGTTTGAAAATATATTGGCAAGGAAAATTGATTGTGTAGAAATAGTTATGAAACCAAAACATTTCATGTTAAAGATAATTGGAGAATCACTGTACATATATCTTTTAGGGAGCAGAGATGTAGGGTTTGCACCTTTGAGGACAACATAGGTTTGCAGCATTTGTGAAATAGGAAGACTCTAGAATTTGAAATTTTTTTGGGGGTGCACCAACCTTATTTCGTTTGCACCACTTTTTTTTAGAACTTCCATCCTTACAAAGGCAAATGTATAATTTTACACTCCACCAAAAGTAGTGCAATTGGTTCGTTGATGTATACTATGGTTTGTACATGACCCAATTTCGTACATGCAGCCAGTGCAGTTAGTAGATACATGGAAAATCCTTACAAGGAACATTGGAAAGAAGTGCAATGAATATTCAGATACTTGAACGGCTCAACTAATGCTTGTTTTCATTTTGAAAGAAATTCAGATGGAGTCATTAGGTATGTGGATTCAGATTATGCAGGAGATCTTGATAAAAAAAAAACTCACATGTTATGTGTTTACTCTTGGAGGCTGTGCTATCAGCTGTGAAGCTACTTTGCAAAATATAGTAGCTTTGTCTACAACAGAAGCAGAATACATGGCAATTACATAGACATGTAAGGAAGCTATGTGGTTAAGGGGAATAATTGGTGAAATCAGTGAAGGCTTGCAGATTTCTACAGTGTATTGCGATTGTCAGAGTACTATTTTCTGACTAAGGATAAAAATGTTCCATGAGAGGACTAAGCACATTAATGTTAGGTACCATTTCGTGCATGAAGTGATTGCTCGTGATAATATTGTAGTGAGCTGGATTGATACCAACGACAATCTTGCTGATATGATGACAAGCATTTCTTGAACTTAGTTAGTGTTTGTCAATGATTTAGTCCATTGGGGCTTGTTTGAAAGAGCCGGAGTGGTGTTTACTTGGAATTTGGTTCAAGGTGGAGATTTGTTGAATTGTGACCCAAATTCTAGCGGATTTTGGAGTTGCACTTGGAGTGGTTTCTGAGAGATCAGAATTATGAATCAGGAATAAAATTGCCAATTTTTCGCTAGCTGTGCGCTAGCCTGTTCCCTCGAGCAATATAGACAAAATATTTACTGAGAGTTGTCGCCCGCTCTTTGCTTGCCCGTCGTTCGAGCGACGCTGTCGTCACTCGCTTGTCACTCGAGCGACAGTGTTCCCGAGATTTCATCATATATATAGTTTGACGTGTATAATCTCCATATATAACATACATACAACATATTGAGAGTTTTAGATCTTATTTGAAAGTATTGAGATCTTGTTGTAAATACATATTGCTATTGATTATAGTGAAATTATCTTTCTCTGCCAGTGATTTTTTCCCTCTTGGGTTTCTAATTAAATTTTGGTGTTCTTTGTTTGATTGTTTATTTCATTATTTTCATCATCTTCTGGTCGATTTCATAACATTTTTATTTTTAAACTAATTTGAGATTGTATTTTGTATCTCATCCATTTTCGATTTTTGAAATTCTTTTGCTTAGCAGCTCCTGAATCGACACCTCAACCAGCCATGGAAAAGCACCAACTATTTCTATAGGAAGGGAAAAACACCAGGATACTAGAATGACGTTTTCATGGTGGATACATTAGTCCACATTATACACAAATAGATGATGTGAACTATCATCCTCAATATATTGGGAAAAAATGCTGTCATAAGGCACGGAGCCTTTAGCGAAAGGAGAAAGCCATGGAATGTTTCATCATACAATTATGATAATTTCTAGTTGTTATCGAATAGTATTTATGGACATATTTTCCAAAAAATAAATTCCCAAACTGTTTATTTCTAAATGTTTAAAGCTAATAAACATTTGTTATAAATTATTCAAAGCATGAATTCTTCTATATCAAAAAGCAGTTGAAAAATCTTAAACTCACAAAATACAAGTTTAGGAAACAAAATGATAACAAATTAAAACTCTAACCATGCGAAACGTATTCAAACTCTTCTGCCAAAATTTTACCTTGAAAATGTTCTTCACCTTCACCACAAAACCCAAATGGGTTCAAACTCAAAAACCTGAGTAATAAAATTTTTGAGAACACCCTTAGACACCAAAGTTGCACGAATCACGAGCATCAAAATCAAACATGATTAACAATCACTAAACATGGTTAAAACTAGCCTTGTAACAGAATCACCACAACTGAAGGATCTCTGTTAGAATCATCACCATAGACGATGAACGAAAGCATAATTAACTAAGTTAGCATCTTTGTACCAATATAAAGGCATATTCTCAAAAAATGGGTATGTTTCTAGAAATTGAATACAATGGCACCACTGGCAATGGTGGCAAAGTGAAATTATCCATAACTTTTGAACTTGATTTAAACATATTCATCAAAGTAGACCCCAAACAAAACTCTAACTATACTGAACCAAACTCACAATCCACCTAAGTCCTTAAACTATGATGATCCATCAAAGATTTTGTAGAATCTTGCAGGACATATAATTGAGACTTTTTCAGCCTTTGCAACACAGTATGAGCACCTCTACAAACCTTCAAAACTCTACTTCCACCGATTGTTCCGACACTCCATTAATCAATTTAATTTTGACCTTCCCTATACCAGCTATCTGATAAGGTGTATTATTGCCAATAACAAGAATACATTTGGAAACTTCTTCATATGTTGTAAACGAATCCCGATAAGAACACATGAAAAGTGCAAACCATATCAAGAATTCAATCATCTTTATATTTGGAATCTCTATCAGAAATCATCAAAACGATCTCCATCATTGTGAAACATTCCTCCAAAACTGGCTTTACCTGAAGTATCTAATTGCTTTCCCTTATGAAAAGTTGTAGCCAAATTTTCCTATTCTATAACAATCCTTAATTAAGTGCCTCAATTTTTTGCAATAAACTTTGAAGTTAGACTTTAACTTGTCCCTTATACAACCATCATTAAGAACAATGCCATCTCCATGAACCTCAACAATAGGTTTCATCTTCTCCTTTAAAAATAGAGCATTACAGGCTTCTTCAATAGTGAAAGTATCATGACTACGTAAAATCATGTCCCTAAACGACAAATATGAAGCGGGCAAAAATTACAACCAAATCTATCCCATATAAGCGAGCAATGCTCCCATTCTAATCTGCCATAATGATTGCAATCCAAAGGGAAAAAAAATCATATTTCATAGTTGCCATCCCAAAATCAAAATCTCCTCATGAATAAGACCTTAACTCTGATATAAATTTGTTATAAAAAATGAAGAAAATATCGGATATTTTTTATACCAATTTGTTGTGATAATAGGCAAGAAAATAATATGACATAATATAAAATAATTGATCACAAATTCAACAACAAAATAATTGGCAGATGGAGAAAGAATTACAAAGATTTTGTGTTTGATTTGTCTAACTTCCAATGAGATTAAAAAACCCAACTAAATTGTAGAGACGTGCCAAATATATGTATGGAATAATCTAAGCCCTACAAGTAGTATTGTAGATGGAATGAGAATTCCCATATCTTGTCCACTTTATGTCTTGGACAAATTCCAATTCCCAATTGGGCTTCCAAATAAAAAGTCAACTAGAATTTGCCAAATATATTTTAAATAGGATTCCAAAAGTATTACAACAAAGAATTCTTCTTAAGTTGACTTTGATCAAAATTCTCAATTATCTTCAAAACAGAATTCGAGTAACACCATAATTCTAACACTACACTTCAGCTCCACTATAAAAATTAGAACCAAGCTATCTTCTGTGCAGGGCTAATGAAAATAATTTAAGTGTTCATCGTGTACTTTACTTCACATATTTAAAGCCAACTATTTTTAGTAAGCGTAATTTAAGGTGCAATAAAATTTATTATCATTTTTTAATAGAATACCAAACCAAAGTATACAGTACTATAATCATGGTAAGGAAATAAAATTATAGTACACAAATGTGTATTATGGAGATTTCTCATTTCTTTTCACATGATTATTTTTATTATTAACCTAATTAATTACTGGAAAAGATTCAATGCAATGTTTTCAAAACGGCCCAGCCCGGCCATTTCAACCAGTAAAACCAGGAATCGTGCCTGAAAGTTACGAGATAGCGCTAGACCGTTACTAATTACCCCTTTTAGTTTGACCTTATATGCGAAATTAATCTAATCAAAACAACAAGTCACTTTAATTAGTTTCTAGATGATTAATCAATCAACTAAATTTATCCTATCTTGAACTACCGCAGTAATATGAAAGTAATAACTAAAGCAGTAAATAACACAAGAATTGTTCACGGAAAAATCCAACGTGGGAAAAACTCCGGGCGTTTTGCTAGTCAAAAATCCACTATAAACTGTATTATAAACTTACAGACCACTAGCAAAGTTGACGACACAAGTTTTTGGATCTCCTGTCTGAAGTTCAAAGTAACTCTTCTGGAATGTGCACACGAACACCAATCCTAGCTCTTCTTGCAGTTTATCTCCTGTAGATCCATCAAGAACTCCTCGTTCTTGAGTTTCTTCCTCGATCTTCATAGCCAGCCAAGTTGATGACACAATCTTCCTGATAGATCCAAGTAAAGAATCAGCACAAGTGTATTTGATTGAAGGCTTTGATATTTTCAATGCGAAGGGCGCATATAGATAGGGTGATTGAACTGTTGAATGTTTGGCACTTGAGAGAATAATTGTTTTCCCTTGAATGAATAATGTTCAATGCCCTTCCCGAATGCGCAGTGCCCCCTTTTATATGTTGGACGAATATGGTAACTTTGGCCAATAAAAATCTCGCGAGATCGCGAATTAGGTCAGGCCGTAAATTGTTCACTCGAGCGAAGAGCATGTTCGTTCGAGCAAGGTCCCTGTTGCTCGAGCGACAGGTGAGCGAAGGTCGAGCGCTGGATGTTCTGCTTCATCCGCTCGAGCATGACTCTCGCGAGCAGCTTGCGAAAATGCGGCGAGTTTCCTTCGCATTCCAAACATTGATCCCGAACCCTACACTATATAACCAACTATGAAACTTACAATTACGTCCCTAAACATCAAAAATGTTCAAGTTGGTTATTTTCTTCACAGAATAGTCAATTATAATGATCTAACACTAATAAACTCCCCTTTTGGCATTCCGTGACAAAACCAATTACAAGGTAAAATAAACCTATCAAACAAAAACTAAGTCCAACTATCATCTAATTTCAACTTCCACTTTGTCGATCATGTATCCTGAAATCAAAACTCACATATCCAGTGTAAAAGCACGCGATACAGGAATTAGGCAATAAAGTAATTAGAAGCTTACAAATATAATCAATCACATAAGCATGCTAATTTGAGATGAAATATTAATGCTAATCAAAACACCATATTCGCATTAATACAACAAAACATCAAAACTCAAACAGCTATGCATAAAGTGAAAGACAAATGCAATGATAACATGATCCATATCAGTGCATGATATGCAATGCACAAGTACTAATTCCCCTTTTTAGTTTGATCTTATGTGCGGAATTAATCTAACCAAAGCAACAAGTCACTTTAATTAGTTTCTAGATGATTAATCAACCAATTCAATTTATCCTATCTTGAACTACTGTAGTAATATGAATGCAATAACTAAAGCAGTAAACAACACAAGAATTGTTCACGGAGAAAACCAACGTGGGAAAAACTCCGGGCGCTTTGCCAGTAAAACATCCTCTATAAATTATATTATAAACTTGCAAATCACCAGCAAAGTTGACGACACAAGCTTTCTGATCTTCTGTCTGAAGTTCGAAGCAGCTCTCCTAGAATGTGCATACGAACACCAATCCTAGCTCTTCTTACAGTTTATCTCCTATAGATCTACCAAGACCTCCTCGTTCTAGAGTTTCTTCCTTGATCTTCGCAGCTAGCCGAGTTGACGACACAATCTTCCTGACAGATCCAAGTAAAGAATCGGCACCAGCGTATTTGATTGAAAGCTTTGATATTTTCAATCCGAAGGGCGCATATAGATGGGGTGATTGAATTGTTGAATGTTTAGCTCTTGAGAGAATAATTGTTTTCCCTTCAATGAATAATGTTCAACACTCTTCCCGAATGCGCAGTGCCCCCTTTTATATGTTGGATGAATATGGTAACTTTTGCCAATAAAAATCTCGCGAATTAGCGAATTAGGTCAGGCCGTAAATTGGTCACTCGAGCGAGGGCCCGGTTGCTCGAGCGACAGGTGGGCGAAGGTCGAGCGCTGGATGTTCTGCTTCATCCTCTCGAACATGACTCCTGTGAGTAGCTAGCGAAAATGCGACGAGTTTTCTTCGTGTTCCAAACTTGGATCCCGAACCCTACACTATACAACTAACTATGAAACTATACAATTACGTCCCTAAACTTTTAAAATGTTCAAGTTGGTCGTTTTGTTCACAGAATAGCCAATTATAATGATCTAACACTAATAAACTCCCTTTTTGACATTTTGTGACAAAACCAATTACAAGGTAAAATAAACCTATCAAAGAAAATCTAAGTCCGACTATCATCTGATTGCAACTTCCACTTTGTCAATCATGTGTCCTGAAATCAAAACTCGCATACCCAGTGTAAAAGCACGTGATACAGGAATTAAGCAATAAAGTACTTAGAAGCTTACAAACATAATCATCATATAAGCATGCTAGTTTGAGATGCAATATTAATGCTAATCAAAACACCGTATCCGTATTAATACCACAAAACATCAAAACTCAAACAGCTATGCATAAAGTGAAACACAAATGCAATGATAACATGCTCCATATCAGTGCATGATATGCAATGCACAAGTAAAGTACAAGCTCCCCCTTACTGCAACTCACTTGAAGTTAAAACAGTAGGTAACTGTATCAATGTCTCTCCCCACCGACCCCAAATGACTTGTATATATATATATATATATATATATATATATATATATATATATATATATATATATATATATATAATGAAAGCACAATAATGTCTTAAACATAGTATCTATGTCTCTCACCAACGACCCCAAACGACATAAGATATAAGTATAAATGTCATATCAATGTAAATCAAGTCAAATGTCAAGTAATATCTATGTCTCTCCCAAACGATCCCAACAGACATATATCAAACGCATGCATATGTATAAGTAACCATTATCTATGTCTCACCCCAATATACCCCAAAATGACAATGTAGCTGCTCAAATAATAAGCCGAAATCAAATCAAAATCAAAATCACCCCTTCACTATCAAATCTCTTCCCCTTTTTGTCACAAATGCTGAAGGGAAAAGATAACCAAGGCAATGCAATGGGAGATAACAGCATAACAACCAATCAAATATGCAGTTAATCGCATGCAAGAGTAGAATTAATAAGAAATAGACCTCCCCACATACTCAGAATAAGTTAGGATGGAGTAAATAATATAAGTGACTCATGTGTGTAAAGTGTCACTAATCCAAGATAAATAGGATTCCAAATCTTAATTTTGTGAGAAGGGACATGCGAAGCATCACTGCCAATTAGTGTATTCTCCTACTAATAAAAGTCAAACCTTGAAGAATAGTAGGACCTTTCATAGAAAGCTCATTTTGCATATATCTTTCAAAATTTTCTTTTACTCCCCCTTACTTTGAGCATAAATGTTTTTCATATTTCTATTTTGTACTTAGCTCAACATATTTTTCTTTTCTTTTCAATAGCTCATAAATTTTTTCATCTTAGGTGCATGTTCTAATTCATTGAGCAACTAATATGACCTCTGTAGCGAGCTTTAGGTCGGTTAACCCAATTCAGATGACCATAGGCACCAGATTTTGAAATATGCTTAAGACTTAATTGCTCGAGTCAAATAGCCTCGAAGAATAACATTAAGATATGAGTTTTTTTATCATAAGGGAGCACACTTAAGCTTAGGTCTACTTATGATGGTCAATTCATGTTCAAAGTCAACTCATCAACAAGTGACTGCCATCCCAAATCTCACACATGCGGTTAAGTCCAATTTACAATCTCATAGTGTGTGCAGTGCAGATGGTACATGAAGACACCTATACTAAGTACTCCAAATCAACCTGAGCAAGTAATGGAAACAATGCTATAGCTAATCAATTATACTCAAACATGATCACAACATATACGTTCAAACATGTTATACTTCATACAACATTAAACTTTCCATTCCCAATTTGTGTTTTTCAATTTTTCAATCAAATTTTTTTTATGTTTTTCATTTTTCAAAACAAAAAAGAAAGCATCACACACAAATAAAAACAAACTAATCAAGCACACAAAAACAAAACAAAGCGTGCATGTGCCAAAACAAACATAAGAAAAATACCCATGCATGAAACTACATCCTAAAAAGCAATAAAAAACATGTGATGCATATAAAAGTCATCATCATATAACCAAACATGCATCAGAAATACCTAATCAGATAGGTACATGAATGCTCTTACCTTTAAGAGCATGGTGATCTATATCAAAGTTATTCAGATCACTCTTCTTTACCCAAACTTGTCTAGTGATAGAATGATTTCCAAACAACTGTGTCACTAACTTGGTCAACTGACTCACTTGTGTAGTAAGGAATCCTATCTGACCAACAACCTCCTGATTTCTATTCCTACTAAAGCTAATGTGTCTATGACTATTCAGGACTTGATGACATCTAGGGCGTATGTGTCCTAACTCACCACTTTGAAAACATGTCGGGACAAACCTAGGAACAATGTTATGGGGACGCTGACGTCTATTCCTAGGTCAACGGGTCCTACGCTGTCTAGTAGGCCTCTGTCTAACAAATTTCTTATCCTTAGGCTCAGGGTTAGACACATGTTTAGGCTGGTCAGTTGCAGGGACAAATGTGGTCTTAGAAGTGCTAGCATTATTCTCCTTAAAACCTAGACCTCCCTTATTACAAACTGGCTTGCCCATTCCTAGAATGTTATCTAGCCTTTCAGAACTGCTAGAGAAGGCAAGCAACTGAGACTTAGAATATTCTAGATCACTCAGAAGGTTCTCAACCTGGATCTCTAAAGTCTCTCTCTCTATGGTCAACTCACTCACTTTCCTAGCGGACCTCTCAAGCTCACTGATGAGTTTCTTAACTTGAGTCTCTAAAGTTTCATTCATTGTTTTCATTTCACTCAAGATTGAGGTGAATTCCTTAAAGTGCGCTCTCAAGTTCTCATTTTCCAAATTAAGTTCCTCATTTTTCGCACGCAAGGCATTGTTCTTGCTAAGAATCTTAAGACTCTCCTTATACATTTTGTCATAGGCCTCATAAATATCTACCTCACTCTCATCATCTTCACCACATTCCTCACAGCTATTTACATCTTTATCCTTTTTACTTCCCTGGTCAGATCCACTCTTAACTCTAGCAACAAGAGTAACAATTTTTCGACTCTCATCACGGGTGGATTTCTTCTCACTCTGATCATCCGAGTCAGACTCGTCATCAGTGAGAGTAGCATTCATAGTCTTCTCCTGAGATCTCTTCCTACTAGGACACTCATTTCTCATATGACTAAACCCTTGACAGTTATGGCATTTCACACCTTTAGATCTTCTCCTAGATTCACTCGAGGCATCTCTGTGTTTCTTTTGAGGTTTCTTTTTATTCCTAAACATCGTTTGAAATTTTTAAGCAAGGTATGTCAACTCCTCATCATTTGGTGAATTAGAATCAGAAGACTTATTTTGGTTGGTCCTAGTAGTTTTCAAAGCTATAAACTTCTTTCTAACATGGTTTTCTAAGGTTAGCTCATAAGTCTGTAGGGATCCAAATAACTCCTCAACTTTAATAGAATCAATATCCTTACTTTCCTCAATGGCTGTGACTTTCGACCTAAAAAGCTCAGGTAAGGATCTAAGGATTTTTCTCACTATCTTAGGTTCAAGGATCCTCTTACCTAGGTTGAAGTTCGAGTTCACAATGTCATTTAAGCTTGCATAGAAGGAATCAAAACACTCATCTTCACTCATTCTAATTTCCTCGAACCTCGTGATCAACAATTGTAACTTAGAATTTTTAAGAGCCTGTTTCCCCTCATGTGTGATCTCTAGAATATCCCAAACCTCTTTGGCTACCTCACACATAGGCACTCTCCTAAACTCATCAGGAGAAACATACCTAAATAGGGCATGTACGACTTTGCTATTCTAGTTACATTCATCTAAGTCAGCCTTAGACCAGTTTTCTATGGGAGTGGGAGTGACAACATCACCTACTTTTGTATTAGGGGAACTCCAACCCTTCGTAACACTCAACCAGATTCTCTCATCCATAGATTTTAAAAATGCTCTCATCCTCACTTTCTAGTAAGCATAATTACTGCCATCAAAATATGGCGGGACATGTAAAGAGCTACTCATTTAGAAAAATTAAGGCCACGACAAGCAATTAGGCTCTAATACCACTTGAAAGTTACGGGATAGCCCTAGACATTACTAATTATCCGTTTTTAGTTTGATCTTGTGTGCAGAATTAATCTAACCAAAGCAACAAGTCACTTTATTTAGTTTCTAGATGATTAATCAACCAATTCAATTTATCTTATTTTGAACTACCGTAGTAATATGAAAGCAATAACTAAAGCAGTAAGCAACACAAGAATTGTTCACGGATAAAACCAACGTGGGAAAAACTTCGGGCGCTTTGCTAGTCAAAAATCCACTATAAACTGTATTATAAACTTACAGACCACCAGCAAAGTTGATGACACAAGCTTTCTGATCTCCTATCTGAAGTTCGAAGCAGCTCTCCTGGAATGTGCACATGAACACCAATCCTATCTCTTCTTGCAGTTTATCTCCTGTAGATCCACCAAGAACTCCTCGTTCTTGAGTTTTTTCCTTGATCTTCACAGTCAGCAAAGTTGATGACACAATCTTCTTGACAGATCCAAGTAAAGAATCGGCACCAGTGTATTTGATTGAAGACTTTGATATTTTCAATCCGAAAGGTGCATATAGATGGGGTGATTGAACTGTTGAAGTTTGGCTCTTGAGAGAATAATTGTTTTCCCTTCAATGAATAATGTTCAACACCCTTCCCGAATGCGCAGCGCCCCATTTTATATGTTGGACGAATTGGGTAACTTTGACCAATAAAAATCTCGCGAAATCGCGAATTAGGTCAGGCTGTAATACCCTAAATTTAACATCACTTTGGCCAATATGATTCATGCATGCTATTTAAAATGTCAATTGCATTTTTTTTTTAAAATGATAACTATACATTCAATTATTTAGAGCATGAGATCCTTAAATGGTGTTAGCCTTCGAAAATATGTGTCAGATCAAAGTCATGTAGTTAGTTACCAACCATTGGATATCAAACAAAACATGACTTGTGAGGAAAAGCCAGTAGCAATATTGGATCGCAAAATCCAACAACTGAGAACAAAAGCAATTCTGTTACTGAGAGTTCAATGGAGAAATCATGGTGTCGAAGAATCAACTTAGGAAAGAGAAGAGGAAATCAAGACCAAGTATCCAGAACTTTTGAACTATGTTTGAGGTAAGCAATTTTCGAGGACGAAATTTTTATAAGGAGGGGAAGATGTAATACCCCGAATTTAACATCACATTAGGCCAATATGATTCATGCATGCTATTTACAATATCATTTGCATCCATTCTCCTAATTTCAATTTTTTTTTTTAAAATGATAACTGTATATTCGATTATTTAGAGCTTGAGATCCTTATATGGTGTTAGCCTTCGACTCCTTGACCTAGGTGATAAATTCTATATTGAGCGATGATAGAGAAGCTAGGTTAATCTAGATGTGGAATATTGACTTGTTAAGTAATTGGAACTTTGAAAGGTCGAAATTAGTATCGATAAGGTTATAGCTTTCCATTCGGTTGATCAAGGTCACCATAAACCCTAAATCGGTAATTGACCTATTTGGGACATGAAGCATGAAGTGACAAGATCACTACGCAATAATATGGGTGGTATATGATGTTATAAATGTTGAGGTGCGAATCGTTGAAATCAATCGAAATTTGGGTATCAATCAGGTAAATAATTAAATGAACGGTTGAGGAAGTAATGTTATAAAATATTTTGGGATCTTAGGACAGGTAAGTTGGATGGTAAACACATTAATATAAGCCAAGGATACTTGATCTTTACCTGTAATGATATGTACAAAATCAGATTTTAACCCCAAGAGCCCACACCATGCTTAGTCACCTCCTATTTGTTGATTTATCCTTGTAATGGTAAATTCCTTCACTCTTAAGCATTAGCCACGTCCATCACCTATTTAAGACTTCAAATATATGACATATCGTCCCAAATTGCATGCAAACCATCCAAGGATTGGCACAAGATCAGAATTTAATCACAAGAAGACACCACCTACTTAGCATGTATTGACTGGTCACTCTAAAATTTAATTCCTTCACCATTAAGCCTCCAATCCTTCTTTGAACACTTAGAACTTGATATAAGATAAATATAATTCCTTTAAGTCGCATATGGCTTCATATAGTGCAAGGGAGAAGTCAAAGTTGGCTGCAAGAAGATACCTCCTGCTTGAACAGCTCATGCTTGAGGAATACTTGTCTTGTAATCACAAATTCCTTCTAACTCTATAAACATCCACTTGAGATTCTAAAAAGTTTATGAGTTTTCTTTTGTAATGAACTGTTATATCTATTTTTGGTATAAGAATATTTTGAATCAAGTCATGTTTGAGATTATGAATCATTAACACTTATATGTAATTATTTATTAGAGCCTTGTAGAGTAACATAATCAATTTTTGTCCTAGTTGTAGCACGAATGGTAAGAACCCCCACAAGGACAGAAGTTTGTGGTTTTGCGAAGAAGCAAGACATATTATTGGTATTTTACTATAATTATTGTATGCATCTGCTCCATAGCCTCGAACAACATCTTGATCTGCTAGACTGCATTATTGAGATGTTATGGGAGATACACCATAGCTTAAGGGATAAGGTGAAGATACAGAGGTTATATGAAACTGTTCCAGAACCTTGGGTTTCAGTCATAAAGGAAATTGTCCTATGGTCTGATGATGACCTTTCATATGAGGACCTTACATATTTACTTCGAGAAAGTTATGAAACTAGCCGCGATTTACAGCGAAACTTTAAGAAGACTATAACCTTATCCATGAATACTAGCTTACGAGCTACCAATTCTAGGCTAGATAAGGGACCGTTGGCTAAGTACTTTTCGAGAGTTCTAGATGAATGTTCTCCCGTGCCATTACCAGATAGTTCGGAGCAAAGCATGTTAGAGGAAGAACTAGAGGAAGACCCAGAGGAAGATCCCGAGGAGGATCCAGAAGATTAGACGCCATCTTATCCAGCTATCTTTGTTTTTGGAATAGAGTAGGATGTAATACGTACATCTAATTTTTAATGTATGTACCGTACCTAAATATGACTTTTGTTTGTGAAAAATAATAATGTATATATATGAAGGAAAGTTGTCTTGGCCTTTGGATTTTTCTAAAGTTAGTATTACGTTCTGAAGTAATTCTATACGGATGAATATTTTTCATTCAAAGGAAATGCCTCCAAAGCGTAACCACGGTAGTGCACCAAATTCCAATATGAACTTAGGTAGTGGCAATGCTAATGCTAGTTCTAGTGGTGGCGAAGTTAATATAGCAAACTTTGCATGAGAACCGCTTGCCGTAATACGGGAGTTGGGATAGCAACAGCAGGCACCACCTTTGACTGGGCAACGAACACTAAATCAACAAGTACCAATTGATCATCAGGAGCCCAACCAACCAGCTATTCAACCTCAACTAGTGCCTAACCCGAGGGATCAAACTACAATGATAGAGCAATTTCGTAAGATGAACCCTCCATCATTCAAGGGGAGTGTGGATCTCTTAGCAGTTGAAGACTGGTTACGAGAACTAGAACGTATCTTTAAATTTATAAGATGCGAAGATGCTGAAAAGGTAACATTTTCAGTACTTATGTTAAATAAGGGGGCTAGCCATTAGTGGGACATGATTACTAGGTCATTAAAACCTGCTGAAGAATAGACTATAACTTGGGTGAGGTTTAAGGAACTCGTAGAAGAAAAATTCTTCCCGACAGCTGTAAAAGATCAAAAAGAGATAGAGTTCCTCAGACTCCAACAGAGAACCATGACCCTCGTGGAATATGAATGCAAATTTGAGGAATTATCAAGGTTTGCTCCATATCTAGTGGATACGGAGAAAAAGCGGGCTAGAAGGTTCAAACGTGGGCTTCAACCTTATATTCGTGATATAGTGTCAGTTCTTGAGCTAAACACTTATCGAGAAGTCCTGAAGCGAGCACAAACTATTTCCTATCAAAGAACTCAAAACATTGGAAATTCTTACCAAGTTCAAAATTTCTCCGATAAGAGGAAGTAGAACTTTGATAGACAGAATAACTGTAAAGGAAAAGGGAATAATGCACCAAAGAAAGGAAAAACAGAGATAGTAGGAGTTGTTGGTGATAAGCGTTGTCCTAAGTGCGATAGACCTCACAAAGGAGAATGTCTATTGGGAAAAAATATTTGTTTCAAGTGTGGAAAATCTGGATATTTCGTTAAAGAATGCTCCCAGAATCAGACTCAGAAGGCTAGAGATGACAAGAAAGGAAAAGCAAGAGTTTTCTCCTTATCCAGGCAAGAAGCAGAGCAAGACCCTAATGTCCTCGCATGTATCATCTCTGTTTTGTGAATTCCTTCCATATACCTTAGAAATATCTCTTCCATCTAGAAAGATACTTGTAGCTGACCAAATAGCTACATATCTTAAGATGAAAATTGATGGTAGAGGTATAGCGGTAGATCTAATTCTATTAGCAATAAAAGACTTTGATGTTATCCTTGGTATGGACTGGTTGTAAAAAAACTATGCAACTATTCATTGTACTGAGAGAGTGGTGATTTTTCAAAGACCGGGTGAGAAAGAGTTTCGTTTTATGGGAACTAAGGCAAATACTTTGTCTCGTATAGTGTCAGAAACTCAGGTTGAAAGGACGTCGAGAAATGAATTATATCAAGGATTTCTAGTATCGATGACCAACATTAAACAAGATAAGTTGTCGGCTGAGGATGTTCGAATAGTTCAGCACTATAAAGATATTTTTCCAGAAGATCTTCTAGGTGTACCACCAGACAGGGAAGTAGAGTTTACCATCGACTTAGTACCAGGAGCAACACCTATTTCAAAGGCTCCATATCGTATGGCACCATTGGAATCGCAAGAGCTGAAAGTACAGTTGAAGGAGCTTCTTGATAAGGGTTTCATTAGACCAAGTGTATCACCTTGGGGTGCACCTGTGCTATTTGTGAAAAAGAAGGGTGGAACAATGAGGCTATGCATTGACTATCGAGAATTGAATCGCCTCACTATCAAAAACAAATATCCACTTCCAAGAATAGAAGATCTGTTTGGCTAGGTCAAAGGGCTACAGTATTTTCAAAGATCGATCTAAGATCAGGATAACACCAATTGCAGGTTATGTCAGATGATATCCCTAAGACGGCTTTCAGGACACGTTATGGGCATTATGAATTTTTAGTGATGCCTTTTGGATTAACTAATGCCCCGACAGTATTTACGGATCTAATGAACAGGGTATTCCATGAATACTTAGATCAATTTGTCATAGTTTTTATTGATGACATCTTAATCTATTCAAAGAGTAATGAGGAACATGAGAAACATCTCACGATTGTCTTGGAAACTCTAAGAAAAGAGAAACTTTATGTCAAATTCAAGAAATGTGAATTCTGGTTGGATAAAATAAGTTTTATGGGTATAATTTATGAATTTAGTACTCGTATATTTGTCTACTATAAAATATAGTTGCTCCTAAAGTAGCACACTATTATTAATATTCTAGTTAGATTTTTCTTGCTCCTGAAGAGCATAATTAAATAAAATCTAACATAAATGATGTTTTTCAAACAATAATATGTTATTACTCCTGAAGAACATAACACTCTGATTTCAATATTCCACCAGAATGTTACTTGTAGATTTGTCTATTACAAATATTTTATTGTTCATAAAGTATCACAACATTATAATTGATATTCTAAAAGAATATTATTTACTCTTGAAGAGTATAAATTATAATTTTCAATATTTCAGAAGAATATTGATATATTACTCTTGAAGAAGCAATAGTAAAATACATCGTGCTCCTGAAGTAGCACATGTAACATATTATTTTAAATTAGTATTTATCCCTGAAGGAAAACACATAACTTATAAATCAAAGTTAAAGCCCTGAAGAAGCGACGGAGGGTGCCAGCTGCTTACGATCGGTTTAGCAAGGACGAGATCCAATGTTTCATAGTTGGTAACCCAAATATGCGCCATAAGAAAGCCTTCAGCGATGCTGCAAAGAACTGGACCCACCTTCCTTATATTCATTTTGGACTTATGTCTGATCAACACGTGAAGAAACCTAATATATACCAACTGGTACTCAAAACCCCAGATGTATTTAGTCAATTCTTTTTACTACACTTCAGTGCTTGCATGATACTTATAATGTCTTCACAAAGAAAATTTGCAAATTCTTCAATTTTGTACACCATAGTGGTCATATATATTTAATTAATAATTATTTCGTATATGCTTTCTTCAATTCTCCACGCCGTTGGCTCATCCTGTTTGTAAACACATTACACACATGATTATTTAGCGTGTAACACCATAATACTGTAATAATTTATTATTGTTGTTGAACGCTCTTTGTCTTTAACTTCATCAATAATATTTTTCTTGTATAAACTTTAAATCGATAATTCATCATGTTGTTGCTTCTGACGTAGCACAACATTATAATTAATATTCTAGAAGAATATTAATTGTAAATTTGTATATATTATAAATACTTTGTTGTTGCTCCTAAAGTAGCACATGTCTCGAAGAACTATATCTCGTTGTGTTCCCGACGACGCACTAATTAAACAACTCAATACAGATTGCAATTTATAAAATAAATCAAATTTCTATATTATTAATATTCAAGAAGAATATTAATTTATCGCTGTTGAAGAGCATGAATTATAATTTTCAATATTCTAGAAGAATATTGATATATTGCTCTTGAAAAAGCAATAATTAAAGATGGTGTGCTCTCGAAGTAGCACATTTTCGAAAAATATATCATTTTGAATTCATATTTATCCCCGAAGGAAACCATATAACAAATGTCATGAGATCATTGATTAGTTTGACTACTTGAATGATATATGGTTATATAAGTTTTAGTCGTATTCTTCGAAATTAAATCATTGAATTATATTTTATATTGAACCAAAAGTTCAATTTGACTTTATTATCTGGTATGACCAGTTGGATTATCACTGGATTAATAATGATGCAATATTAAAATTTCAAATGGAAATTCAATGAAGAATAAGAAGATTCTTCAATTCCATCCTATATGATGTTTGTTCTCTTTCATTAAAATTTTTCAATAACCATCACTAGCTAAAATAGAGATTCAATTCCCTATAGTTCAGAAAATTAATTAAGGTTATGAATGAGGTACAATCATCCTCCAAATATTATTTGTATCTAATAGTTTTGATACATATCCTAGATGATTGCATGGTGTTCGCAATCTGAAGTTACGAAATTACTGTTTAAATTTTAAATTGTGAGCAAAATTTTTAGATTATATAATCTAGACCGTGTGTTGTTAATGCTAGTAGCCATAAATCTCAACATTTTAATAAGTGTTAATTGTGATGTTGATAAATGGTTTAACACTATTGTTTGTTAAACGCCTCAAATTAATTGAGAACAAAATTCTATTATATATCATGTCAACATTTTAGTTCTCCATATTATAATTGGCTAATGTTTAGAACCTAATTTTTCCATCTATTTATTTTGACAATGCAGTGTATGTCAAATTGATCCACCACAATGCACTAAGATGAAAAATAAAGAATGTTGAGAATAAATCTGTTGTTTCAACCCTTATCCCAAATGAGTGATATTTTATAACGCAATTTAATTATTGTCAATTTTGATTGGACAATTCTTTCAACATTAGGGGAGAAATTAAGAGGTTGAAAAAAAATTATTCATTTGCAAAGAGTTGCAAATCAATTACTTGATGTATTTGTTGACACAAGATAAGTGATAAAGTCATATATTTCATCAGAAAATATTACAGCAAAAATTGATTTTCCTGAAGGACAATCTGTTGTAACAAATGAATCTCAAATATGCTAGAAGCGTGGTCGATCAGTTGGTTCAAAAAAACTCTGTACATCGAAAAAGAAAAGTACAAGAGAAAAACCAACCAAAATTTTTGAAAGAAGTAACTTTAGAAAAGATTGATCAATCAAATATTGAAAATATGGTTCCTAAAGAACCACAAGTGTCCGAAAATAATGAGATTTCAAAAAATTATATGTTATCTCATAAATTATGGGAACAAAATAATGTTGTTATAGATAATATTTTCGCCTTTAATGTGACTCTTAATATTAAGCGAAATGAGGATCCCGAACCACAGTCAGTTAAAGACCGTCAAAATAGAAATAATTGGTCAAAATGAAAAGAAGTCATACAGGCGGAATTGAATTCCTTAGAGAAACGAAAAGTGTTTGGACATGTTGTTCAAACACCTGAAAATTTAATCCCTATAGGATACAAATGAGTTTTTGTACGAAAGATAAATGAAAATAATGAAATTACAAGATACAAAGCCCGACTAATAGCTCAAGATTTCTCAAAAAGACCAGGAATTGATTTTGAGGAAACATATTCTCCCATAATAGATACCATCACTTTTATATTTTTGATTAGTTTGACCGTGTCACAAAAACTTGATATGCATCCTATGAATGTAGTAACTACCTATTTATATAATTCACTTGGTAGTGACATATATATGAAAGTCCCTGTAGTACTTAAATTGCCAGGAACAAATGATACATGCCGAGAACCATGTTCTCAATTAAATTGCAAAGATCGTTATATATGGATTGAAACAATCCGGACACATGTGGTGTAATCGTCTTAGCGTATATTTGTTGAAGGAGGGTTATAAAAATGACGATGTCTGTCCATGTGTTTTCATAAAGAAACCAAACATTGGATTTGCAATTGTGGTAGTTTATAGTGATGATCTAAACTTAATTGGAACTCCTGAAGAGCTCAACAAAATTGATAATTATTTAAAAATGAATTTGAGATGAAGGATTTAGGAAAAACCAAATTTTGTCTCCGGTTGCAGATTGAACACTTCCTAGAAGGATTATTTATTCATCAATCTACATATACAGAAAAAATTTTAAAACGATTTTTGCATCAATCTACATATACATAAACTAAACTATTCAGTCTTTATTATCATTTGGTAAGGAAAGAAAATGTTTGCATGCAAATGTGTGTTATAGAGATTTCCCATTTCTTTTTATATAATTATTTTTATTACTAAACTATCCAATTAACTAGAAAAGATTTAGTGTCTTGGTAAACAAAGTAATTCTTCGGGACAATCATTAATCATATATTCTTCTAATTTTTTGTGTAAATCAGTGTGGTACAAGAATTCAAAGCTACATCAAAAGCAACAAAATTCATTTAGCTCAACACAAAAATGGTATGTTTCTTCTATCTAATGCCTTCATCTTCTGATTAGCTTCCCCCCAAGTTTATCATTATTTTTTTTATTGTAAGTATTTAATCAATAATTGAATGAGCCCAATGTTTAATAACAAAAATAGTTTATTTGGTTGAACTTGTGTTGTAATTTGATAAAATAAATTTGTAAAAGATCAAACAAATAACATAAAAAACTAATTCAAATTACTATTAATTATTTAATACAAATGTGAATCTATCAGGTTTGTTATGGAATCAAACAATTTGGAATTTACCATGAATTAACGACTTTGATAAAGAGAACACAGTTGTGCATGGAGTTGTTGAGAAATTGGTTGTTCAAAACCAACAAGAAATGAAAGAAGAAGAAAAATCGTGATGGGCTAAAGTTTTGGCCCATGTGACTACATTGGTAAAATGCCATGCGGTCACACGGCCTTCAAAGACACTCGAAGTCTCTATGTTAGCATAACTATGCGACCGCATAGTTTTGTACTATGCGGTAGCATAGAGTAATTCAGTGACCGTTGGAGACGATTTTCTACCGTTGGTCACTTGAATTTGGTGCATTTTCAACATATTTTTGGCACCAATTCGTGTGTTATCTTGAGGCCTATATATAGAGGAGTCATGTTCTTTGTGAAAAGTAATTGAAAACATATGGTATCAATATTCTTTCTTCAAATCAAGATCAAATCTCTATTCTACTCATATTATTATATTTCTTATTTGTGTTCTTAAGTTTTGGGTAGAAATACTTTGTGCTTCAATATTTATACAACAAGGCTTGATTAATCCTTCAAACCATTTGTTGGAAAACCTTTTAGCATCTCAATTTATCCTGAGAAGGGGCAAATATTGTTTGAGGACAACGATCACGTGTTTGAGCCTTCCTTGAAGTTTTGTTTCCAGAATTGTTGATGTTTTTGTGTTGTTTCTCTCTTCCTATAAAGTGAAGTTTTCCAACAATCTCAAACAATATTCTTCCTGCGATGGAGAGTGAAACAACAATGGCTACCATAAAGTTGATGAATCAAGACTTAGTGTGGTTGGATCGTTTTGATGGCACGAACTTCACTAGGTGGCAAGACAAACTGAAATTCCTCCTTACGGCATTGAAGATTTTCTATGTACTTAATCCAACATTGGAAGATCTACTCGAATCATCCAATAAAGACACCGAACAATCAAGGATGGACAGAAAAAACGTGAAGATGATGAATTGATATGCCACGGTCATATACTCAACTCGTTGTCAAATAGTTTGTACGATCTATACACCAACACAACGTCGCCAAAAGAATTATAGGAGGCATTAGAAAGTAAGTACAAAGAGAAGTAAGAAGGTACCAAGAAATTTTTAATTTCTAGGTACTTTGATTTTAAATTTCTAGAAAGTATCCCTTTACTTTCCCAAATTCATGAATTGCAAGTATTAGTCAACAAGTTGAAGGCGGTGAAGATTGAAATCCTGGAGACTTTTCAAGTGGGGGCAATTATTACAAAACTTCCCGGTACTTGGAAAGGATACCGAAAGAAAATCATGCATAGTTTCGAAGACTACTCTTTGGAACAATTGCAAAAATATTTACGCATTGAAGAAGAGTCAAGAGTGTGTGATAGGAGTGAAAACTCTTATGAAGGCACTTCAAAAGCAAGTGCAGTAGAGAAAACTGAACCGCCAACAAAATCCAACAAAAGGAAGCCTTCAACAAACTTCAACAAGTTCAAGAAGAAGACAAAATGAGGTTGTTTTGTGTGTGGCAAATCTGGTCACTATGCAAAAGATTGTAGACACCGAAAACAAAACAACTTCGAGGGCAAAGTGAACTTCATCAAAGAAGATAAAATTGTGGTCACCATTAGTGAAATAAATGCAATCAAGGGAAAGGTTCCCGGATGGTGGTATGATACTTGTGCTACGGTACATGTATCATATGATAAATCTTCTTTCAAGACATATCATGAAGTTGATGGAGACCAAGAGATTCAAATGGGCAACGAGGTTCAATCTAAAGTGATTGGAAAGGGAAATGTGGATATCATCTTCACTTCTGGGAAGACCGTTACTTTAACCAATATACTACATGTTCCCGACATGACTAAGAATTTGGTTAGTGAAAATCTCTTAGGAAAATCGGGTATCAAAAGTGTGTATGAATCCGAAAAACTTGTATTATCCCTAAATGGGAAAAGGCTATCTAGTGATGAATGGTCAAGTTATATACCGTTGACAATTTGAATGATAATAAAACAAATTTTGCTTATATTGTTGACTTATTTTCATTATGGCATACTAGATTAGGACATATTGGAAAAAGTACCATGAAATGTATGACGAAATGTGATTTAATTTCATATGATGAAAATGATGTTTTTAAGTATAAAACTTGTGTAGAAGCAAAAATGGTTAAAAAGTTTTATCAAAGTGTAAAAAGGACTTCTAAAATCTTAGAATTAATTCATACGGATATTTGTGAATTAAATGGCATGTTAACTAGAGGTGGAAATAGGTATTTTATTATCTGTATTGATGATTGTACTAGATATACCTATGTTTATTTAATAAAACATAAAAGTTGGGCTTTTGATATATTTAAGGTATATAAAAATGAAGTTGAAAATCACATAAACAAGAAAATAAAAACTTTAAGGAGTGATAGAGGTGGTGAATACTTCTCTAGTGATTTTAACCTATTTTGTGAACAAGATGACATAATTCACCAATGTTCTGCACCTAGAACACCGGAACAAAACGGTTTGACTGAAAGAAAAAATAGAATTTTAGTTGAAATGATAAATGCCATGCTTACCTATGCTAAGTTGTCATTTAACTTGTAGGGTGGGGCCTTGTTAAGTGCATGTAGAATACACACTAAGGTTTCTCCTTATGAACCATGGAAAAGAAGAAAACCTAACATTGGATACTTCAAAGTGTGGGGGTGTCTTGCTTATTGTAAGAACACGAATACTAATATGACCAAGTTGGGTCAAAGAGGCATTAAATGTGCCTTTTTTGGATATGCTAGCAATAGCAAATCATACAGATTATTAAACTTGGAGACCAATGTGATTATTGAATCAAGTGATGTGGAATTTTTTGAAGATTCACTATCTTCAGATAATGAATTGAGGAAAAATCTTTTAGATATCCCTAGCTCAAGCGGAACACAAAATGAAATATCTCCTAAAGATGTTGATGAGTCTAGTGAACCACGAAGAAGCAAAAGAACTCGAATTGAGAAATCCTTGGGACCGGATGAAATTGATTCTCAACTCATTTCCTTTTACCTAGTAGAGGAAAATGAAGTGAATGTTGTAAGGACAATTCCCTATGTTCTAAAAGTGGAAACTGATCCTAAAACTGATAGAGAAGCTATGGCTTCTCGTGATAGCATGTTCTGGAAAGATGCGATCAAGGATGAAATGGATTCAATAATGTCAAATAATACTTGGGAACTTGTCGATCTACCACCCGGATCCAAACCTATTGGATGTAAATGGGTATTTAGGAGAAAATACAATGTTCATTGGCTCTCTAAATACCTTTAAGGCTAGATTAGTAGCTAGAGGATATCGACAAAGAGAAGGAATAGACTATTTTGATACGTATGCCCCGGTAACTAGAATAACATCGATAATGATATTATTTGCACTAACTTCGATACATGACTTGCATGTTCACCAAATGGATGTCAAGACGACATTCTTGAATGGGGATCTCGATGAGGAGGTTTATATGGAGCAACATGAAGGTTTTGCTCAACCTGAAAATGAACATAAAGTGTGCAAGTTCGTAAAATCGTTATACGGTTTAAAACATGCACCTAAAAAGTGGCATGAGAAATTTGACTTAGCTATAATTTCCTTTGGTTTTAAACACAATAGCGTAGATAAATCTCTATATTCTAAAATGTGTGATAATTATGTGATATTTATATGTCTATATGTTGATGACATGTTGATTATGAGTAATCACATGGATGGAATAAAAGAAACAAAGAAGTTTCTATCTTCCACATTCAAGATGAAGGATCTTGGAGAAGTGAATACCATTTTGGGTATCAAAGTCACAAAGTACAGTGGGGGTTACCATCTAAGTCAATCACATTATATCGAGAATGTGATAAACAAGTTCAAACACTTGAACGTAAAGGAAGAGAGTACCCTAATTGATTCAAGTTCAAAACATGTAAAGAATGATAAAAGGGCAATTGCTCAATTGGAATATGCAAGTGTTATTGGAAGTTTTATGTATGCAGTTCAATGCACAAGACTAGACATGGCATTCGCAATTAGTAAACTAAGTAGGTTTACTAGTAATCCACGCAATAACCATTGGAAGGCCATTGGAAGGGTCCTTGGGTATTTAAAGAAGACCAAGAGCTTAGGCCTACAATATACTAAATTCTCGGCTGTATTGGAAAGATCTACCGATGCTAGTTGGATATCTAGCACGGGTGAAAACAAATCCACTTACGGTTGGGTGTTCACTCTTGGAGGAGGAGCTGTTTCTTGGAAATCAAAGAAACAGACATATATAACGCACTCGACCATGGAATCCGAATTCGTAGCATTATCAGATACTGGGAAAGAAGTTGAGTGGCTTAAGGATCTCTTTTATGAGATACCTTTGGGACCAAAGAATACATCTTCAATATCTTTCATGTGTGATAGTCAAGCTACATCAACAAAAGCATACAACGAGGTATACAACGGAAAGCCTAGAATTATGAGTCTTAGACATACTACATAAGAAAATTAATCAAAGATGGAATAATTTCCCTAAATTATGTTAAATCTATCGAGAATCTAGCGGATCCTTTGACTAAACCTCTAAATCGAGATTTAGTAACATCTACATCGAGTAGAATGAGGTTGAAACTCTTAAAATAGAAAGGTCCACCAATGATAGCAACCCTACCTGTCATTACTCAAAAGGTAATCCACGGGTTCAAAGGGTAACAACAAGTCATTTGATATGCGGATAGTTTCAGTATTTTTCAAATCCGTGATAACCCTATCCTAGTTAAATAATGCTGGTTGTTACTGAAGTGAGGGTTGAGCTTCAAGCACTTAATAGAGTTCAGTTCTAAAGTACAAGCATCTCTAAAAGTAACAAAGATGCTGGAAGAACTTTACCTAAATGAACTTCGAGGTGGTGCCAGCTCAATAGAGAGTTAGAGTTTCTCTCTTAAAAGTTTGTCGAAAAGGATGAGCGCAAGGCCATAAAAGTGCTAAGCGAGTTTGAGGAACTTAAGAACACGTGGTACTTGTGTGTATGTTTTTACCGGTATTGTCACATGGAATAACTGGTTCAAAGTTTCACGCTACCTTTGATTCCGACTTTACTTTGTTAGAATTACACTATGGTTAGATTCAAATCGAAAGATATCTAATCCTTAGGCATGAGTATCGTTTATATTGAATATGAGACTTGTTGATTTTGAACAAGTGGAGGATTGTTGAGAAATTAGTCGTTCAATACCAACAAGAAATGAAAAAAGAAGAAAAATCGTGAAGGGCCAAAAAATGCTATGCGGTCGCATGGCCTTCATAGAGACTCGAAGTCTCTGTGTTAGCATAACTATTCGACAGCATAGTTTTATATGTGCGGTCGCATAAAGTAATTTATTGACCGTTGGAGACGATTTTCTACCATCGGTCACTTGAATTTGGTGTCTTTTCAACATAGTTTTGGCACCAATTCGTGTATTATCTTGAGGCCTATATATAGAGGAGCCATGTTCTTTGTGAAAAACAATTGAAAACATATGGTATCAATATTCTTTCTTCAAATCAAGATCAAATCCCTATTCTACTCACATTATTATATTTCTTATTTGTGTTCTTAAGTTTTTGGTAGAAATACTTTGTGCTTCAGTATTTCTACAACAAGACTTGATTAATCATTCAAACCATTTGCTGGAAAACCTTTTAGCACCTCAATTTATTCAGAGAAGGGGCAAATATTATTTGAGGACAACGATTACTTGTTTGGGCCTTCCTTGAAGTTTTGTTTCCAGAATTGTTGCTGTTTTTGTGTTCTTTCTCTCCTCCTATAAAGTGAAATTTTCCAATAGTAGTCTCATGCTTTTAGTCAATGACTTTGCTAGGGATTTTTTTTAGTGGGGGTAGAAGTAAAATAGTGCATCTATAATTTTTTAGCCAATTACATTTCTAGGAATTTTATGAATACGATTGTTTTAGAGGAGCTTAATTAGAGTTCTAATTTCATCCAAAAACGAATTTGAAGATAATTTTGAGTAAAATTAATAGTGAATGTTTTAGATAAAAAGGCAATAATTAAAAAAAAATCATAGTTTTTCAGCGATATAGAAAAGAGACATGCCTATTATACGTAACTATGAAATTTAGATCCGAAGTAAATGTCTAGTAACTTGCTGAAAAAGAGAGATTAACGCGGCATTAGATTATAGATCATTTGGAAGCTTAAATATTTAAGTATTATTGGGATGTTGTTATTCAGCTGCTTGAGTGTTTGATAAAATAGATAGGATAATGTTGGTCGATATTAAGGATAAAAAGAAGTTAAAAGCTACCTACTCTATTATGATGTACTATGTAAAAAATAACGTACCTTAAGGTCTATTGAAAGATACAAGAATCTACCTCATCCAACACCCTATGGCGTTGCTATGTAGTGTGTAACATTGTAGTGAAACCTAACAAGGAACGTGCGATCAACAAACAATGAATCTTAAAATTTTAAAAGAAAAGTCCAATGATCCTTTTTTTCCCAAAATATCTCCAAGCATGAAAGGGTGTACCTACTAGTATTTAAATACGAAATGTAAACCCTATATAGTACAAAACATGTTCTCATCGATGTACCCTTATACAAAATGTTATATAATGCTTATTTAACTACTTAATAAAACATTAAAAAAAAAACTAGCATTAGCTTGCAGCTTCCTAGTATAACAGCTTCATGTTGTAGCTTGCTTCGGGAGGTTGTGGTGACAATGGGTATGAGAGATGCTCTTTGACAGAAGACGAAAATGTTCGGACACCAACGAAGAAGAAAGATGATTATAAATAAATAAGCAATCCTAAATAAATCTACTGAAATAGGAATAATCCAAACTTAAATGATTTTGTATCAAATGAGCCATGGAGGAGCTTTTTATGATATGAAGTATATAAATTTTGCATATATGTTAGCCAATCCCTTACAATGTTACAATGTTTAGGCCGATGTGGTCACTGTTGAATCAGATCCACATGGCTCCATCTGATTAACCGAAGTCTCACATCACTCAGTCATACATTAATAAGTTACATTGACAAGGGGTCAGCCACCCTACATTCCTAAGCTGACAAGTCTAAAACTTATTAATACAACGTTACATCAATCATTCCTAAAGATACTCTATAGATCCGCCCTGAAGGAATTGAGTGCTTCGGACGTTGAAGATGAGACTTTGGCTACACTAAGTGAGGGGATTTCGGATGCACTAACGCAAAGGGACTTCGAATGCACAGAGACAAAGGGACTTTGGATGTAAAGAGGTTCGAGCAAAGGAGGAGGCGCTTCGATGAAAGGGCCCTAGATGATGATAGTGCTTCGGATGTGGAACAATTTTTTTCCTTGACTTGGTTGACCACCAGGTGTCTGCCTATAGTGCATCCATGTGGCTTCCACTAAGACCTTCATATATGAGGAGTAACAATAGTCTCCCAAGTCTATTTATGGTCATTTATGTAATACATGGACTTTTATGTTGCATTGGAAAAAAAAATTTATATAAAAATTAGATTTTGTAAATCAAATGTAACGAATTACTTGAAGCTCTCTTCTAGATTATTTGTTGAAATACCTTGGGTTTTGTTTATTTTGAAACTGAAATGGAGCTGATGTCCATTTGGTCGAGGTTGTTACTACACGTACTTAGTTATACCAAGTTGTATATGTTGAAGCAAATGAGGTATGTTTCATCAATTTGGACGACATTGTAGGAGAAAGTGTTGTAGAGGCCTACAAGTACATGTTGATGAGCACGAGGTACCTCTGATAATTGCGCCGAAATGATTAGATGTCTACAGTACTTCCCAGAAAAGATGGGTACAACGGTTCGATTTTCCACACACGCAATCGTCGCTACATTTAATACGAATGATGGCTATCATGGGCATATCTTTTATGATTCAAATGCATTAGGGTGCATGAATTAGACGCTCTTATCTGAGTCGTTGAAGGCGAAACAACAGATTTGGTGAGTGGCATAAATTTAATTTCTAATGAACGATCAGATGATTTGGATCAACATCCAATGGCTGGGGTTAAGAACTTCTACCTGTAAAGGGTGAAACTCTAGAGAAAAAATCATTTTCATTTTTTGCAACCAAAGAACTCAAACTTTCTTTCGCAATCTAAAATCTTCCCTTCATCTTCTTCGTAAATTTTCTGTCATTTTCATTCATGTTCCTTCTATTTCTCCAAGTAAAGCTCTTCGCATCGCAATACCTATTGTGTCGACTTGACCTTCGGTGATTCCCATTCAATCTCGTAAGTTTTTTTCAAAAACTTGTTGATTGTCAAAGTAATGGACTCATCACCTTCTGGGAAGAATGTTGACTTTAGGGAAATTGCTTTCGAAATGGGGATCAAAATTACCAACACTGCCAACCCCATTCAAGCCATTAGGATTGGACAAAGTATACTACCTTGAGTAGAGGGTGGGAGAAACGAGGAGGCAGTTTGGAGGACTACTAAGATCTCATCCTTCGTAGATGCTTCCAAGTTAGTGAACCTTAGGGAAAAATACTATGTCCCCTAAGACATAGAACTTCTAGCCTCCGCCTCTGATGAACGACCCTATTATCCGAGGCCTAGGTGCGTAGCCATTAGCGAGTTCCTCTTGAAGGATGGGCTTAGGTTGCCTTTACATCCCTTTTTTAAGGCTATCCTTAGGCTATATAGACTGGCTCCCACCCAGTTCATCCCCAAGGCTTGGGTCCAACAAGTGGGATCTTACTTTTTATGGAAAGAAACCTCTTCAGGTGAAGACATGCCCCTCCACATTCTCCAAACCATTTTTCAACCTAGGTCCTTAGGGAAAGGTGATTCCAAGGGTTGGTACTCCCTTTGTCCATGTGAGTTACACTCTCCCTTTGTCATATGACTCTCCTTCTTCATCAAAGGGTGGAAGAATATGTGGTTCTGGATGAGGAAAAAGTTGCGGGTGTATAAGGGCAACACCATACCCCATATGGTAGTTCACACCTCCTACTCTGAAGATAGTAAATGTTGTACCTTTTTAATGACTTGTAGAGGAGTTGATTCAATTTTGAGTGTGACCCTATATATTTGTCTTTTGTAGGGTCCATTGACCGCTTTGAACTTGACAAAGTAAAACTCGAACTTATTGAGGATATCTACCGACGCCTGCTTCTTCGAGGGAGTTCGAGAGATTAATTGTTTCTCGCCAATTCTTTGAAGAATTCAACTTGATGGTTCGTAGAGGTACTTCTACTTTTCTAGGGTTGTGATTGCTTTAACATTGTTTATTTTTGTTGACCTAGGTACCTCGAAGGTTTTGCAAATTTTTTTGAGAAGATGAGACGCCCCATTCCTGACATGGCCACCATTCTCACAACCATCTTCACAGTTGGGAGAAAGGGATTAAAGCCCTCATAAGTTGCTACCAAGCTGGTTAAGGACCAAGTATAGAAGGTTAGTAAAGAGGCTGTTAGCCAAGAGGGTGATGTAAGACCTCTTCCCAAGGATAATGGGAAGAACAAGGTCGAGGAGGTCCCCAAGAAAAAACAAAGATATTCTGCCACTGGAGAGGGTGGGTCTATGGCCAGCCATCGTCTCGGTCTGAGGTCCCTACTAGGGAGAAACTAATGGCTGCTTCGAGTAGTTTAACCGCTTTTGATGTTTCTCTTCGCGCTAAGTTTGTCGTCACCTACAAGAGCGATGAACTGCTCCAAAGGTTCTGTCCCTACTCCCACCAAAAATTCAAAGTGCAACTTCTAGCTTTCACAAGCTCTGGACGGATAGGTGACAGACCTTCGTCGAGATAGACGATGCTGCAGACGTGTTCAAAGCTATGGTAAGCCAAACGAAGAGGGCATTTGGTCTAGCCATAGAGGCAGAGGCACTCTTTAAAAACCTTCAAAAATAAGAATAAGGAAAGTTCCAATAATGCCTCCAAGGCCTAGGAGGCAACAAAGAATGCCATGGTCGAGGTGGAGGTGGAGGCTGTAAAGAAGCAACAAGCTGAAGAGAAGAAATTGAAAATTTGAAAAAGGAAGTCCACTTGCGTCAAAGTGAAGTGGCTTCCATGATGAGGTGGGTGGAGACTTCTGACGTCCACCAAAGTCTTTATGCTAAGATCTTGGAGGCAGCAAATAAAGAGAATGTTGCTCTAAAAGAGCAGGTATGGGAGCTAAACTCAAGGATTCGTTGTCTAAGGTATGTACTGTTCACTTCGTGACTTCTAAGGTGGTCCACCGTAGGATCCAGCTCTTTTTAACTTTGAAGATTTTAATTAAGATAAAATTTCATTTCATTGATAGTATTTTCGCAGATGTTCTGCATTGCATGGATGAGGCTGTCTCTTTCCATCCATCCCTTCAATTGTGTAGGTCCCTTGTTGAACCTCTTCCTTTACGCGATAAGGACCTTCCCAGTTTGGACCAAGGGGGGTTCATGTTCCTCACTTCTTAGTAGAAAGGAAATCTAGTTTTTCCCTCCTCATTTAGTCATTTTATATTTCATTAAAATGTATGTTGCGAAGAGATGGCAGACCCATAAGTCATAGAGAAGTGAGTCATCCATCCTTTCAATTGCTTCAGTCCCATAAGTCATAGAGAAGGGAGTCTGGCATGTGGCTATTCGACTTGTGGTTCGGATTGCCCTTAAAACTTGAGGAGTTCGTCGACCCAAGCCCTTTAAATGTATCCAATTTCCTTTTCGAAGTGTATTTGATGTTTTATTGACTGTTTCTACCTGCCTATTAGCTTGTGGGTGATGTGGAAAAGAGAAGTGTTTCTTGATTCTCAACTCTTTGCATAGCCCCTGTTTGGTACCCATTTTGTTTTCATTCTCATTCTTCTACTCATTTTCAACCACACATTCTTTAATAAAATAATATTTTCAATCACATCAATAACTTTTTCTTCTTTTTTCAACCACATATTCACCATCAATCACATCAAAAAAATTCATTTTCTCTTCAAAAATGGCTATCAAACATGGACAAGTCTCTGACCTTCTTGTTATCGAATTGTCGTCTATTATTTGAGACAATTGAGTGAGGAAAATCAAGCTGGAACATGATGTTTTTCCACAAAAGTTGGAAGTGTTTACTTCAATTATTTTGGTCAGTGGTTTGGCCTCGACCCATTTAGTGAAGTAGTCAATAGCGATAATTACGAAACTAAGATTGTCTCTCCATTTCGGTAGAGGTCCAATGAAATCAATTTCTCACTTGGCAAATGGTCAGGTACTAGAAACAACACTGAGTTGTGAAGGCTGTGTTTGAACCGTGGCGAAGCGTTGACACTTATCGCACCTTTTTGCAAACTACTGGGCATCTTTTTTTAAGGTGGGCCAGTAATACCCTTGCCTTAACACCTTTTGTACTAGGGACCACCCCAGAGTTATTGCTACGCACCCTTTCGTGTATCTCTTGGAGCACCTAAGTGGCTTCCTGATGAGAACCTACGTAGTAACGGTGGGTACGAAACCCACAACGAGATTGAAATCAAACCCCAAGAAAGTCAATGAACAAAGTTTTGGATTTGACTCAAAAACGATGAAGCAAGCAACCAACAAACGATGGATTTGTCGATCTCTTGATTACACAATTTATGAATCTCACCCAAATTTGTGAACGCCACAAGATAATAATCTTGATAAGTTCAATTTTAACGCTACAAGAACAATGATTTGGCGGCAATTGCCTCAAGAATAATATCTCAAATTAATTCATATCAAAAGTCCCTTACAGTGAATAATAAAGATACAATTTGTACTAAACCCTAATTAAGCTAGTTAAAACGGAATTAAACTCTAAGATACAAAGAAGTTACCAAATATAAGAATTCTAGCTAAAATAAAAGACTTCGGACAAAAGGAAATTTTTGCCCTTCCTTGGATCATATCACCCTCTCTCTCTTCGAAAGGGTTCTTCCTCGAATCTGTACCTTGAATGCTCAAATTATAGCCCTTGTTTCCAATCATGGCAAGAACATGGAATGGTTCATCTCCTCTAGGATGCAGTTCAGATCTCTTTTGAATTCGTACCCGTCTTTTTCGTATGTACACCCAATAACCATTACATAGATTAAAGTGTGCTCATCCCAATTGCTTCCTTTTGCAAGTTTAAGATGCTCCAAAGACTGAGTAAATGTCTTCCTCCATGTCTTACCCTGCTTAGGTTCTTGTAGCAATGGCACTTCAAATGGACTCATGTATCCCATCAATTTCACCATGGTATTTCCATCCACTGCATATAAATTCCTTCCATGAAAGCTTCCTTATTTCTTCAGGGATCACAAAGTCAACCTCTGGTAATAAGGAAATTCTCAAAATGAGGTAGGGCTGGTTAGTTTCATCCACAGTTGATGCTTAATGCCCGGATTGGGTGGTATTCCAATAGGCTTATTTTCATGGACGCCAATAGGTTTGCTTTCATGGACCAAGTCTTCAGAATCCTGCAATACAGAAATAGCCAAACTAGGAAATGAATTGTTAGTTCTCACTAAAGCCCTTTCAACTTCATTCTCATTTTTATATAAGCCCACTTCTGATTTCTCTTCCCTCTCTGAAGACTCACTTTCTTCTCTCTTTTGTGGCTCCACTTCCTAATTTGCCACCTCTCTACTCGCATTTTTTCACTCTTTTGTGGCTCTACTATTTTTTCTTCACAACAAGCCACCTTACTATTTTCTCTTTTTTCTTCTCTTGTTCCTTGGTATGATCAATTTGAGAATTATTTATGTCGTGAATCTTTGAAAATTCTAGTTCATAATCCAAACTAGTCAGCTTACTTGGCATACTACTAACATGCTTCACAATAGGTGTTTTACCCCTCCCACCATTGAATTCTCAACTCCATCACACCTCCAAGGATTCTCTGGAAACCCTCTTTCACATCTATCTCTCATATACCCATAATAGTGACTAGGAGCATATCGTTTCCTCATGATAGCCCTCAACTCATCCCAAGTTTCAGTAGGCCTCTTATAATTCCTCTGCCTTGATGTTGTCAACTGATCCCACCAAATTATAGCATAATCTACAAATTTAGTTACAACTAACTTTACATTTCTCTCCTCATAGAAATTATGACAATCAAATGTAAGCTCCACTTTTTCTTCCTATGCCAAGTATGCCTCCGAATCACTCATTCATTTGAATGAAGGAATTGTCATCTTGCTTTTGCACATTCCTCTATCAACACCTTCTCCACTAAGATTTCCACCCGGTCTCCGGTCTGTCTCTCATATCCTCAAACAACCGATCAAATCGCCGTATCTCGTCATTCGACATCCTAAATTCTAGAATATTTCTGTCTCACTTTTATCTTCTCATGTATCACTCAATTTCTTGTGCAATTCAGACTGGAGTGTGTAATAAAGACTCAAGAGAGATGAGAAGAATTGGACAATTTGTGAATTGGAATTTTTTTAATTTCAAGAAAGTAATTCTTGAATGGAATTTTGACACTGTTTTTACTCAAAAAAAATTGAAATTGAAAACTACAGGTAATTTTTGGATTTTTATTTAAAAGAAAAATTAATTCCAAATTTTTTCACTTGAAAATTGATTACGATACTGGTAAAACAAACGGAAGTTGATTTGGATGTTAGATTAGCCCAAAAACAACTTTTGTCTCTTTTTTTTGGAAATTTTCAAACCAAAGACTCAAAAATTATTAAGGACACGAAGAACTGGATAGAAAATGAAAAACAAAGACTCAATAAGAAAGGAAAAGATATAACCTTGATTTTGGAGCCTAAGTTCTGATACCAAATGATGAGAACCCACATAGCAACGGTTGTTACGAACCAACAACGAGATTGAAATCAAACCCCAAGAAAGCCAATGAACAAGGTTTTGGATTTAACCAAAAAATGATGAAGCAACACAATCAACAAACGATGGATTTGTCGACCTCTTGATTACACAATTTATGAATCTCACCCGAATTTGTAAACGCTACGAGATAATAATCTTGATAAGTTCAATTTGAACGCCACAAGAAGTGAATTCTTGATAAGTTCGAGTTGTTCAATCAAGAATAAGGATTTGGCGGCAATTGCCTCGAGAATAATCTCTCAAATTAATTCATATCAAAAGTCCCTTACAATGAATAATAAAGATACTATTTGTACTAAACCCTAATTAAGCTAGTTAAAATAGAATTAAACTCTAAGATACAAAGAAGTTACTAAAAATAAGAATTCTAACTAAAATAAAAGACTTTGCGCAAAAGGAATTTTTTACCCCCCTTTGATCACATCATTTCCTATCCAACTATACAACAGAGCAGATGTATGGAAAAACCTCTCTTGTAAAGCACATTGTCTTAAAAAAAGTGTGTTGCTCGTCTTCTGAGCTTCTGTGCTTCGTTGAAGGGTAGAATTTGATCCTTCAGAAAGGCCATGATTGGCTTCATCCATGAGGGGGTATCTTCTATCCACATCACATCTTCACCTTTTTGAAATGGAGGGCCTTGGAATGTGCTCTATAGGAACCACAGTAAGAAGTTCGGAGTCCTTACTGGTTGCTAACTTTGAAAGAGCATTGGCGTGAGAGTTTTCACAACGTGGGATTGGCATTAACTCGAACCATTCAAAAGTTGAGATGAACTCCATGACCAATTTCAAATAAGCATCTATGCTCTTGTCCTTGGCTGAGAAATTACCATTGACTTAGCTAATAACTAACTCGGAGTCACTGCTGATGAGTAGCCTTTTCACCTGTATCTTTTCAGCCAATTGAGGTCGGTCAGGAGGGGTTCATATCCAACCACGTTATTGGTAGTTTTGAAACCAAATCTTACAACACAATTAAGCTAATGTCCTTCTGGACTAACTAACACCACCCCAACTCCAAATTCGACATCTTCTGTAGAACCATCGATAAAAAAGCTCCACGTGCAGGTCGAAAGGTTCCATTTCTTCTTCCATTTATGGAATTGAAGTGAACTCTGCTACAAAATCTGCTAAGGCCTGTCCCTTAATAGTAGTCCTTGTTTTGAAAATGATCTCAAACTTAATGAGCTCCACGACCCATTTCAGTAATCTTCCTGAAGCATCGGGCTTCTACAGTAGCTACTTCAACGGAAAGTTGGTCAGCACATGTATGACGTGTGCTTGGAAGTAAGGTCGTAACTTGCGAGAGGTTGTTACGAGAGTTAGAGTTAGTTTCTCCATGTCGGGATTTATTTGGTATCAAAACTCAACACTGCTTGAACCTTAAAATGTAGTTTGTTGCCGGTTTTGTTTTTTGAAGGAAGCATGCATAATTGTGTTTTTGAAATGGAGGTCTTTGATGGTGTACATATAATTATATGAAATGGTGATCAACAACAATTCTATTTACTGTCTATCTAATATAAATGACTAGGTATGAATGTTTACTATGTTTAGTGGGAGATTATTAAAATATATCACCTTGCATAAAATAAAAAATTTCCATAAGCTGGTAAGAGCCCTGTGTCTTAAAGACAAGATGTTGAATGTACAAATGATGCCATGTGAAGTTTGCACATATTCTAGTTTTTAGGTGTGCTTAGGTTTTGTTGTGCATACAAATAGTTCACGAAATTTATTGCACATAGTGTAGCGTATATTCATATGAAAACGATATGCAAGATACATAAGTATGCGCAGTAAAATGGCAATTTAATTGAAACGTGGCACATTGAAACTGATTTTATTAGACATAATCTATGAAATTCTCAAGCCTACAGTTTACAAAATAGCACCCATAAGCACAATTCAACTTAGATTCTAAGTACATAGGTGGAATACATTCTAATCAAGCACAATTCTCCTTTTCCCACATGCAAGAGGAACACCGACCCTTGTATGTCTTGATTGGTCCAACCGTTCTTTCTCCTCACTCAACTTCCTCTGCTACTAATGCCATGGATTTCGCTATAGCAACTAGCCTCTTATCACGTTCTCCTTCATCTCCACTTACTCCGCCTATGTCACCATCCACAAATGGCATGTCAAAAATGATTCAGATGCCCTTGTTGTTGACGGTAAACTGAATCCTTCATCTAATGACAGGCTTATTTACCATGTACAGTTCTATGGGAAACTAGAACACATTAGAACAATGAGATACAATATGGAAAAACAATCTCAAAATGCAACAAAAGGAACATTTGGTAGAACATTCAGCAACCTAACTAGTTGTTTATACACCACCGTACAATACAAATGGAAAGAACAACGATACTAGAAACACAGAGAATTAAATCTAAAAAGATCAACCAACAAGCAGAAAGTAGCATTTACATGAAAACACACACTTCTTTAGAATTTAAGCATCATTTGAAACCAACTCTTGAGCTAAAACTGAACTGACCTGAAATCATGACCCCACTCTGAAATGCAATGTGCTTCATCAACAGCCAGGAGACATATTCTTGGAATTAGCAATCTGGACCAAAAACTACAGTAACACACTATATCACATAGGAGAATAAAAATCACAATTAAATGGAAGATTGTAAAAGAAATAGAAAATCTAAACACCAGAGGTTAAAAGGAAAAAAAAAATGGAAGAGGTGAAGTTTTGGAATTCCACTGTCATGATCATCATTTGTTTGTCGTTACCTCGTTGGGCAAAATGGATAAAGTGTATAATCATCACTTCTTAAACATCCTTACTCCCATTATCCTATTGGGCAACATCAATTTGGGGGTTAGGGTTTAGAAAGGATTTGGGGTTTCAGTTTTGGGTGATTTGGAGCTCACGATTTGATTTCAACTGGCTGAGGTGTGTTTTTAAATGAGCTGGCATTTGATTTTTGTTTTTGAGAGATATAACTGTCACATATAGATTTCATTATCCACGTAGGCAGTCATTAGAAAGGAAAGTTGTTCAATAAGTAATGGAGTGCAATTTCGTAAAGTTCAGTGAGTAATGAGATACAATTTAAAGTACAGAGAGTAAAACGAGACCATATCCAAAATTCTGTATATGTTCAAACAATTAACTCCTTCCTAGATTGTGTGTAATTTTCTTTTAGCCGTTCTATCAGTTATACTCTGCCCTTAGTATTGTATTTCTTTGTAGTTGATTGAAAACCAAGATTTACTTTAAAAGTTTCAAAAAGACAATCATTCAAAATAAATATATTTGTTTTAGTTACTCTGCCTTTATTGATGAGGAAATGTGTGAAATTGCATGTCTTTTTTCATTCTCAATAGTCATATATTTCATAATTATTGAAAGAGGTTGCTATCAAAATTTGGTTGGAGGTGTAGTTTTTGTTACTCCGCCAGGAATGAATTTGCATTTTGGTCATTTTTCTCAAAGTTGGATTATTATTATTATTACTACTGTTAGTTTAGTGTTATAGATATTATGAAGTATGGATGTCAATATCCCTTAACCTTAATTTAAATTATTCTTTTGACTTGGTTGATTTAAGTATTAAACAATGGAATGATCATATTCCGAGTTTTATTTCATCGCAATTCATGACGATAATGAATGAAAACTTATTGTGCTGTTAAAAAGAAATTTAAAATAAATATATAGTAGTTGTGACATCCCGAACTTAAACTTCGAGTGTCACGTACTAAATATAATAACTTCTGCCTTTGGTACATGTAAATACTCTTAAATAGAAGTATTACATGTTAGAAACTTATTTTCAATTTGGTAAAATATCTCTCAAAAAAATTTAATGGCCAGCAGAAGTGCATGTCGACATGAAATTATACTTTACATATATGGACTCGGCATTGCCACGGTTAGTTGAGGCAGCAAGCTCAACTATTTTTATAAAATTCAGCCCAACTCCGTTTTCTATGAAACTTGCAGCATTAGAAAGATAATTTTAAGTAATTTTCTAGATTAAAATATGAAAATTTTCTAAGATAATGTGATATGAGCGTTTTACTGAAAATAGTGAAGTATTGCACAGAAAATCCAGATTGACCCCTAGACGTTTAAAAATTTATATCTCAGGACATGGATATCCAAATTGAGTGATTCCTGTGCTTATATTTAGACAATTCAAAGATCAACGTAGAAATATTTTTAGAGTCTCCATTGGATGTGTATAGAGTTGGCGATATTGTTTTGAAGTTGAACCAAAAACTGTTCCGTTTCTGCCTTTTGTCACTTGCAAGGAGAAGTTTTTTTTTTAAAAGAAAATAAATGTCTCTTAACACAATATGGAAGATATAATTACATAATTTACTTCCGATACTATATTACATCACGTCTTATACATGTTTTTATACAATTCCATAGGAAAAAAAATGTGGAAAGCAGTTGAACAAAACTTCGATGCAAAACAACTTTGTCCCTAACCCTTCATCGATTATGTCGACTGACTTCCACCAACTCCACAATTATGGATCTGAAAATTTAGTATAGAATACTATGAGTATAAAGAATACTCAATAAGATACTGATGAGATCCCGATTGGGGGAATCGCATGGAACTCGCGGACTGAATTCGAAAATGCCGGGAAAGCCTAAATTCAGGTTTGTAGACGATAGGATCTTGACCCGAGCCTCACGACTCAAGAACTTAAGGTATATTAACCTTAAACCCGTTGAAGTGCAGAAACTAGAACCCCGATTTACGAACGCCACAAAGGTAGTCCAATCCTTTGATAAGTTCTGGTTTGAACGCCACAAATATTATCACGAAATATTTGATAAGTTCATTTTTCAATGACGATCCATTGGAGAGAAAACTCAACTTTTATTATCATTCAAAACTTAACTTACAATGAAATAAAATTCCTATTTATATGGAAACTATGGAAAACCCTAAAAAGCACGAAATATCAAGAGTCCAAAAATAATAAAACTTGCCAAAATAAGAAATATAATGAAATCTGAAAATTCCCGCAAAACTATAGAACTGAACTCGAAAATACTCTATGCGGCCGCATAGAGTATTTCTATACGGTCGCATAGAAATAAACCCTGCCTCTTCTACGCTGTCTGACCATTGTATGCTGTCGCATTGCTTGGGAACCATGCGGCCGCATGGTTCTTCATTTTAGCTTCGAGTTCGGCTTCTTGATTCGAGCACCTTCCAACTCCTTTCGGCCTTCGACCCCAACATCAAACTTGTTGCTTGACATGTTGTCTTCAATATTATGGACTCCATTGCCTCGGGTTCTTGATAGTTTGTGGCGCATCCTGGATCACATCAGATACCATACTTGGATTTAACATGTTAATACTATACAAAAGAATGCAATCAAACGCATGCATATTCCGGCTTGCTGGTGCCCTTCGGACTTGTCCTAAGGCGTAAATAGATATCTAACTTTGTGGAATTGTCCACTACATTTATGTTATGGGTTTTCATGCATAGTTTAAGCATAAATTTTACCATGAAATCATACCACTTAAGCATAGAAAGTATCTTACAATAAAACTTGAAGAAATTTCGGTTGAAAGATGAATTGAGAGTGCTAGACTTTGCTTCCCTTTCCTTTTTCTTCCTGTCGATTTTCACTACCTATCTTGAAATATTTTTTTTATGATATATTCACTGGTTGTAAGGGACTGAAGGTAGGAAATTTCTTAATTATATAGAGGCAAGGCAAAACCATGGATTTAATGAAGGATGACTGTTGAAAACTTGGTGCCATCCACGTGTGTTTGTAAAATCCTCATTCTTGCATGCATTCAACACCTCCAACTTGCTTGTATAATTATCACCGCCTCTTGCATGCCTTGCATTAAACACCTCAAGCTTGTTTATATAATTATCACCACCTCTTGCATGCCATTAAACACCTCAAGCTTGCTTACAATAAATACTTCTTGCATTAACCCCTACAAAGATACATTATACTCTCGGCCAAAAGAAAATGCTTATCTAAAGTAATTGGGTGTAAATTTTGACATTAATCCCAAAAAAAAAAACTAATTAACTAATCTTGGTAAACTTTTAATAAATTGACCAATGTAAATTTGGCAACCATTAATAATTTTGGCCATACTAAATTTTGAAAAGTTAAATTGCCATCCTAAAAATTTAAATGAGCACAAAATTTTGGGATATTACATCCCTCATTCCAAAAAAAAATTTCGTCCTCGAAATTACCTCGAACTTAGTTGAAAAGTTATGGATACTTGGTCTTGATTTCCTCTTCTTTCCCAAGTTGACTCTTTGAAACCATGATTTCTTCATTGAACTCTTAGTAACGGAATTGCTTTCGTTCTCAGTTGTTGGATTCTGCGATCCAATATTGCTACTGGTTTTTCCTCATAAGTCATGTTTTGTTTGATATCCAATGGTTGATAACTAACCACGTGACTTTGATCTGACACATATCGTCGAAGCATTGACACGTGGAACACGTCATGAATTGCTGATAAATCTGGTGGTAGAGCAATTCGATAGGCTGCATTTCCAACTTTTTGCAAAATTTCAAAAGGACCTACGAATCTTGGTCGAAGTTTTCCCTTCTTTCCAAAGCGAAGAACTCCCTTCATTGGTGCTACTTTTAAGAAAACATTATCACCCACATTAAATGCCAAATCTTTTCTCCTTTTATCAGCATAACATTTTTGTCGATCCTGGGCTGCCTTGATTCTAGCTCTTATTTTATCAACCGCTCGACTAGTTTCCTCAATTATTTCGGGTCTTAGAACTCTTCGTTCACCTACTTCATCCCAATAAAGAGGAGCTCTACATCTTCTGCCATAGAGAACTCTGTAAGGTGCCATCTTTATCGTAGCTTGATAGCTATTATTGTAGGCAAACTCTACCAGTGATACATAACTTTCCCAACTGCCCCCCTAAATCAAGGACGCATGCACGTATCATATCCTCCAAAGTCTGTATAGTCCTCTCCAATTGTCCATCAGTTTGAGGATGAAAAGCTGTATTGAAATTTAACTTGGTTCCCATAGTTTCTTGCAAACGTTTTCAAAAATTTGAAGTAAATCTTGGATCTCTATTCGATAGAATTGAGGTTGGGATACCATGGAAGCGGATGACCTCTTTGATGTATAATCGCGCGCATTGATCCATACTAAAATTCATTCTTACAGGTAGAAAATGAGCTGACTTTGTTAATCGATCCACTATAACCCACATAGCATCATTTCTCCTAGCTGATTTTGGAAAACCCATAACAAAATTCATAGTTATATGCTCCCATTTCCATTGTGGAATTGTTAATGGTTCCAACAATCCATGTGGCCTTTGATGTTCAGCTTTCACTTGTTGACAAGTCATGCACCTCCTGACAAAAAGATCTATGCACCGTTTCATATTTCTCCACCAAAACATACCTATTAGATCACGATACATTTTTGTACCTCCTGGATGGGCAGTATATAGAGTTAAGTGTGCTTCCTCAAGAATTTATTTTCTCAATCCCTCATCTTTCGGCACACACAACCTTCCCTTAAAGAGTAAGGCTTTATCACTGCCTAATTCAAAATCCTTTCGCTTGCTAGTACCAACTTCGGACTTAATCTTTTGCAGGAAAGAGTCACCAACCTGTTCTACTCTTATTCGATCTCTAAGTGTTGGTCAAATCATTAGAGCCATTATCCTGGTGGTAGTTTGGGTTGGTGGAGCAATTACTTCTAGATGTAAGTTTTCCAAATCTTTTAATAACTGGTCCTACATAGTAATTAGTACTGCTAATTGCCCAACCGTCTTTCTACTAAGAGCATCTGCTACTACATTAGCTTTACCAGGATAGTAAAGGATAGTGCAATCATAATCTTTCACTAGCTCTAGCCATCTCCTCTGCCTCATATTTAATTCTTTTTGGGTAAAAAAGTACTTCAAACTCTTATGATCAGTATAAATGTCACACTTACTTCCATATAAGTAATGACGCCATATCTTAAGGGCATGAACTACCGCAGACAATATTAGGTCATGTGTTGGGTAGTTTTGTTCATATTGTTTCAATTGTCTAAAAGCGTAGGCTATCAACTTTCATTTCTGCATCAGAACACACTCTATGCCCTGTTTCGAAGTGTCACTGTATATAACGAATCCTTCTGGTCCGTCTGGTATTGTTAACACTGGAGCTGTGACAAATCTTTGTTTCAGATCTTGGAAGCTCTGTTCACATTTCTCTATCCATTGAAATTTTATCCCTTTACGAGTCAACTGGGTCAATGGTCCTGCTATTTTAGAAAATCCCTCGATAAATCTTCTATAGTAACAAGCCAATCCCAAGAAGCTGCGTATTTCTCTAACATTGGTTGGTCTTACCCAATTATTTACTGTCTCTACTTTAGCTAGGTCTACTTCAATTCCTTGTGCTGTGATTACGTGCCCCAGAAAACCTATTTTATCCAACCAAAATTCACATTTCTTGAATTTGGCATAAATCTTCTCTTTTCTTAGAGTTTCCAAGACAATCGTGAGATGTTTCTCGTGCTCCTCATTACTCTTTGAATAGATTAAGATATCATCAATAAAAATTATGACAAATTGATCTAAGTATTCATGAAATACTCTGTTCATTAGATCCATAAATACTATCGTGGCATTAGTTAATCCAAAAGGCATCACCAAAAATTCATAATGCCCATAACACGTCCTAAAAGCCATCTTAGGGATATCATCAGGCTTAATTTTCAATTGATGATATCCTGATCTTAGATCGATCTTTGAAAATACTGTAGCCCCCTTAAATTGGTCAAACAAATCTTCTATTCTTGGAAGTGGATATTTATTTTTGATAGTGAGGCGATTCAATTCTCGATAGTCAATGCACAGCCTCATTGTTCCATCCTTCTTTTTTACAAATAGTACAGGTGCACCCCAAGGTGATACACTTGGTCTAATGAAACCCTTATCAAGAAGCTCCTTCAACTGTACCTTCAACTCTTGCAATTCCAAGGTGCCATGCGATATAGTGCCTTTGAAATAGGTGCTGCTCCTGGTACCAAGTTGATGGTAAACTCTACTTGCCTGTCTGATGGTACACCTAGAAGGTCTTCTGGAAAAAAATCTTTATAGTGCCGAACTATTTGAACATCCTCAACTGACAACTTATCTTGTTTAATGTTGGTCATCGATACTGAAAATCTTTGACCTAATTCCTTTCTCGGCGTCCTTTCAACCTGAGTTGTTGATACTATACGAGACGAGGTATTTGCCTCAGTTCCCACAAAACGAAACTCTTCCTTGGCCGATCTTCGAAAAACCACCATTCTCTCGGTACAATGAATAGTTGCATAGTTTTTAGACAACCAATCCATACCAAGGATAACATCAAAGTCTTTTATCGTTAATGGAATTAGATCTACCGCTATACCTCTACCATCAATTTCCATCCTAAGATCTCTAGCTATTTGGTTAACGACAAGTATCTTTCCAGATGGAAGAGATATTTCTAAGGTATACAGAAGGAATTCACATTTTACTTTAGACTTTGCAACAAACGAAGAAGAAATGAGCGAATGTGTAGCTCTAGAATCTATAAGTACAAATGCAGGCATATTGGAAACAGAGATGATACCTGCGAGGACATTAGGGTCTCGTTCTGCTTCTTGCCTAGATAAGGAGAAAACTCTTACTTTTCCTTTCTTGTCATCTCCAACCTTCAGTGTTTGATTCTGGGGACATTCTTTCTCGAAATGTCCTGATTTCCCACACTTGAAACAAACATTCTTTCCCAATGGACATTCTCCTTTGTGAGATCTATCGCACTTAGGACAACGCTTATCACCACCAACTCCTACTATCTCTATCTTTCTTTTCTTTGGTGCATTATTCCATTTTCCTTTACCATTAAGTTTCGAGTGTCACGTACTAAACATAATAGCTTCTGCTTTTGGTACACGTAAATACTCTTAAATAGAAGTTTACATGTTAGAAACTTATTTTCAATTTGGTAAAATATCTCTCAAAAAAATTTAATGGCCAGCAGAAGTGCATGTCGATATGAAATTATACTTTACATATACGGACTTGGCACTGCCACGGTTAGTTGAGGCAGCAAGCTAATAATTTCATATGAAATTTGCGGCATTAGGAAGATAATTTCAATTAGTTTTCTAGGTAAAAATATGAAAATTTTCCAAGATCATATGATATGGGCGTTTTACTGAAAACAGTGAAGTATTGCACAGAAAATCCAGATTGACCCCTCGACGTTTAAAAAATTATATCTCAGGCCATGGATATCCAAATTAAGTGATTCATGTGCCCATATTTAGAAAATTCAAGGAGGAACGAACAATATTTTTAGAGTCTCAATTGGATGTTTATAGAGTTGGATATATCATTTTGAAATTGACCCAAAAACTGTTCCATTTCTGCCTTTTGTCACTTGCAAGGAGAAGTTTTTTTTTAAAAGAAAATAAATGTCTCTTAACACAACATGGAAGATATAATTACATAATTTACATCCGGTACTATATTACATCATGTCTTATACATGTTTTTATACAATTCCATAAGAAAAAAATATGGAAAAGAGTCGAACAAAACATTCAAAAAACAAAATTTCGATGCAAAACAACTTTGTCCCTAACCCATCATCGATTGCGCCGACTGACTTCCACCAACTCCACAATTATGAATCTGAAAATTTAGTATAGAATACTATAAGTATAAAGAATACTCAGTAAGATATCATGCTTGGATTTAACATGTTAATACTATGCAAAAGAATGCAATCAAACACATACTTGCATATTCCGGCTTGCCGGTGCTCTTCGGACTTGTCCTAAAGCGTAAATAGATATCTAACTTTGTGGACTTGTCCACCACATTCATGTTATGGTTTTTCATGCATAGTTTAAGCATAAATATTACCATGAAATCATACCACTTAAGCATAGAAAGTATCTTACAGTAAAACTTGAAGAAAGTTCGGTTGAGAGATTAATTGAAAGTGCTAGGCTTTGCTTCCCTTTCCTTTTTCTTCCTATCGATTTTCACTGCCTATCCTTCAATTTTATTTTATTTTTGATATATTCACTGGTTGTAAGGGATTGAAGGTAGGGAATTTTTTAATTATATAGAGGCAAGGAAAAACCATGGATTTAATGAAGGATGACTATTGAAAACTTGGTGTCATCCACGTGTGTTTGTAAAATCCTCATTCTTGCATGCATTTAACACCTCCAACTTGCTTGTATAATTATCACCACCTCTTGCATGCCTAGCATTAAACACATCAAGCTTGTTTATATAATTATCACCACCTCTTGCATGCCATTAAACACCTCAAGCTTGCTTACAATAAATACTTCTTGCATTAACCCCTACAAAGATACATTATACTCTAGGCCAAAAGAAATTGCTTATCTAAAGTAATTAGGTATAAATTTTGACATTAATCCCAAAAAAAAAAAACTAATTAACTAATCTTGGTAAACTTTTAATAAATCGACCAGTGTAAATTTGACAACCATTAATAATTTTGGCCATACTAAATTTTGAAAAGTTAAATTGTCATCCTAAAAATTTAAACGAGCACAAAATTTCGGGGTATTACAGTAGTTGTTGCAAATATTATTTACTTCGTGAGTTTAATCTTCTATTTCCTCTATAAATATTTAGAATAATGGCTTATGTAGACGTTTTGTGTTTCTATCTTCTTTACATGTCACTATGTTTGATATAATTCTTAGCCATATGGATGGAAATAAAAATTATTTTTTTAAAAAAAAAATCCAGTCATGCTAAAATTACATGATTGCAATTACTATGTGATTACGGAGTTCCGAAATAGTGGTATACATCTTCGTTTAGCAATTGCAAATTAATTGAAAGTATAAATTTTTTTTTTTTTTTTACGGGAGGAACATATGAGTTTCAAATTTCACATATTAGTATGATTTTGGTATTGTACTTGACATGATAGTTCACAACCTAGATTTCGACAAAAAAATTTTACACTAAAAAATTATCTTGAGATCGAATCCAGTTCAAATGATAAGAGCGAAATTTTGTTATCATTAATATAGGTTCACGTTTCATTTAAGGAGGGGTTAGGAATGAATTTAAAGCAACTAGTTATCATGTTTTGTCACATTAATTCTTCATGTCTTAATCTTATGTAAGCGTTGTCACCCTAAAAAGGAGAGTTGCGTCCAATTTGGTCCGTTCAAAATTGTTTAAAAATTTCAATATCAATACGTCACTGATGTTCTAATTTTGAGATAAGTGCAACAATTCTTGTGTTCATTTAAGGGCTGTTTGACAGAGGAAATTTTCTAGGAAATCCTTTTTTCCTTTCCACCCCCTCCCGTGCTTTCTTTCCTCTTTTTGGATGAAATTTGTTTGAATAATGCTAAATAAATATAATGCTTGACATAATAATTGACACTCCATTCACATGGGTGTGTAGGTCTCACTTGAATAAAATAATATTTTTCTCTTATGTGTGAGGGAAGTGTCAACCGTTATGTCAACGGTTATGTTCGTGTAGTATTTTCTAAATTTTTTTCCCATCATTTTAATGGGAAAAGCAATTCCATGTAACTTTTTTTTTTTTTTTTGAGACAATTGAAAAAATTTATAGATTCAATGGTAAAAAAATTTAATATTTTTATTAACAAATTTTATGCAAAATAAAGTCAAATGAATGATATTCAGTATGATAATTTTTTTATTATTATTTATTATTTTATTATTTTGGAATTGGAACAAATTTTAAATCCAATGGTAAAAAAATTTATTATTTTTATTGACAATTTTCTTGCAAAATAAAATCAAACGGACACTAAACTTTCAACATTTTTCAGGTGAAAAATTATACCAATCAAACACAATTAATTACAAATCTCTGTAAAATAAATTTTAGGCAATTCAATTTCTTATAATTTATTTTATTTCCACCTAAATTTCACATTTACAATCAAACGGACCTAAGGTAAATGAAAGAAAGAAAAGTAGGCCAGCCAAGGCAGATTTTACTCTTCTTCTTGGAAGTTTCTCCTCCACCAAACATTATCCGCCGCCACGATGTCAGCCGACGGCCACCGCCACCCTCCACTCATATATCAATTGGAGGAAAAGAGATGAGAAACTGAAAATGACACTCACTTTATTAAACCCACTTTGGTTTTTTTTGTAAACCATTTATCTTTATCACAACAGAAAATGATTCCACCAAAAAGTAGTAGTAAGAGAACAAAAAATAATCCATTTGATTAAAAGAGCTCCTTAAAAGCCCTGATAAAAAACGAAAAGAAAAAATAGAACAAAAGCGTTACATCATGAAATTAATGCGATTGAGAAGCTTTACATTTATTAAAATCATATTAAATAAGACAACGTTAATAAAGGAAAAAGATACTAAAAACACATGATAATGAGTAGTCTTACTTAGTACTACATATCAAACATTTCAAAGACAATTTATCTCGATTATGCCTTCTAAAAAGTGTAATAGAGGGAGCAAAATCCAAATAAATACAACTCAAATTGATTATTCGTACTTGTTTGGGTGGGTTCAAAAAAAAGATAAGCTCCCAGAAAAAAGTTATGTTAAGCACATTTACAATTTATAATCTTGTTACTTTCAAGCTAAATCAATATCACGAATCATCGTAATACCCTTGAGAATCTAGTTACTTTTAAGTGTAAAACGGTCTTTTTTTTCTTCTATCAGAGCATAAAATAGGCACTTGCTCGAAAAATAAGTATCACCCCGTGTAATTAATTTCTATTAGTTCCTATGAAAATGAGCATTTTGTAAGTCCATACATGTTTGCATGTTTCACCAATTTATAAACTCACCCAAACATATAGATTTATAAAATGTTTGATTAAAATTATTTGTTAACTTTAGCCAACTTTTTTAGTAAAATCAACCAGGGGCCCCACTCCAAAAAAATGGTTGAGGTGGCCATACTATCAAAATAAATAACATGGTGGTAGACAAAATACTACGACAACCTATACCCAATTGATTGACAATGATCTACCCACCACGCGGACACTAATGTTTGAGAAAAAAAAAAAGGTATTTTGAAATAGTGATTTTTTGTAAAATAAGTGATTAAAAAATAATGAAAAAATTTAAATTTATGTGTAATATTATTTTATTAGAGAATATGTGATTGCAAAAAAGAGAGAGAATGCATTTTGAATAAAATGGAGCCCAAGCAGGATAATAATGGAAATATATAATCATCGTGTTGGTTGAATTGTGATCTCATACAGTCGTATTGAGCAAACAAGAATCACGAACTTATGGGTTAACACGTCATACTTTGATCAAGTATCCTATGAGAAGACTTGATATTATCGACAAACATTCGTGAAAAATGTAAATCAAGTGGATTGATGCAAGTAAAGTAAATATACCGCCGCAAAATATGTCAACCTCTATCATTTATTACATCGAGCTGATTTTTGCATTTGTAATCTCATACTAGTACAGGGAAGTCTTCACACTTACACGGATTTACAAAACAGGAGAAAAACAAGTGTTCAAAACAAGACTAGACATAACATTACACAACAAAATAGGAAGAAGCAAACTCTGCTGAGTGATTTATCAGTTCGCATTATATGCCTTCTTACTCTAGGACTACTGCTACCTGCTAAATGATAAGAGTTTGGATATGTATGCAGAGTTGTATCCCAATTTCCAAATATCCCTGAGCAAACCATTTCCCTGAACATACCGACCATAGGATCGATAATATTTGGTGTCATCCCACCAATGCCAATCATGGGTGAGGCCATATGGCTGCTCGGGGAAGGGTGAAATGGTTGAGAGGGATCGACATAACTTTGTTGAGGACGTTGAGCTGGAAGTGAATGACCCGTGGTCATATTTGGTATCAGCATGTTAACCCCACATCGAGGACTAGGAGGCCTCTGTGGTATCAGAATACCTAAATCTGAAGCCTTGTCGTTAGAGGGGCTCGTAGATTGTCCACGTCCATAGAGTGGGATTAAGGTCTTCTCTGACAACTCGGACTTGCAGACAGGACATTGTGGCTGCTGATGATCTGGGTTTTCTGGGGAGTTATCGTGGCGATTAATCCATCGGTAAATACAGGGCCAACAGTAAAGGTGCCCGCAGATTGTGACTACTGGATCTTGTACGACGTCCAGGCAGATGTTACACTCAAAGCCACCAGATGGATTTGCTTCAGACTCGTCAACTCTCGAGGATAAGGATTTCCACTTCTCCATGGAAGCTTCATCTTCAATGAAATCACTTTGGAGATAATGATCCGCAGCCATATTGTCCGATTGAACTTTAACTTGATTAATCTCGTTGTCTGAATATCTGTCAGGTAAGAAGCTTGTTAAATCCCGAAATCCCCTTGACAAAACCAAAACGTATATCAAGAGATTAAATACCAAAACCAGAAAAACAGTAGATATCTATAAAATAAGGCCCAAGTTGCATAAGAATGAACGACTTTATGAACTGGAAACACAAATGTCCCCCGAACAGCAAACTCAATTACTTCCTAACGATCACGACAGCATAAAACTCAACATCTCAAAAATCTATAGTAAACAATGTACCAGTCAAAAAACACCAACTGATCATTAAACTCTGCCGACAATATGATGGTACATAGGACCTTGCTACTTGTACATTCTGGTTAACAGAAAGGGATGACAAATTCAAATCAAAGGCCAAAATGCATATTACCTCAGCATCTATCAACAAATGTGTAAAAGCATTTATGTACAAGTAGCTTAACTCATAATACATAGTATCAAAGTCATAAGTGGAGCATGTAGAGATGGTGGATGAGAAAAAGTAAATGATCAAATGAGCAATGAAAACCCATATTCATAATTCCTCTTTCCTCTCATGACTACAAAATTAAAGTTGTTACTTACATTCTATTTTATAAAAAACGAAAGAAAACAAACAATTATTAAGGTAGGTGAGAAGTGTTTTGATTTTATAATTTAATAATTGTTGCAGAATTTTAGCCAATAATTCAAATGTAGCTCCCATCCAACCACCTACTCTTACTTTTCGAAACCAAACAAACTGCTAAATGGGCAAAGCGTATTACTTTCTTCGAGAATACTCAATTTGTCCCTCAAAGATATATTTGTTTCTATTTTCAAACAAATTATGAAAATATAATAATATAGTTGAAAATATAAATTTTCCTACATTAAATAACAGTATTTCATATTTGTTAATAAGAAATCAATTATACTCTATAAGAAAAATAACCTATAATTTGGGACAAACACAAAAGGAAAATAAGTCTATATTTATGGGACGGATGAAGTATCAAATAGTAACATTATGTCTCTAATTTTCTTCAACATTTTGTCAGTGAACCATAAATATACTTCTAGAAGGAGAAATCAACAAGGATAAGCCATAACATCTTCAATAAGTGGTTCCCCATGGATATCGTGACATCACTTATTCCGCGCGCAGATAATATGTGAAAATTGAGTGGTTGTGCTAAAACTTAATTATTGACAAGAAGTGATGACTCTTATTTTAGGACATCTCTTCCCTTTTCAATCTTCACCAATTTATCTCACGACAGAACAACAATAATACTAAAACACCCAGTCTATGTAAATGTGAAAAGGGAAAAAATAAAAAAAATAAAAAATTTAATCTCAAGTCAAATATTAAAGAAGAGGAGTTATTTTCATCTGAGTAAAAAGGCCAAGTTCTGGGATGTTAGTAACTTCATAAACTCGGGACGTTTTGGTCTTGAACTTCGATTACAGGACTCTTCAGCTAACATAACAGAAAGGGGAAATATTAAAACATATATCACAATCCAATCAATGAGTTAACAAAAAGTAAGATCTCAATCAAAGAATTGTAACACAAAGCAAAATTTGGAGAAGAAAAGGCATTCAAAGGTTTTGAAGGCACTAAAGGACCAGCCACACCCAGTAGGCTCGACCAAAAACGAGAAAACTATCCCTGATTCTCTCAAGATTATATCAAAACCATCATTAGTAAAAGTGTAAGTCCCGCCCGGAAACTCAAGATAAAAACAGAGTAGCTACAACCCTTTTATATAAAAATCTATACTCTCTTTTCTGAACCAGAAAAACTAAACGAAAATAAGATACATACCAAAAGTGTAACTCGCTCCCGGAAACTCAAGATAAAAACAGAGTAGCTACAACCCTTTTATATAAAAATCTATCCTCTCTTTTCTGAACCAGAAAAACTAAAGGAAATAAGATACATAGATTGGAAAAGGGTCTTCTTGATATGAGAATTTGAGGGGGAAAAAAAAAATGGGTTCCCTTTCTGTAGATGAATTATATATAGATAAAAGAAGAAGTAAAGATGCAAATTTGAGAAGAAAATTGGGGTGATTTTTTATTTTTTTTTAACAAAGAGATAAAAGGAGGCATGGATATGGATGAGACGAAAAGGCCCGTTCCTGCTTAGAGATGTATATAAACAGTGTGCATGTAAAGACAGATCTGTGCACAGACTTTCTTATGTATATTACAGGCAATGTTTTCATTTTGCTGATGTGGCAAGTGGAGCCCAATTATAGTCACCAAGGCTCCAATACATTTTTGACATGCTAAATCATCATCTATTCTTAAAAAATAGAAATACGCCAAGATATTTTTTTATACTTTAGAACATTACCTTTGATGTCTTTCCATTTGTTAATGCCAGGATATTAAAAATGTATTTGGAACAACAGTCGAAAGGACAACAAAACTCGACAGACAGTCAGAAGCTTGGATTGTTGGCTTCGTATTTGTTTCAAGACATTTATGTCGGAGGGAACCCGAAGCTTACATAATCAGCTTTTTGTTTATTCTGAGAAATTGTCCTCTAATTTATTTTGAGTCTTACAGGGGGAATCATCCTATAGCATTTGAGCCACAGGGAATCTAAGGCTTAAAAAATTGGCTGCTCATTTTTTGATGCAATTTTATCGGAGGACACTTGAAGCTGATAGTTGGCTTCTAATTTTCTTCGAAGTACCTTGAACTGAGCAGAGATTGAAGAGTCATACCATGGCATCTTGCGTGGTGAGGCCTAGTAAACCAATATTGCCAAAACAATCACCTAGTGTGGCGAGAAGTAGCACAATCATCTTGCACTGCGATGAATAAGAAACAATCACCTTGTCTGGTAATGAATAGCATAATCCTCTCGCGTGGCAATAAATAAGAATCAATTACCTTGCATGGCAAGGCGTAGCAAATTTATCTCGCATGACGAGAAATAAGAAACAATCACCTTGCATCGCAAGGTGTAGCACAACCAATTTGCATGTGAGGAATGAGACAATAATCTCACGGTATAAGAGAATCGCGGGCTAGGGCTCGCCTTGATAATTGGAGGTATTATGAGCTAGCCTCGTGTGAGCAAGGGCTTATAGTTGGCCTCAACAGTAGAGATAATCGTGAGCAAAGAATCGGAGGTCTTACAAATTGTCCTTGGGAAAACAAGGACCTATAGCTAGTCCAATTACGAAGATAACGGCGATCAAGAGCTTGGAGGTCTTACAAACTGGCCTTTGATGAACGAGGATTTATAGTTGGCCTCATCAATAGAGATAATAGTGAGTCAGATCTTGGAAGTCTTACAATTGAGTGAAAGAAACTTATAGCTTGCCTTTTCAGTAGAGATAATAGTGAGAGGAAGCTTAGACGTCTTACAAGATGGCCTCGAATAAATGAGGACTTATAGTTGGTCTCATCTTCCTGAGTCGCTCGAGTTCGCTTCTGTTGATCTCTTAGAGAGGTCGGATTTGTTGGGGAATTGATTTCAATTGATGGATTCCAAGCTCAGTTTCAACTTACCAACCAATATTGACCAATCAACCAAAAACTCCAACCCACAACTTAGATACACTTATGGTTGCTTTCTTCATTTCTCACCCATAAAGGGACAAGGTTATGGTGGTGATTTGCAAACAACAAACGCAAAGAAAAGACTAGAAGGCAAAAGGCACAAAGAAGGAACAAGGGAGGTAGCTTCGACTTCTTCTCAACAACAATGCAACACACACACACGATTACAATTAGAAGACAATCAATATATATATAGGTTATGATCACTTGGGCCAATATCCAACAAATGGGCTAACATAAATAAAATGGGCTGAGGCACAAGAAAGACATCTTAGCGTGAATTTGAGCAAGACAACATTAACAAAATTAAGTTGCTACTAGTGGCTCACATTGTTTTCAGGTCGAGCATATGGATTGATTGATTGATAATTATTTCACTAATCGGTCGAAACCTATGAAATATAATCCGAAACTGTTTAACATCATCACCTCAGAGATTTATTAGGTATCAAAATCCAACCAATCTCCACGTTGATGCCCAATAAAACTACAAGCAATCAAAATACACAGTCAATACTTGCATAATCAAGGTAACCAATAAAATTTGGAACACAGACCTTACCTCGTATTTTGGACCTGAAACACATATCATACATGTTCGATAAGTGTCAGGGCTAGGGTCAACAACACCCCAAGTAGAAGCAAATATATATAGTAATCAATCAAGAGCAAATAATTATGTAAAGAAGATATAATATAGGATAACACACAAATCTTTTCAAAAACACGTTCACACAGAACAACAATTTGACACCAAGTTAATCAACATGCGACCAACACATATGTAATAAATGCATAAATGACCCCACAAAAAGATCTCACCACATTTATCCTATCTCATTTCATGATGCTCGCACCTCGAGAATACATATCTCCTCTCATCGCCCACCATGATCACTAGATTGATTAATTAACTTATGTCTAACGGTAAGTTGTAATAGATCATAAGTCATCGGGATAATCCTCTATCACCACATCACTTCTTTCAATCTACGTGGATAATGGGTCTACACCTAACAGAAGTGATAGAAGTGTTTCTCTCACTCCACCTGATCAGAGTCTCTTTATAGATAAAGAATTCCAACATTTAATTACATCTCCACTCGTAATCTAAATGTCACGCTCCACATCCTCGGTACAATTTACCAATGTACCCCTAGGCATATATATATTCCACCTTACCAATAGACATACAACGTACTTTTAATGCATCCCAACCAATTATGCATGCAAACATTTACACCAAGTAATCAGATTGCCTCAAATTCATGCAAATGCACAAATTAAACATATTGAAATGCAGCATATAATCATGCAACAGAACTAAGCAATCACATGCATGTACAAATAAAGTGTACAAACTTACCACAGTTGTAATACCATCTGCCACTAGACTTGTCCCATCCATTGCCCTTATTCTTACCACCATCATCACTCGAGTCACTACTCGAATCACTACTGTCTTGAGCTCTACCCAAATTCATCTGCTTAAATTTCATTTTATTTCTCATTGTATGTAGTTCACCACTCCTCTTATCTTCTTTTTCAGGATTAATCTCTATCTCCATACTCTTAAGGGAATTTATGACAATCTTCTGCATTAAGGTATCTCTATCTCTACCATACATAATTACGTTCTTAACCTCTCTATACGAATTAGGCATAGAATTAAGTAGAATAATGACCTTCTATATTTCAGACACCTTTTCATCACAATTAACAATATCTTGAACAAGTTTGTTAAAGACATCCAAATTGTCATCAAGATCTTTTGAATGATCCATTTTAAAACTGAAAAATCATTCAAACAAGTACAACTTATTAGGAGTGGACTTAAGTAAATTTAAGTCCTCCAACTTTTGCCAAAGTTCTTTTGTAGAAATAAGTTTTCAAACTTTTCTCAAAACAGTGTCAGATAGGTGTAAAATAATTGAAGTGTAAGCAAATTCATCATATTTTTCTTTTTGTGCTTCTCTCAAATTTGCAGGAAATTTACCATCTATTAATTTTGAAACTTTTTGTTGAACTAAAATTTCCTTCATCTTTTTTTGCCAAATGAAAAATTCACTTTCCCATTGAAAATTCTAACTTTGAAATACAAAGTCATTTTTAGAAAATAGAACAAACAAAGTATACAAATAGGTCACACAAAGTAAATTCTAAGGTCGCCGTATACACCGTTCTAAATTCTCAAGGTTTCGTAAGGTCCGCGATCTTAGATCAAGGAAATGTTCAAACGGTTCAAGTCCAGGTATTCTAAAAAAAATAATCAATGCAACATGAAGATATGTTAAAAAATTAAATAAATAAAATTCAAATTTTCACGCAATGCAGTCTCACACAGTGACTAGGTGACAATTAAAGCACAAAATAAATTACCAACTTGCGATGAATTTCAACACTTCAAATAGAACAAATAATTCCTAAATTTCTAGCACAAGCAATAGTTACCTCTTCACGATAACCTCAATCATAATGTCACCCCACAAAATGAAGCGCTAATGCTGAAATTTAAATTGAGATAAGCCAATATAACAGAGCGGACCAATCTGAGTCCATAAATTAATGGAGATGCGAATTTATCACTTTAGGATCAACACTATTCACCCTAAAGTCTCTAGCAACCAACCGAGAAAAAAAGTGAATCACAGACGCGTAGGGGAAATATTGTCCAAATTTTATTGTATAACTTGAAATAGGAAACTAATACAAAATCATTAAAAATCACGATAGAAAAATTCTTCCTAAAGAAATCGTCGGAGAATGAGGTCCCACGCACCCACAAATGCAGTCGCCTATGTTCCACGTTCCGGCTGCCACGCTCTCCGTCGTTGGTCACGAGCCACCCGCCCAGGTGCGACTTGGTCTGCTGAAAAGGCCGGTGGTCTCCGTTCGTCCAATAGGTAAGTGGTTTCATCAAAAAAAAAATTAAAACTAGACAGCCTCTATTTCGATTTTTGATGCAATTTCTGGGCTGTTCCTGGTCAATTTTTGGTCGAAAACCCACCACCTAGTAGCTCTGGTACCAAATATTGCAAAATTCATCTTCAACTGATGGATTCTGGGCTCAGTTTCAACTACCAACAAATATCAATTAATCAACCAAATACTCCAATCCACAACTTAGATTCACTTATGGTTTGCTTTCTTCCTTTCTCACCCACAAAGGGACAAGGTTATGGTGGTGATTTGCAAGCCACAAAAGCAAAGAGAAGACTAGAAGGCAAAATGCACGAAGAAGGGACAATGAAGAGCCTCGATTTCTTCTCAACAACAATCCAAAACACACACACACACGGCTACAATGAGAAGACAATTACTCTATATAGGTTAGTTTAGGTTATCATGACTTGGGCCCAAGGATGAACGACCCCAATCCATAAGTTCATAACGACAGAAGCAAAAAGCCAGAAAGGCAGAAATCCATAACCCATTTCCCATTTTCAATTAAATCAAACCCAAAACCTAACTATTCCCTTCCTGTCATTCTGTTCTAGTTTCCAAAGGTCTAGGCTTCTACCAGCGTCTCTTCCTCATACGCGACGCGACCTTGACTCCGTCGTCTTTGCCCACCCAGTCTCGGGGTCTCCTCCTCCCGTGACTACTCTCAAGGTCTAAACTCTGTAATCTCATAATCTCAAGAAGGAAGGATGATTGATGCTTGTATATACGGAAAGAATTGGTTGCAAACTAAGAAGGAACCTATAGTATTGCGCCAATTTTTAGACGAAATGGAGACATTGGATGATTCAATGGAAGTTGTGGTAGGTAATTTATATTTTCTGTTATCATATTTTCGAAGCTCATCTTATCTATCTAGTATCTAATACTTTGATGATGTAATGAATGCATTTGTCTGACTATGCAGACGATGAATTATGTGTGACACTAATTGATGTTTGAGTATATGTGAGAAACTGAATTCGTAACAACATATAATATTAGGCTTGTGTAATTGTTATGTTTAGAATCTTTAGATATTATAAACAATTATTTTTATTATTATGATTGATTATTCTCTCTGTCTAATCAATAACCTTTTTTTCAGATATAATGATCACAAGGTCTTATTGGACATCATTCTTCTTTGGGCCTTATATTTAGTTTAGTAGACTTGTATTGTAATGTTATCGTAATGTTATCGTAACGTCATTAGCCTAAAAAAGGCGAAAAAAATTATGTTTTAGTTTATTGTGATTTCTCTTTGATTTAGTTGGTATTTTAATTTATAGTAGATATATTTTGTTTGTTTTACATTTATTTCTAGTAAGATATAATTATGTATTGAATTCAATGAATTAATGACACAAAAGTAGACGGACAAAAAAATATATGGTGAAACTGATGGTTTAAAATCGGACCAAACCGTTAGGTTTAGGTTTGAGTTTTTTCAAACCGTTCAAAATGGTTTGGTTTAGGTTTGAGTTTTTCTCAAACCGGTTTAAACGATTTGGTTTGAAAATCTGTCAAAAATCAGTAAAATCGAACCGCTTCCACCCCTAATGTCATGCGTGGACTTCTGTCTTTGTGTGGAATTTCCTCAGAGCATATTTTCCTGTCATGATTCGGTTTTCGACAACACAATAATCACCCAAATCCAAGTGTAGATATTGATATCAAAGTTGGAATTGGAAACTGAACTTGATTCTCTTATGCCATCCTATTCTTGTGCTGTGACCAACTGCTAAAATTGGTTTGATGAGCCAGAGCAGGGTAGTGCTGAACTATTGAGGCTCTTTTATTTAATAGCTGAAATTTCTTAGATGAGCTGAAGCATGGTAATGCTAAACTGTCGAGGCTCCTTTATTTAATAGCTGAAATTTGTTTGATTAGCCAAAGTAGGGTAGCATTGAACTATCGAGGGTTCTTTATTTATTGGCTAAAAAGGCATGTTTTTTATAATAGTGCCAATGATTTGATGTTTGTAAAACCAACAAAATAATTTTCTCTCTCAATTTCAGTAGTGTTTTTCTTATTTTGGGAGAGTTGTATTTTTTAAGCCAATTAGATTCATATTTTGGTGTTCTTTTAGCTAGAGATATATATATTTTTTTCGATTGAAGATATTCGTTCAATCTCCAGGACATTTGGCAATATATATTCTTTTAGGTCAAGGCATTTTTTCATGGAGATTTTCTTTCAATCTCTAATGTTTTAGAATAGGATTCGAGTGCCTTTTTTCATTGTGCAATGATCTATTTATAGGCGATTTATGAGGGCATTTTAGTATTTTATGAGTTGATATTCTTTCATCATTATGTTGGAAGTCATGATTAAGTCTCATTTTCAAAGCTTATGGATGTTTGTACTTTTGTGACACTGTCCTAAAATTCATTTTGAGATGCAATGGCTTAGTGCACTAACATTGAGGTTGATTTATCAGAATTAGCATTTAGATATCCATCCAGGTCTCGAGGTCTTTAGAGACCTCTAGTTATGTACCTGGCTGAGTCCTCTAATAATGTATCTAGCCAAGTGTTAATCCTTGACACCTTTGCTCGGGTGGGCCATGATGGCAAATGCGCCTTCCGTTTGATATACCTCAACGGCCAAGGCAAAAATGTTTAGTCTAAGACGTGGTCATGCGATGGGGATCTTTTGTGGTTGATGTAACATCCAGATGGATCATAGTAATTTGTGTACATAACAATAGATTTCAACATAAACATGTTTTGGAGAGATATTTGCAACAAAAAACTTACCATCTAAGATCAATTGGTGGACTTAATCAAGGATGATATTAGCATGAGTAAGGCTGGGCTGGGGAAGGGACTGAGGTTCAGTAAGGGGTGGTGGTGAGTCGGTGTGGTGTGTGGGAGTGTTGGTCGTGTAAAAACTTAGGGGTCCATCTTAAAAGGTCTTAAGAGAAGTAGCCCAAGACCTTTATAAATTGGCCTATATTTTCATCTTTAATCGATGTGAGATTATATCCCTTAACATGCCTCCACAAGATGGTGGCTCGTTTGAGCAGACCAATTTTGAAATCTATATGCTCATATTTTTTAGTCTTACAAGGATCGAATCGCTCGTTGGAGTTTTAATGGGCTTTGATACCATGTTAAAACTAAGGGGTCCATCTTAAAAGGTCGACCTTGTTAAGAGGAATAGCCCAAGATCTTTATAAACTGACCTATGTTTTCATCTTTAATCGATGTGGGATTATATCCCTTAACAAGTCGAAGAAGCTACTTTTATTCTTTAATTTTATTACTTTTTATTTTTATATGTTTTAGGATTGACAAATTTGCCTTTGCAATAAAAGAAATAAAAGTAAGGTGAAGTATATGAGCAAAATTAACGATCATTTTGGATAGAATTCATTTAAAAGAACCAATTGCGCATCTAATGGCAGAAGTTTGAGACATTAGTACCAAAATTTAAAGATTTTGGAATTGAAAATGAAAGAAGGAAAAAGATTTGGGCCCATTCGAACTAATTTTCCTTCAGATCTAAGGGGTTTTTTAGTAGTTAACGAGCTTACTAGCAATTCAATCAATACGCAATCTACAACATCTTTTTGTTTCTTTTATAGTGTTTCTTTTATATCATTATAAAGCAACCAAATAGTCACATTCTAGTAGTGAACTAGAATATCTAGTTGTTGTTAGGTTGTGTGCCCGTATACAGAGCCGGACCTGAGGCGAGGCAGAGGAGGCTTGCGCCTCAGGCTCAAAGTGGAAGGGGGCCGCATTTTTTTCTGCCCATTTTTTTTTCAACCCACAATTTCCCATAAAACAGCCATCACAAGCCCAAATCCCTAATCTATTTACCCATTACCCAACCCAACTTATATAGTTACATATCATATTATCATAATCTATTGTCATCATCCAATTCCCAGACCCATTTACTCGACTCCTCCGTCTCGCCGTCTCATCTCCGGCTCTCGCTCGTCCGCGCCAGCGCCGAAAAATTGAATCTTCTCGCCGCGCCTTCCTGCTCGCCAATCGCCTGCTCTCAGTGGACCAATTTCAGGTAGGTAGACAAGAAAAAATTAATATTTTGTTTCTCCATGCTCAATGCTAATTTTCTTGTGTATGGATGGTTGTTTTTGGGTATCCATAGGAGTGCAAAGGAAATGAGTGAAATGAAATGGAAGACAAGTGCTACTAAAGTAGTTTTCACTTTCATATGACACACAGTCACACACTAATGTAGAGAGAGAATGGAGAGAGATACTGATACTGTGATACATACAGTCATAGAGAGAGATATGGTTTTAAGATTTGAGAAGTTATTTCTTTAATGGAGACTGGGGTCTGTCGTCTGGGGAGGGAACCAATCAACCAAATTCCAAGATTATAATCCGTAGTATAAAGTTTAAAATTTTTTTTATCTACTTAGTTATGAAATTTATTAGGGAAGACTTATTGCCAGAATTACAAAATTATTGACACGTGGTTATTATGAAAACGTGTCATATTTAAAAGTGAAGAAGAAAAACAGAATTTCGCATATGAAGGTTATGTAACTATTAAGTCTACAATCTTCATGATGTGGTGTCACTTATTGGTCATTGATGCAATGATGTTTAATGTTAAATTTTTATTTCAGGCTCGTGAGTTGTGATGGTAAAATTCTCAAGAGTATGATTTCATAGTTTTCGTCGAAATTCTATTTCTCAAGTAAGTAATGGCTTGTCCTAACTCGTTATTGAAGAGATTATAAATGTTTGAAACCTTGTCGGCTTATATAATTGCGGCTTGGTCGGCTTATATGATTTATTGTTATAGGATCAATAATAGTACAAGCGCACGTTGATTTGGGGCCTGGGGGCCTAATTTATGAACTTCGCCTCAGGCCCCGACATTCACAGGTCCGGCTCTGCCCGTATAGTATATTTTGCAATGATAAAATAATAATTTATAATAAATAAATTGTGATTTTTATTTATTTATTGCATTTATTTATTATTCAGCATGTGAATTAAAGTGCCTATGATCACTTGTGGTAATATAAGTTAGGTACTTGCATTGAGAAGTATGTTGTGATACAACTTATATTTTGATCATAAATAATATGTTCACAACCAATGTATAAGAGTTGAAACCTTGTACATGAAGGTTATAGTATTGATTGATTCACTAAACAGGTTTGTGATTTGTCCTTATCACAGAAATAGTTAAAGGTGACACTTTTACATTTGTAGTGTATTGAACGGATCACGTGTCAAGTTTAATTCTATAGCAAGATTGTGCGGAGAATTAAATTTCACTTGACCACGGTGTATTTTATCTAAATCTCTTGACATGGTCATGTATGGTAGAGTGACTACTTAAATATTTTTCATTGAACAGTCAAAATTTGATCTCAATGTTTAGCGACGGTTAAACTTCGACATATGTGATTAGTTTATGGGACCATTGAAGAAAACGATACTTGAGTTGGTGAGAATAAGTAGAGGGCAAAATGGTTATTTATGCGCGTACCTAATTATCGAATATCGGACGGGGATAAAATATATATACGACAGGTCAAAGGAAAGTATTACAGATTTATTGGCTTCTATGATTTTATATATTCCAAAAATTCAATCTAGCCTTTAGTGGAAAAAAAAACTATAATTAGATTGGATGGTCAAAGGTCAATTGGACAGGATCTAATTATTGGAGCATGGATAAATACGCCCAATCATGTCACTATGGTAACTTTCTAAGGTATTGAGACTTAATTATGGTAATTATAATAGTTTTGGATTTAATTGTAATTGCAATAAAATTTTAGACTTAGTTGTAATTGCTATAAAAGTTGTAGACTTAATTATAATTGTAATTGAAGTCTGGGACTACACATATAATTAAATGTAAACTAGTTGGATGTGGACATTAATTAGAACTTTTATTTGGATTTTAATTAAGACTCCTATTTGAATGTGAAATTATTATTATACAAGGATTGTCACTATTCTATCGCTATAAATAAGGACTAGATAGAACCTAGAAATCCTACAACATCATAATACAATAATTTTATAGTGTTCAAATTTGGAGAGAGAAAAAGAGAGAATAAATAATTATTTTCTTATCTTATTCAATTGTCCAGTTCAAGAATTAGTTTCTTGATTTAATTAAAAAAAAGGCACCCACCCATCGGGGTAGTCTCGACATTCGGAGAAGAACATAGAATACTTGAAGGTTTTGGAGCATCAAGTTCTTGGAATTAAAAAGTTGAAAGTTCGTGATTCAGAATTAATTCAGGAATTTACCATCAAATTTAGGTAAATATTTGAATCTTTATTCCAATACACTTCGATCTGATCGAAGTGGTGAATACCTATCGGGAGAATTTTGGAACAACTTAATAGAAAATGGTATTTTTTCTTAATCAAATATGCCTTGTATACCCAAACAAATGACATTTTAGAAATAAGAAACATGACATCGTTAGCTATAGTTAGGTCAATAAAGAGTTTTACAACTTTACCTATTTCATTTTAGAATATAGAATATACACTGGAAACAACTGGATACATTCTTAACTTAGTTCATTTTAAGTTTATTCTCAAGACTTTCTTGAAATTCTGGAATGGATTGAGTATTGCTCGCATCACATCCAAAATTTGGGGGTCTAGCTCATGTGCCGAAAGGGAAGATAGAAAAACTTGAGTCTAAGTCGGAGATATACCTGTTTATGAGATACCCTAAAAATACCAAGGATAAATATTTATGTAGTCCTCAAGATATGATGGTTTTTGTTAGCACAAATACAACCTTTTAATGATCTTCAGCCCAAAATAAGGTCATGTTGAAAAGAATGAGTGAGACCAATTCCATCCAATCAATTCTTGAAACACAACATGGGACATACGTCACATGGTGTCAAATATACCTAGACAACGTGATCTGAGTGGGATAGATGAGTTGTCATCTAATCTAGTAAATCAATAGACAAGGTAATGAGGATGTAATGATGTTACCTAATGGTAATGCGAGCACTAATGAAAGTATTATGTTCCAAATGATGCCATAGTCCAAGATCAATCGTCCCTTAGATAAAGTCGGATAATTATGGTATCACCTAATGGTAATGCCAGCATTAAGTAGAGAGACCAATCTTGTGATCTCATAGTACAAGTTGATGATCTGACTTTATGTATAGAGGCTATGGATGATATGAATGCAGTAGTTTATTTATAGATCGAAGTAGACATCGAAATCTTGGAATAAGGATTCAACAAAGTGATTAAGACATATGGTTTTAATCATAACTTTAATGAACCTCATGTCTATAAAAAATACAAGACAAAATTGTATTTTTCCTGTGCTTATGCAGATGATATTATGCTCATTAAAAATAACGTGAGTGTGTTATCGTCTATGAAAGTGTGGTTTGCCCAATAGTTTCATATGAAGGACTTAGTGAAGTTAGCTATGATCTAGGTTTCAGATCTTGAGAGATCGAAAAAACAAGATAATAGTTTTGTCCTAAGTCTCATACGTTGACAGGATACTTGCCAAATTTGGTGTACAAGATTCTGCACTCAGATATTTAATCCAACTCTCTAAGGATCAGTCTCCTAAAGAGATTAAGTACATGAGTAGGATACCTCATAAGTTAACAGTAGATAGTCTCATGTACTCTACGTTGTGCAATAGACTTGACATTTGTTATAACAGTTACTTAGTCCTTTATTGCTTGAGTTCGTGAATTCATTCAGTCCATTAGCGGAGCGTAGTTTCTTCTATCACATAAGAAATTTCTTCTCCACTAAAACCTCTGTTCTAAAGTGCTTTTTACCGGGACCGGTTTCTTATGGGTTGGCTTTCTCACTCGTACTTAAGGGAAAGTCCTAAGCTTTCTTGGAAGATGAAGCTTTCAGGGAGCAAGCAACCTCTACACGGTCTTACGACTTTGCGAAGACCTGTGTTTTTGGTAAACAGTTGCCCGGGCTTGTTCACTGGGATCCCCTTTGTGAATGAGGACATCTGGTTTGATTTGACATTTCCTAAGAATTGACTTAGTAAAATCCCCTTTTTCATATATCGGAAAAAGGAATGATCCATCGGGTTCAAGATTGCTCTCTGCTAGGCCCATAACTAAAAAACCACTTTCTTACGATTACGAGGTTTATTCAAATATGTGTTTACACTTGATGGTGAGCAAATATTTGGAGAAATATCAAGCAATCATGCATTGTTGATTCTACCATTGATGCTAAGCATTTTGTGGCTTGTGAAGCTACCAAATTAGCTGTATGACCAGAAAATTCTAACAGACATCGAGGTAGTGTGCACAACCCTTTAACTGTATTGCGATAACAGTGGGACTATGGCAAATGTTGAAGAACCAAGAGTCATCAGAGGGGTAAACACATTGAATGGAAAAATCATCTCTTAAGAGAGATAGTTGGTAGATAAATTATGATTGTCAATAAGATTGCTACTAGGATAACCTTGTAGACTCGTTTACTAAAAATCTGTCGACTAAGGTTTTCGAGGGATATCTGCAAGATATGACACATATACTCTAGGGCAAATGGGATATTTGTTGGGTTGTGTTGCCCATTTACTGTATTTTACTATGATAAAATAATAATTTATAATAAATAATTTTACTTTTATTTATTTATTGTATTTATTTATTATTGAGAATGCGAATCAAAGTGCATATGGTCACTTGTGAAAATATAAGTTGGGTACTTGCATTGAGAAGTACAATATGATACAATTTATATTTTGATCATAAATAATTTGTTCACAACCAATAATAATGGTTGACACCTTATACTTGAAAGTTGTAGTGTTGACCGATTCACTAATCAGATTTGTGATTTGTTCTTATTACAAAAATAGTTAAAGGTGAGACATTAATAGACTTGGAGTGTATTGAGCGGACTGGACCACGTGTCGAGTTTAATCATATAGCATGACCGTGTGGAGAATTAAATTTCACTTGACCACTGTGTGTTTTATGTAAATCTCTTGACAAGGTCATATATATCTTTTTGTGATTTTAATGATTCTTTGATTCATTAATGTGGGAGATCATTTTTTATTAGTTAAAGATCTCGACGAGTTAGAAACTTGAAAATGAGCGAAGTAGAGAACATGAATTCCCGTTGCGAGTTGTTGCCCTGAAATGGTAGAGTGACCACTTAAATATTTTTCGTTGAACAATTAAAATCTGAGCTTAGTATTTAGCGACGGCTAAACTTCGACATCTGTGATTAGTTCATGGGATTGTTGAAGAAAATTGCACTTAAGTAAGTGAGAATAATTAGAGGGCAGTACGGTCATTTATGCTCGTACCTAATTATCAAATCTCGGAAGGGGATAAAATACATATACGGCAAGCCAGAGGAAAATATTAAAAATTTATTGGCTTCTGTGATCTTATATATTACAAGAGTTCACTCTTTTGCTTTTAGTGAAAAAAGCAAAGATTAATAATTATATTGGGTGGTCTAAGGTCGATTGGACATGATCTAATTATTGGAGCTTGGATAATATAAGCCCGATCAATTCATGCATATTTCGCTCATGAAGAATACTATCAGCACATAGGCTCCTCTATCAAAATAAATATTGTGTTGTATAAATTTTAGAAGAAGCATTGTATCTTTGGAGACACATCAATTTGATCATGTTACCACCATTGTAGACGAAATTTGTCTTAAGGAGATGGACATTCGCATACCTTGCATTATTTTATCCCCTTCAAATTTCTACGTTTCAGCTAGAGGTGGCAACGAGCCGAACCGAGTCGGTTCGTTGCTAGAATTTGAGGTTCGGACTCGGCTCGGGCCAGATCTACGGGCTTTTTTGCGAGCCCGAACAGCGCTGAGCTTTTGCTCGCTCGAGAAAAAGAGGATTGACTCGAGCTTTGGCTCGGACTTTTTCCGAGCCAAGTCGGGCCGGCCCCTTTTTTTTCTCTTTTACCAAAATTTTTTAAAAATTTTATATATTTTTTAAAAGCTCGAGTCGAGCCGAGCCGGACTCGGCCCGTTGCCCTAAAAGAGGGCTCGGCTCAATCGAGCCCGAGCCGAGCTTGGATTGGACTTTTTGAGGGCCGGGGCCGAGCAACTCGAGCCCACGAACTTTTTTGCCACTACTAGTTTCAGCAAGTTGCATTTTGTGCATATTATTATGAGCATATTTTAATTTTGGTAAGTCGAAATTATATCTGAAACTTTGCACCTATTCACGATTTTATCATATTTGCATGCACGTGCTTTAGGTTAAAAGAATTATAATTATGCAATATTTATCCAACATAAAACATATTGGAAACTATTGTAATTTTATTCGTCAACATAATATATGGAATACAATTTTGTCTCAACTTTGTAACCTCGTGCTAATTAATTAGACTGCTGATACTTTCGTTACAGCTACTTTAACTGGAATATTTTATTAGTTGATTGGAAATGGAAAAGTAACATAAACTTGGGTGGTGCTTATCATCATTATTGACCTTAAAACCAATAATTCATTTTGATTAAGATTGAAAACGCTGAAAACGATTACGGCTCATTGTTAATTTAAATTTTGCTGAGTAGTGGTGTTGATTTAAGTTGTCTGAATTTATCAACGGGGAAATTTCTTGATGTCACTAAACAAAAGAAAATTGGAAAAAGTAATGTTATATAGTCGGGATGAATCCTCTTATAAATTTAACACACTTAATTGACAAATAATTGTGACATTTAATTTAAGTCAATCTATCGCTCGGTATGTATTTCACTAAGATCATGAAAGAGTTGATTATAATTATTTGAGATCCATAAGATATTGAGCGTTGAATTGACTTAAAGTAAATGTCACGATTATTTGTCAAATAAGTGTCTCAAATTTATGAGTAGGCGGATCCGTCCTGTTATATATCATCAGTAGTACTTAGCAATCCACGTGAAAAAATAATTAATGTCTGTTGTTTGATGAGTTGTAATATATAGGACAATGTGATATTGAAGTGTATTTTGTCGTATAAATTGATGTTGAGAAACCCTATTATTCGGGAGTATGTTCGAATAGACTTATTTCTAAAAAATAAAAAATAAAAACATTAGTACATCTTATTTCTTATATCTTATTTTTAGTAAGAAATTCACCGGAACATATTCGGAAATTAAAAAATATCAGAAGATTCTTAAGAAAGTACGCGTAACCTAATTTTGATATATGAGCTGCAACATAGGCACCCACATGAAAACGACAATTCCATCATGACAAAGTTTCCACTATTTCAGTGGTAGGTTTGAAAATGGTTTTTGGACGGTCAATTTAACGTTTAGGGTCCACAGAATTCTAGAAACCTACTTTTACAATATTTTTGGGACAATTATTCACTTATATAAAATCAATAAAGTAATATTATTAACACTAAATGTTAAAATATATATATATATATATATTGCTCAAATATTACACATCTCTCCGCTAACACTAAATTTAGTATGTTATTAAAAAAAAAAAAAAAAAAAAAAAAACTTAATCTTTTCAGCTATGTTGTTGTTAATCAATAATCTCTTTAAGTTATATAGCATTAATATTGTCATTGCAAGAAGTTTGTATGTGGATCGACCTTCACAATATGGTCCACGTGAGATATAAAATTAGGAAATCTATCTTAACACAATCACCTATTCAAATTAAATTGAGGATTCTATTAGAGAAAAACGACTGATTTGCATTTAGAGTATCAATTAACATAACAAATTAAAGCAACATAAAAATAAGAGAAAGTTAAAAAGCAAGTTTTAGGGAGTCCCAAAATCAGTGGCCACCCTTTTGTGCGAATACTTTTGGTATTACATGATTCCAAGATAAAACCCTTCTAGTTTATAGTCCTTATCTTTTTGTGGACACGACCACGGGAAGATAAAGAAAGAGTATTTATTGAGTTGTCAAAATTTTGGAAAGATAGTATGAAAATGATCTATAGTGTAAAATTCAATCCCTTCTAGTTCCTAGTCCATTATTTTTTTGTGGGCAAAATTTTAGAAAGATAGTATGAAAATGCACATATAGTGTAAAATTTAATCCCCACATTAATCCATTCAAAATAAGTTACACTCCAAAAATTAAAATTTTTAAATTTGTATAGAAACCTAAAATTAAAAATAAAACTAATGAAACTTGAAAGTTAATATTAACTTTAATTTTGAAAATTAAAACTATTTCAAGTTACAACAATCCCCACAACTTGAATTAGGCCGCTTTGTCCAAACTACAATTGTCACAAAGAAAGTATCAATTTAGGCTCAATTCATAGTGGGTAGCATTTTTAATGGCCATGTGCTCTTAATTTGATTTTAAAAAAAAATAAAAAAATCTAGGGAATGGCCTAATCCTATAGTTAAGGCCTCATGTCAACTCTTAGATAGGTGAGTTCTCCAATGGTGCGTGTAACCTGCCCCTTGTGAGAATTTTCGTTTTGATACTCATTTAGGATGAAACTTTTACTGACATCACAATTTATAACACTATAACCACAGTAATAAGCACAAGTAATATAGTGGTATTACGACTCACGCAGCATAATGCCCCGACCCTTAAAGACCGAAATGTTACTAGAACAATTATACCTTAGTCATAGACATAAAATGAATATAACAATTTAGTTTACTTAACTATACTTTTCGCGTAATGCATAATGATTTATTTTAAAATTTACTTAAGTATTATATTTATATATATGTTTTTTTTTATTTTCAAATCAACACAATTTTATACTAAAAGAAACAAATTTAAAGAGTTTTTAGAATGATTTTCATGCATGTACCCATTATTGACGTGAACATTGTAGGCAGTAAATAAAAATGTTGTTTTGTTTTTCTTTCTCAAGTAGCAAATAAATTCGTTTAGATAGTTATCAATCTCGGTACTTTAAGAAATTTTAAAGAAAAATAGAAAACTTCTTATAATATGACATATCCAAAAATAGGCTTCATTCCACAACTTATGAGGCACTAAAATATTTTCCAAAATCTTGCAGGGACTCGGTTTGGAAGGTAAACCAATGCAGTTTACTTAAAACGACTTATAAAATTCTACATCCACCGGATTGACAAGATTTCAAGTTTATTCAGTAGCTAACCCACGAGGGTATCAACTGTTGGGAATTTACTTATCATGCACAACGAAAAAATTAAATAAATTTCAATTCCCACCAAGGATCTGCTTTGTGTTTAGGTAGAAACTGTGATAGGAATCATACATTTTACCAGATCTGCAAACTCCTTTGCTGTTCTTGTAATTCCAGCAATCCAATCTACCTCCCACAGCTGTCCAATTGTCCAGCCTCCAACGGTATCCACACAGGGAACAAGATTGAGAGAGAGAGAACTAAGGTTTCTTTTCTTGTGCTAGCAAGAATAATGGAAATCCATCTACCGTTTACAAACCCTAGCTGCTTATTTATATAAGCCCGAAATGGTTTAGCCCGTCCTACAACTTAACCTGGCCCAATATTTAATTAATCCAATTAATCAAATCCGGCCCATGAATTAATTAATCCAATTAATTAATTCGGGCCTATTAATAAACAATCCAATTAATTAATTATACAACACTTGTCAATTAATTAATCGGCGGATCTCAATCTTCTAGTTCTCCTTTTGTGTGTGACCCATTAGGTTCCCAATCGCGATGCCTAACGACGTGAATTATTATTTTGATCTAATCAAAATTGATAAATCAAAACACCCTTTTGATTTATCACTAATTCACATTCGTCGTCCCAGATTGACATCTAGCAATGTGTCAGGGCAATACATATGACGGGAAATGTCATGTGGTATGACAAAACCAAACTCGTTCGTTTATCGTGAACTATAATCCCTTCGTCAATATGATCCGATCAATTACGAGATATGGATTGTGTCAATCTCGATTATCGATCATATCTTTCATTCCACTTATTAAGTCAATGTAAGTCGAAAACTCCTTTTCGACTTATAGGTACACCTTGGCCAAGGATTTTGTTATCAACTTAACTGGATGAAATGTAGATCATAAGCTCTTACTATCTAAGAGCGACGAATCCTCTATTGATCATTCACAACCTTCATATGATTCTTGACATACCCGAACGATGTCGTATTAGCGGCCCTTCACAGAGCAACTTCCAGCATCACCAAAGCATGACTGTCCCCACATAAGGTACTATAATGATCTCAAGTTGAAGGATCAATTTCACTACCGAACATTAGAGATTAACCACTGACACTCAGATAGTTATCCATGTGGAATCTCTCAGCGGGTCTCCAATGTTTTGTTCTATAACAAAGCATTCACGTGTTCATTTAAGTGTCACTACACTTTAACTTGTGAGATTAGCTACTTACTTCACAAGTAAGGAATGCCACACGTGGTGGTCTATCCGTAATAACGATATCCGTATCTCGTTATTACTTACGACCACGGATAATTTAAGATTCAATCATATGTAATTTGTATCTCACAATCACAACTCTTTGTGATTAACAAATTACCGAGATTTGAATCTACGGACTCTATTATTTAATATAATAGATCTTACCAGAATAAATGCATTAAATATATATATCAAAAGTACTTATACCCAAAGTTGATTGGACTTAGGGCATAATACTTACAAACTCCCACTAGTTCCAATCACTTATGTATCTAATATCATAAGAGTTTACACGACGATCATGTTTATACTGTGACAACTCCTTGCCAGTGGATCTGCAATATTACCAATTGTGAGAATTCGTTCTTTCTTTACGTCATTTCTTTGTACTATCTCTTTGATGAGATGGTACCGCCTCAACACTTGTTTGGATCATCGATGAGACCTTAGTTCCAACAATGCTAGGAACTATTCCAAGTTCATTAATGAACTTCTTGACCCATACTACAACCTTTGTTGCTTCTAAAGCAATAATGTATAAAGCTCTCGCTATTGAATCAACGATGGTTTCCTGTTTGGAACCTTTTCAATACACCGTTTAAGAGTAAATCAATATCCTGATTGAGATTTGTTATCTTTCTAGTCTGACTAGAAGTTAATATCAGTGTATTCATGAACTCTCAGTTCATTTTCTCCATATAAAATCTTCTCAAGATTTTATTTTTGTAGATTGCAATGAATTAAGCAATCTTCTAGATCTAACTCTATAGATGAAGTTGCTTCTCATATATCTTTATGAAGAAATCTTTTAACAACCACAACTTTAACGATTGAAACGTAGGAATGTCGTTCCTATTAATAATATTAGGAATGCGACAATGCTCCCACTATTTTTTTGTAAACACACAACTCTTCACTTTTGATAAAATCAAACATTTTGATTTTTCTATCAAATCGAAGATTTCAGCTCCAAGAGGTCTGCTTCAATCTATACAAGAATTTATTAAGCTAACATACTTTGTAAGCATATTTGGATTCTAAACTTTCGAGTCGTGTCATGTACACTTTCTCTTGCAGGTTCCTGTTAAGGAATATAGTTTTGACATCCTTTTGCCATAACTCATAGTTATGTTATGTAGCTATTGCAAGCAAAATCCGAATGGACCTAAGCATGGCTATAGACAAGAAAGATTCATCAAAGTCAACCTTTGTCTTTGTTGTAATATTTTGCTATTAGCTTCGCTTTGTATGCATGGACGTTTACATCCATGTTGACCCCTTTTACATAAACTCATTTATAACCTATGGGTTCTATCCCATCAGGCGGTCGATCAAGGTTTAAACCTTGTTCACATACATCGAGTCCATCTTGGATTTCATGGCCTTTCGCCATCTCCTTGAGTCAACACTTGACTTTATTTTGTGTAACCAATAGGTTCATCATCCTCGATTAATAATGCTTGATTAGTAATCATGGGCTCATACCTTCTAAGAGGTTGAATGATCCTATAAGATTTACATAGAGTTGATCTGTCCTCAGAAGTCTTTACTTCCAAATCAGGAGTATGTCCCTCATCAGGTGTGAGATCACACTCAGATTTATCTACTTGGTCAACCATATCTGCGGATTCTTGAACTCCTTCAAGATCCATTCTACTCTCACTGTCCTCTCCTAGAATAAACTCTTTTTCTAGGAGTTTAACATGTCTTGAGACGAACATCTTCTTCTCAATGAGATTATAGAATTGATATCCAATTTTATCTTTTGGATATCCCACAAATATTTATTTATCGAATTTAGCCTCAAACTTATCCGAATCAGTGCGCTTCATAAGCGTCATAGCCCCAGACTCTCATATTTGACAAGTTGGGCATTTTGCTTTTCCATAACTCGTATGGAGTTTTGTCGACCAACATAGATAAAAAACGATTTAGTGTGTAGAACATTGCAATCAATGCATGACCCCAAAACCTTTTGGAAGGTTTGCACGACCTATTAATTAATGGCACTATATCTAATAGTTTGCGATTCCTCCTCTCAGACACAACATTGTAGTGTATGTAAGGAGCTCGCCGCAAGAGAATCACATTCTCTTTTAGATAATCTAACCTTTATTCTTAAGATATCTCCACCTCGATCAGATCTTAGTGTGAGAATATCTTTACTAATTGTTTCTCTACTTCTAACTTGAATTCCTTGAATATTTAAGAGTTTCATGTTTAAGTTTTATCAAACATACATGACCATTTCTGAAATATTTATTAGTAAGTGTGATAAGAGAAACTCATCTAGCATTAATCGGCATGGATCCACATACATCACTATATATTAGATCCAGCAATTGTGCAGACTTTTCACCTTTTAAGTAAAAGGAGATTTGGCCATTGTGCCTAATAGCCACAATCACATTTGTCAAATGATTCAAAATCAATTCACCTCAAATATACATCTATATGTAATTAGTTGACTGAGTCTATAATGCTAGATATAGACGGTATTCAGATTATCACCTTTATGCCTCTACATTTCTATACTTACTATAGAATACTCAGTATTTAGAATATAAATGTTATTTTGTAATTCACCATAACCATTAAGATAAGAGGGAACAACAATTGTCCTTAACATTAATATCGTTCATGTCAAAACATGAAATTCAAATAATGTTCTGGTATTGGTGAATCCAAACTAACATTTCTCTAATTCAAGTACTTAGTTTAAAGGCAACGGTAGGAAGTATGCTTCTACAGATAATGCAACAACATTTGCTCATTTTCAACGTGTAGGCCAACCTCTTTTTTGTGCAGTGGTCTACTTCCATTTAGTTTCTGCATACTTATACAAATATGAGATCCATATCTGGTATCTAATACCCAATAGACTAGTGAAGTAGATATAGGCCTTACCCAAGTGGATTTGATAATGTCCTTATTCACTTTGACTGTCTTAGCCATCTTAGATGCTTTCTCAAAGCCCCCTTTAGACTTCCTCTTAATATCCTTTGAGGAATCAATGGCTAGCCCAATCATAACTTTAATATTGGGCATAACAGTCTTAAGCAACTCAATAAGTGTGCACTTGAGTTTATTAATATCAAAATTCATAATTCGGTATAAATAACTCTCTGACAGAAATTATAGAACTAAGTCAACACTTGGTTCATGGTTCATGAATGAACCCAATCGAGACAATTTCTCAATTGCAATAATCTTCAGCACTTGAGCACCGACTGAAGATTCCTCTGTCATTTTGCACTGGTATAGTTGTTTGGAAGTCTCATATCCTTCCACACATGATTATTATCATACAACTATTTGAAATGAAAAATCATATGTTAGCATCTATACTCTTGTGTTGCTTTTGTAATTCAGGTGACATAGTCGCAAGCATCACACATGTTGCAGTACTATCGTCATCTTCGTGTTTATTATAACAGCCACCTCTTCCTTATTTGAGTCATCAACAAGTGTGTCTGGAAAAGGTTACTTAAGGACATAACCAATTTTCTCATGCGTGAGAACAATTCTCAGATTGCAGTGTCAATCAAGAAAACTAGGTTTGGTTGTTGACATCTAGTATGCCACATATGGTTATTCATGATTCAATAAATGACGAAAAGTAAAAGAATAGTATATAAAATGCATTGATTAATTTAGTATGGTCTTTTATCAAATTAATTGTGCTCCCACTATTTAACTCAAATCTATGACCCTCTCGCATAAATTTATGGAATCCGTACTTGACTCCTAGTGGGCTGGGATCTCATTTGTTATATTAAGACTTTGAGTGTACTCAACAAACCTTAATAAAACATTTGAGTAGATACTGTTATCAATTGTATCTCCACACAACTCCCAGATCATTAAACTGACAACTCCTTGTCTTCACACATCTTATGTGTTAGCTTAACATGCCTCTAAAATTTATCTTCTTGAGTGTACTCAACAAAAGATAATTTTAGGTAAGTCGAACCCATCATTCGGAAATATCAAATATTTCATAGTGTCAAACATATCCCTAATAGACCAGCCTTGAGTGTACTCAACAAGCTGAGACGATTTAGGACTCTCGTTTTTCACTATAATGATGGAAGGCTAATTATAAAACAACTTAATATTTTAGTGATGGATTTATCATGCATAGGTCTCATCAATATAATAATTATATATATATATTTATAATCATGCATCAAACATGCAAATAAACATACATATAATAGTGTGGATGATTATGGACTAAGTCTATCTAGTCTTCCTGAGCCAAAAGGAAGACTAGTTGGTCAATTCCTAGGGGGTATTGCATTGAATCAATATCAATGCTCCATCTCCATGGTTTCCTCCTCTTCTTGCATCTTCAATTAGATCAGCTATAACTTGTATCCTATACTAGTTGGCACGCAGGCCTAAATGAGAATTGGACTCGCAGGTCCACAATAATAATAATAACGGACTCGCAGGTCCAAAACAATTAAGAGCTCGCAGGCCCCATAATAATAACAATAGCAACGGGCTCGTAGACCCAAAACAATTAAGAGCTCGCAGGCCCATAAAACAACAGGAATTAAACCATTCAATCAACACATCCACATGGTCGAGTCCATAATCATCCACTAATAAACATTCATCATATAAATGTTTTCCTATATAATATCTAATATTATATGCAGACATATTTCAAGAATCTAGCAATTAGAAGTCGTCTAAACTATTTAGACAAATGGATCGAAAATAATTAAATAACTAATTAATCATATTATTCAATTAATTTAATTAGCGGGTTTATTTAATTAAAATCAAAATTTAATTAAATACCGAAATAGAGTCCTACTCTAATTTCATAATATAGGGCGAAAATATTTAATTAAAATCAAATTTTAATTAAACAGCAAAATTAGAGTCCAACTCCAATTCCACGATTTAGGGCGAACTTATTTAATTAAAATCAAATTTTAATTAAATATCAAATTAGAGTCAAACTCTAATTCCAAGAAGAAATTTTAAGGCTAGACAATTTAATTAAAATCTAATTCTAATTAAATGTCAAATTAGAATCCAATTCTAATTTCAAGAACAAATCAGGACGAATTATTTAATTAAAATCAAATTTAAATTAAATACCAAATTAGAGTCTAACTCTAATTCAAAGAATAAATTTTAGGGCGAAAGAATTTAATTAAAATCTAATTCTAATTAAATGTCAAATTAGAATCAAATTCTAATTTGAAGAGTACATGGGGAAAATTATTTAATTAAAATCAAATTTCAATTAAATATTAAATTAAAGTCAAATTCTAATTTAAAATGAATTAACATTTTAATTTAGGTTAAAACTCCTAAATAAAATAAAATTCAATTAAGGGTCAAAATTTAATATTTAAGTTAAAATCTAATTTTAACGAAAATATAAAAGTCGTCAATTTTAAATTTTTTTTTAATCAGGTCAAAATTGAAAATTTTGTGGGTCAAACCTTTTGAAAATCAAATTTAAAATCCCTTTTCAAATTTAAATTAAAAACTATTTCAAAATTGCAATTTGACCCCCAATTTAAAATTACAAACAAGCCTCTCCAATCACGAAAATTGCAGACAAAGCCTCCATTTCAAAATTGCAAAACGACCCCTTTTCATAATTGTAGGTGGAGCCCCACAATTTCAAAAATTGCACACGAGGCCCCCGTCCCCAAATCACCTCAAACGCGATTTCAAAAACCCTAAGTATTTCAGCCCATTTTCCGTCTGTTCGCCCCTGCCCATGCTGCCTGGAAACTCACCTACATCTGCGGCAGGAGCCGCCGCACTCAGGCGGCGGCTCTCTACAGCCCACAGCAGCGAGAGATCGCTGCTGTGCGACATCCACAGCAGCGAGAACTCTCGCTGCTGTGCGAGCCTTCACAGCAACGAGAATTCTCGCTGCTATGCTCGCTGCTGCCAGCAGCTATGGAGTGCCGCCACTGTGGCGGGGCGGCGACTCTCGCCGCTCCTTTTTTTTTTTTTTTTTCGAAATCCAAAAATTATTTTCTTTTTCAAAAACGTTTTTTTTAAGATGAAAATTAATTTTCCAAATAGCTAGATTCACGAAAAAATTGAATAATCAACTTTTGACAATTCAATCATGTAAAACAATTTCTAACAAACACAAAGTAGGCTCTGATACCACTGTTGGGAATTTACTTATCATGCACAGCGGAAAAATTAAATAAATTTCAATTCCCACCAAGGATCTGCTTTGTGTTTAGGTAGAAACTGTGATAGGAATCATACCTTTTACCAGATCTGCAAACTCCTTTGCTGTTCTTGTAATTCCAGCAATCCAATCTACCTCACACAGCTGTCCAATTGTCCAGCCTCCAACGGTATCCACACAGGGAACAAGATTGAGAGAGAGAATAGGGTTTCTTTTCTTGTGCTAGCAAGAATAATGGAAATCCATCTATCGTTTACAAACCCTAGCAGCTTATTTATATAATCCCGAAATGGCTTGGCCCGTCCTACAACTTAACCTGACCCAATATTTAATTAATCCAATTAATCAAATCCGGCACATGAATTAATTAATCCAATTAATTAATTCGGGTCTATTAATAAAAAATCCAATTAATTAATTATACAACACTTGTCAATTAATTAATTGGCGGATCTCAATCTTCTAGTTCTCCTTTTGTGTGTGACCCATTAGATTCTCAATCGCGATGCCTAACGACGTGAATTATTATTTTGATCTAATCGAAATCGATAAATCAAAACATCATTTTGATTTATCACTAATTCACATTCGTCGTCCCAGATTGACATCTAGCAATGTGTCAGGGCAATACATGTGACAAAAATGTCATGTGGTATGACAAAATCAAACTCGTTCGTTTATCATGAAACTATAATCCCTTCGTCAATTACGAGATATGGATTGTGTCAATCTCGATTATCGATCATATATTTCATTTCACTTATTAAGTCAATGTAAGTCGAAAACTCATTTTCGACTTATAGGTACACCTTGGCCAAGGATTTTGTTATCAACTTAATTGGATGAAATGTAGATCATAAACTCTTACTATCTAAGAGCGACGAATCCTCTATTGATCATTCACAACCTTCATATGATTCTTGACATACCCGAACGATGCCATATTAGCGGCCCTTCACAGAGCAACTTCCAGCATCATCAAAGCATGACTGTCCCCACATAAGGTACTATGATGATCTCAAGTTGAAGGATCAATTCCACTACCGAACGTTACAGATTAGCCACTGACACTCAGATAGTTATCCATGTGGAATCTCTCAGCGGGTCTCCAATGTTTTGTTCTATAACAAAGCATTCACGTGTTCATTTAAGTGTCACTACACTTTAACTTGTGAGATTAGCTACTTACTTCACAAGTAAGGAATGCCACACGTGGTGGTCTATTCGTAATAACGATATCCGTATCTCGTTATTACTTACGACCACGGATAATTTAAGATTCAATCATATGTAATTTGTATCTCACAATCACAACTCTTTGTGATTAACAAATTACCGAGATTTGAATCTACGGACTCTATTATTTAATATAATAGATCTTACCATAATAAATGCATTAAATATATATCAAAAGTACTTATACCCAAAGTTGATTGAACCTAGGGCATAATACTTACATCAAACCCGATTGGTTTTCTCCAAAAATTTCAAGTAATGACTGAGTTATGAATTTTTGAACTCAAGGACGGAAGCTGAAATTTCAAAACGAGCAACATTAAATCTTATCGCTCACATTTTTTTTTATGACGAACGGTAACTTGTATGTTAATTTCTATAAAACTTAACTCCTTTTAAACATAACTAATTCAAAAAAATCTTCTTAGAATAGTCCCATAAATGAAGTTCATAGAAATCCATTTATAAATAATAATGAAAATACATAAACGTTTCATAATCGAATAAAAATATTAAGTTACCAGCTTCTCTAAAGTACATTACATCTTCATCTACGGCCCAAGGAAATCAAATTAACATGTAGGAAGGGAATTAACCCATAAGTTTGAACCTCAAATGATATCATCGGTGTATTTCGTTATCAAATTAGAAAATTCAAACTATAGATTCATACTGTCGCATGTAGATAAATTTCTGACAAAATCCAATTTCTATAGAATTTTCATAGCACGTAGAGCTGAAGAATGATCATTCAAACTATAATAGTGTCGAAGCATAGTACCCGAAAGTACCAATTCATTTATACTTTTAACGAAAAATCGTAACATGAAAATGAAATATTCACTTGCACCTCTGCCTATCTTAATTTGAAGCTTTTGATTGGACAAAGTTGGACGATGAATGTTGTTTCCCGACGGCACCCAAAGCTTGAAATGTTTTTTGCTTTTCTCTTATGTTTTTCTTTCTTTTGAAAATTTCTTTTCTTTTCTTGTATCACTATGTGTGTCTTTATAATTCCATATATATAGGCAAAATGGAAAAGATAATCACGTGTAGGACCATTGATACTCATTCCTATTGTGGAGAATTAAAGGTGGCCTTTCATGTTTCAACTCGTACATTTTATTAGAAGTTAAAGTCCATAATTGTGTGTGTACAAATATTTAACGTATGTGAATATAATTTGAGGTTTAATGCCCTGAATATTGAACTTTAACGAAATATTTCGGTCCTCTTAATTATATATATATAAGGCTTATCATCAATTTTTTTTATTTAATTTTAGGAAAATGAAATGAATTGGGTTTTTAATTTAAATTCTCACCCTTGGCCCCTATACTTTATTAAATTAACAAAATAAGGGAACAACATAAATCCCCAATTAGAACTTAGTAGACTCTATTTTACCTATAATTCGGTCATTTTGAAAATAACACGTATGCAAATCTAATCTTAAAAATATTTACTATCGATAAAATAAATTTTCACCGCCTGGTCCAATCTTTGGGAACATTAAATTCGATCCTACTTTATTTAAAAAAATTATATTTTAAAGAAAACACGCATCGTTGATTGTGAATTTTCATGAGATTAAAATTATTTAAGATATATCGAACTAGTATTGGACTTTTATTTCTTATGTAGGTTGAGCATAAAGCTCGTCTATGGATTGGGCTCGTGGTGCTAGATCATCACATAAAAAAATATGAGCCTAATTTAATTTTATTTTTCGGGATTCTGAACGTAGTGCAGGTTGTTCTTGCCACATTGAATCTTATTCATTGGATCTTTAATCACAAATATTGGATTACTCTCAAAGGTGACTTCCTTATGAGTTTAAGTTCGTTCTCCTTCATGATTTATTTTTGTCCATATGGACTAAATTTTATTTATATCTCTCCCAGACAACAATTTCTTACAATATATTTGCAAAGCTCTTATGTTCCATATGTACGTCTACACATCTGCAAAGTATTCTAAACTTTTTTAATTATCAATTCCACATATTGAAGTATAATAGGATAGACACATGAAATTTCTAATATTAACTTTTAGTAATACATTTGAGCTGTGAAGGCTAATGTGAAGACTTCATTCAGCCTCCTAAATTCACGTTTTTATTGTAATGATTGTTAGTGCAAGTTGTGCTGTGTTTGCCTTGCTTAAGTTACTGTATTTGCTGACATTTTGTACCTTTTAAGTTTACTTGTAAGCTTAAACTTACTCCTTAATATAATGGAGTGCATGGTCAGTTGTAAGGGGTATCATATCAACAAAATCCATTCAGAAAAGCTTTTTCCTGATTTCAGTTCTTCCTTCTCTCTTCCATCTTTGAGCTTCGACTGTAACAAAGCAAAAAGATCATAGATTGATCTTGTATTATTCGTGCAAAGGATCTTGCATGTGTTGTTTGGTGCTCATTATCATCTTTGATAAGAGCCAACAGGCTGATTTATCTATTCAACTCTTATATTTCACCTGCAGGTCTACAATTTAATTTTTTAGCACTTTTCAAAACTCAGTTCTTATAACTAAAAATAATAAAATATAAGTTGTATCTATATGAAAGTTTAAACACCCCTACATCCAAAGATGTCTAGCATGTAAAACTTCTTTTTCATAATGGAATTGTCATTAACTAACCTTAGGATTTAATTTCCCTTTTTTCCTTTATTCCAAATAGGAAATTATGAACGAAATTTTCCATCTCTTCAAATACTTTTAAACAGTTTCTGCTGACCTCATTTTTTGTAGGGGTAATGTGGATAAAGATGTTGGTACTACTCGTGTCCACTTTCAACACTTTTTTGATCAACGACTATGATAAACAATGGTTACTGTTTTACAGTTCCAACAATTTACAATGAGAGAAGATGAACACGAGGACTTCCATGCCAAGTTCAGTGACACTATCAACTTAATACATACCTTGGGAAAGATGTATCCAGGGAGCAAAATAGTGAAAAAAAAATTCTTAGATACCTAATCAATTTCACTCCAAAGTAAATGCCATAAAAAAAGAGTAAAAACATTGAAGAGATAAAGGTTGAAGAGCTAGTAGGTTCCTTGATGACTTATGAGTAACATCTTTATAGAACAAAGAAAGAAATGGGATGTGGAGTTGCTTTCAAAACCAAAAATATTGAAGAAGAGGTTCGAACTTATGAATTTATGACCTTGCTTACTAAACAGTTTAAGAAATTATTAAAGAACAATAAGAAAGGAAGATATTCAAAACTTCAATCAAAATAGAAGAAGTTTCACTAACAACTCAAGATAAAATCCAACTACATCTATGGAGAGAACTAAAATCGTATCCAATTCCATGAACATGAAGGATATGGACACATAGCACCTGAGTATGCTAACACCTTAAAGAAATCATGTTCTAAAAAAATGAACGTCACATGGAGTGAACATGAGGATAGAGAATCAAACTCGAACGAGGACATATCTGATAATATTTAGGTAACCTCATTTACAGTCAATCTACAGTATGATTCTGACTTGCTATAATTGTTGCCTACTAGTACAAACTCACTAGTTAGGGGGCACATCTTTAGACCGACTAGCATATGTTTGGGTGTATCACCTTGAAAGAAAATATGGAAATCGAACAAGAAAGAAATATACTCTTCATGCCATGATGGAGTTCATTGAAGAATAAAGAACTATATTGTTACTAAAAAAGAAACTCTCACGAAACTCTTGGTAGAGAAAGGAAATCAAGTCGTGGAGCTCCTTGCTGAGCATAATCATACCAAGAAAAGAGTCAAGCAACTTACCATTGGATCTGCTCGCCTAAGTGAAGTCCTATTCATAACATCGAGCATCAAAGTGGAATTGAGATTTGAAGGAAAATGAAAGGAGAAAAAAATCCAATCAGTCGAAGTTTGTGAAAGAAACATGATATGATAGCTAAACAGGTCAGATCTCTGAAGCTGAAGTGAAGTAAGAAGATAGAATCTCAGACAGCAAGGTCATAGTATTGTTTGCTCACACAAGCATGTTCTGACAGACTTCAAACACGATTTGGATAAAGCAATCAGGTAAACAAGCAAGGTATCACTTCTAAAATCCAAAAAAGGTAAAACATAGCACATTGTTAGATGTAGTTTCTATGATAAGTATGGACATGATTTACTTTACTATCCCACAAGAAATAACTAGTCACAAAAAGGGGTTAACTTTCTTACTAGTACATTAAAACACAATCTCAATGCTAGAATAAGGCAAATTTGGGTAAGAAAGAGTAATCTTAGTTGCTTTATTTTCAATATAGAATACAAATCCATTGTGTCCAACTCTTGGTATTTTGACTGTGGTTGCTCTAGACACATGTCTGGTAATTGTATCATTCTGACAAACTTATAAGAGTCATGTAGGTGGTCTAGTTACTTTGGGAATGGGGCTAAAATTAAAATTGAAAGTGTTGGTATCATTATGATTGATGGATTCCCCATCTTAAATGATATCTTGTTTGTTACTGACTTGAAAGCTAACCGGATTAGTGTAGGATAACTTTGTGATGATGATCTTATGGTCATGTTCGCAAAGAGTTTATGCAAAGTTCTAAAAAATGATGGTAGTCGTATTGTTGGGGGGATCGTAGTAATAAAGCTCTAAAATATTTGTTGACGCTCATGGTCGATGAAGGAGGTGAAAAATGGATTTTTTATAATAAAAATAAGAGCATAAACTCTAGTTTTCTGGGAGAAAATCAGAGGAGAAAAGATGGTTTAAGGGCTACATTGCAACTTGCTAGACATTCTATCAACTACACTACCTACTCTTGCACTACCATACCTTGACAATACATTGCTTACTGCCATATGACAGCAAACTCTACCATATTAGCATACAAAATAGGCCTAACTTTTCATCATTTCATTGTTAGCCTTCAACCAAATATGTAACTAAATTAAAACCAAAAATTACAATAATTTGTGACAACAAAAAAGTCACAATTTCAACACTCCCCCATGACCTTTTTGCTGGAAGCTCAAAGCATTCTTCATGTTTTTGAACCATTCTTATTTGGCGACTACAAGTTTGAACTTTTTTTTGTTTTTTATTTGATCGAAGCACCTTGGTTGCAACTCTCTTTAATAGTTGATCAACATCTATTGCATTCGAATCAACCTCACCCAAAGAACTTTAATTCTTGCATTTTTCCTCAGAATTCATGTTGAAGCTGGCTGCTAGTTTTGGTCAGGACTGCTTTCTTCATTTTTCTGTTTTTATAACTACAAGTTCGAAGTATCTTTGTTTTCCATTTGATCCAAGCTCCCACAGTTGTAACTTCTCTTTCGTAGTTGATCAACTCTTTCTAACATAGGATCAACCACATACAAAGAACTTCTCATCTTGCATCATTACTTTTGATTTTGAAAGCTGATGATGTTCTTACCGGATTTCATCAATTTTTTGCAAGCATACTAGATTTTTTTGGATGCATACCGGATTTCAGCTTTGGCTTATCGGATTTGATAGATTCAACATACCGGATTTCAATTTTTTGCCAACTTACCGGATTTTAGCATTTTTCACATACCATATTTCAAAGAGTAAACATACCATTTTTTACACTTTTCGGGTTTCAACATATTCACATACTGGATTTTTTTATTTGCATATCGGATATGGAGTGTAAATGCAAGCTCATCGTATATCAACATTTTGAATACCGATTTTCAGCTTCTATGGCACTTACTGATTTCAATGTCACATACCGGATTTTTGGGCATTTTGATACCAGATATGGACTTCCACATACCGAATATGGCTTATGCTTACCGGATTTTATGGCTACATATTGGATTTCAACACTTAAACACCGGTTTTGAGCCATGTTCATCTTCTTCTTCAGCTTCTTAACACATTTCAACGTCCCTTTTTTCAGTTCTTTTTTTTTTTTGAAATTGTTCGGCCATTTTCTTTTAACACCACAAAGGGCTGCTGGTGAAGCAAATAACAACTTTACTCGCTGTGAAAGTGCTCAAAAACAGGTTGTTATCAGCCATTTTGAATGCCTTCAGGGCTGATTTTCCCAGGGCTGCTGAAACGAACATTTGGCTTCTTTCTCGCTGTGAAAGAGCTCGAAAATGTGGCAAATCTCTTGTTGTGAAAGTGTTCAACAATGGACTTCTCTAAGTCATAAGACTAGAGGAGGATCCGAAAAAATGAAAATACCAAACAAGGGGTTTTTAAATTATTTTTTTGCAGAGCTTTGCAGCATTTTGAAAACGTTTTTTTTTTGCCCTTCAGAACATTGTTAGCTCTGATACCACTGTTGGGTTTTTGGATCAAAAGCTTTAGTAATAAAGCTCTAAAATATTTTTTGACGTTCATAATCAATGAAGGAAGTGAAAAATAGATTTTTTATAATAAAAATAAAAGCATAAAGTCTGGCATATATAGAGCGAACTTGCTAGACATTCTATCAACTACACTACCTACTTTTACACTACCATACCTTGACAATACATTGCTTACTGCCATATGACAGCAAATTCTACCATATTAGCATACAAAATAGGCCTAACTTTTCATCATTTCATAGTTAGCCTTCAACCAAATATGTAACTAAATTAAAACAAAAAATTACAATAATTTGTGACAACAAAAAAGTCACAATTTCAACATGTATCTTACATGATGCTAGGTCTAATGATAAAGGCTATCTACTTGAATTTGAAATTTCATGTCATATTTCAAAAGTTGATTCTAGAGACTTGTGGACAAATGGTTGGGACACCTGAGCTATGGAGACATGGTCAAACTTTCCAAATTCAATACAATTAAAGGAGTTCCTAAGATCATTGAAAAAATTGAAGGCGCGGCGCGTGTGGTTCGTGCCAAAAAGGCCTTATATGGACTAAAATGAGCTTTCCATGCCTAGTATGAAATACTAACAATGTTTCTGCTTGAGAATGGATACAAGAGAGGTGGAGTGACAAGACTTTGTTCATCAGACATCTCAAATCTGGATTAATAGTAGCACAAATATATGTTGATAATACTATGTTTGGATCTACATATGAAATAAAATCCACGGAGTTTGTTACACTTATGCATAATGAGTTTGAAAATGAGTATTGTTGGTGAACTAAACTATTTTCAGGGATTGTGGGTCAAACATGTTGATCAAGAACCTTTATCTCATAGGGGAAGTATGCAAGGAATCTGGTAAAGAAGTTTGGACTAGAAATATCATGCAGTCAGGACTCCCATGGCCATGTCCTTAAAGATCAACAGAGATGATCTGGGAACAGATGTCAACCCAACTTGAACAGGAGCATGATAGGTATCCTGTTGTATTTTATTACAAGCAGTCTTGGCCTAACCTTTAGTGTTGAAGTCTGTGCATAATATCAAGCTAAACCAAAATAATCCCACTTGGCTACTATAAATCAAATCATTCGATACATGAATAGCTTTTTAAGTTTTGATATATGGCATTCTAATTATTCAAATTATCATCTTGCAAGACAAACTAATGCTAATTGAGCAAAAGACATGGATAATAGGAAAATCACATTTGGAGGATACTTCTACATAGGTAAAAATCTTATTGCTCGATCGACCCAAAAAAACACCATATCTTTATCTACTCTAGAAGCTGAGTATATTGTTATCAGTTGTTGATGTACTCTGCTACTCTAGATGAAACATATGCTCAGTGATTATGGTACCGATCAAGATTCTATCATCGTGTTCTGTAATAATGCTAGTACTATAAATATCTCTAAGAATCTTGTTCAACACTTTAGGACTAAACACATTGACATTAGACACCACTTTATGAGATACTTGGTTGAAAGAAATGTAATTGTCCCAGAATACATATATACTGAAGGTCAGTTGGTTGATTTTCTTCTCAATGCTTTAGATCATGTTAGATTTGAAACATTGCGAAAAGTCAAGGACATATGCTTGATGTAATTAACCATTTTTTATGTACTTAAATTTTATTGTGTGTCTACACCTTGTGCACATGTGTTTTCGCATATTATAATAATAACAACAACAACATCATCATCATCAACAACAACAACAACAATAATCTGTGCTTTTCTTGCAATTGCCACATGATGTAAATTTCTGATTGGTTTATAGTTGTTGGAATTAAATTGTATTCTTCAATCACTGTGGTGCACTTATTATATCTTATGGAAATTTTTTTTTAGATAAGTACTCCTCTAGGACATTATAACTAATCCAATACTGCCCATTATGCCCATCTACTGTCTAGATTTCAACTTAAGTCTTTCTTAAGGAAAATGTCATGTGTTCAAATCTTAAGAACGTGATAGAAATCCATGAGGGCTAATATGAGTTCTGGCTCTCTCAAAGTGAACAATACGTAAATTAACAACTTGGGCACAGAGGCTGGGTCGTTACACCGTTGAGGATGGGTTGACAAATGATGAAGTAGCCAAGTAGATGATAGGCATCAATTGGAGTTTAAAACATGTCAGACTCTAGATTGGTACCAAAATACAAGGTCATGCACAAGATTTTGACCCATAACATTGACCCTATTACGCATATTTGACTTATCACATGAACAGGCCGTTGTTTTGTACAAACTAGGTTATAAAATTGCTCTAAATTTGGTTAAAAAGATTTTTTTAACAGAATCATATATGAAGGGCCAGGGGGCCTAATCATTGTAAACTGTCGTATCCTAGTCTTATTCACCACTTCATGGTTGATCTTGATGTTCCTTCAATGGAAGCAGATAGATTCTCCTCTGATATACCTATTATGGGAGTGAAAGAATTTACTAATTTGGAGGGTATGCCAAACCTAATTCCTTGTATTTCATGCCATATGTTGCCCACTAATCAATCAGACTGTTTGGATGTTATTGAGGGACAGCTCAGAGTTTTCAAAAATCAAGTTGCACAAATCTTCCTTCACACTTAAAAATTTGCTAATGATTTTAAGTTTATTCACAGAGTGTTAGAGAAGATTCAGTTCTTAGGAGATGTGCGCATAATGAAGGCTATAAAAGTAGTTACTCCTAAGGTACATGGTTTTGAACCACCTCCCAGTAAGACTGAAGCTGTTGATGCTTTAGCACCTGTGGCCTCACGCAAAAGAGATGGTGATTCCTCAAAAACTGGTGCCAAAAAGTCTGAAGAACTGTTGAAGTTGTGACATTTAGTTGTCACTCAAATATTTTAGATTGTTTTTAGTTACAATATTTTGGTTTAGTATAGCTTTTGTAATGATAATAGTTAGACTTAGTATGGCCTATTTGGTAGAGTTTGCTGTCATATGGCAGTAAGCAAGGTATTGTCAAGGTAAGGTAGTGTAAGAGTAAGTATTGTAGTTGATAGAAGTCTTGCAACTTGCTCTATATATGCACTCCTTTGTGTAACTCGAAAATTAGAAGTAAATATATCAAAATGTAGCCTTCAAAGTTCTTCTTCTTCTCTGGTTTTCTTACCAGAAAACCAGAGCTTATATGCTTATTTTTGCTTTGTAAAATCTATGTTTTTCACCTCCTCCATGACCACGATATCAACAAATATTTTTAGAGCTTTCTTTGTAAAGATTTTGATCCAACAACCCAACAATGGTATCAAAGCTTCAATGATCTTAGAAGGGCCTGGAAATGTTCTTAAGGGACCTGAAAAAAGTGCCAAAAAAATGAAGAAAAATGGCAGCCAAAAATGTTCAAAAATCGGTTTGATGCCAAAGTTTCAGCAGCAGCCCTGGGAGTCAAATTTGATCCTTGATGGTGATGAAAATGGCTGAAAATGAAGTAAATACTGGCACGTTGAAATGGTTGCAAAGTTACTGCGAAAAGGAGCTGCAAAAATGGTGAAAAGTTGCTATGAAGGTGCTGTTAAAATGCTGAAAAAATGAGAAAATCTGGTGCTGATAAAATGAAAATTTTGGTTTATTGGCAAGGATTTAGAGTTGAAAAACTGATCTTTGAAGATCAAAGCTAAAAAACTAGTCCTTGGCCATGAAAAATTTGAAGAAAAAAGTTGTTGAAGGTGCTGAAAAAATGAGAAAATCCGGTACAAGATGCTGAAAAAGAAGCTCAAAAAAGGTATGCCAAAGCTGATATACAGTATTTTCAATTAAAACTCATATTCGGTATGCATAACTGAAATCCGGTATGTGAATATGTTGAAACTCGGTAAGTGAAAGAATATTCAGTTTTTCTCATATCCGGTAAATGCCTTTGAAATCCGGTATTTCAAGGGCTCAACTTCAGCAGCCTATTCAGCAGCAGCAAATGGCCAAACAATTGAAAGAAAAGTTGAAGAAATTGAAGAATTTTTTTTTGATGAAATCCGATATGCAAAATGGCAATCCAATAAGCTCATATTGAAATACGGTATTTGATGAAAAAGATGGTAACTAGTAAGCTGATGCAACTGAGGAAAACTGGTGTGATGAAGAAGCTGAATTCGGTTAACGAAGAAGGAGTGAATCTGGTTGAATCTAGTAAGCTCAAAACCGGTAGGCTAAAGTCATATACCATGTGAAATATGCCAAAAAAATGAAGATGAAGGAGCTGAAAAATGCTGTTAAAATCTTGTTTTATAAGTACTGGTAATGGCTGAAAAAAGGGAAGTGAATCTAATTTAGTAGGGTGCAAAATCTAGAAAGCTTAGCTAAGCCAAAAATCAGTAATTGCCCCTGAAAAATTTGATCTCAGATGGGGGAAGGAAATGGCTGGAAGGAAGCCATAATCTAAAAAAAAAAAAAGATCAGCAGCAGCAGCCCTTTGGAGAATCTGATTTAAAGCAGCAGCCACCCCTGATTTTAACATCTGCAAATCTGAGGAAATGATGCAAGATGAAATATTTTTTTGGGTAAGGTTGATTTAAGGCCAAAAGTGTTGATCAACTACAAAAGAGAGTTGCAACCAAGAGAGCTTGAATCAAATAAAACCGAAGGAACTCGATCTTGCAATCACCAAACCAGAAAAATAATAAAATGGTGTACACATGAAGAATAATACTTCGAAGGTTTCCAGTAATGATAGAAATTGTAATACTCCGAAATGTTATGCCTGTTTAATTTGCTCATTTAATTTTTAGGATAACAGTTTAAATTTTTGAAATTTTTTATATATCCGAATTATTTAATGGTTGCCAAGTTTGCATTTTCGGTTGATTAAAAGTTTACCAAGATTAGTTAATTAGGGGTTTAGAATAATTGTCAATTCTATATCTATTTCATTAATATTTTCCCTTTGTTTCTTTCACTTTGGCGTCACCTTGTGGATGGATAAATACATGAGGTGTTTTAATATTAAGCATGCATGAGGTTTATAAAGTAAGCAAGCATGAGGTGGTTGAGCAAGTAGGAGGTGGTTGATATTAAAACTTGAGGTGTTAAATGCATGAATACATGCATGGAGTGGGGATCAATTTCAGCCCACGTGTGGATGTAGGCACCAAAATTTTCGTTCCAAGGAAAATAAATAGCAAGAGTTAGTGAAGGAAGGTAAAGAGGAAAAGATAACGTAAGAATAGAAGGAGAAGAGCAAAGCCTAGCACCCTCAATTCATCTATCAAACGAAATTTCTCCAAGTTTTATTGTAAGATACTTTCTTTACTTAAGTGGTAGGATTTCATGGTAATATTTATGCTTAAGCTATGCATGAAAACCATAATATGAAAGATGTGGACAAGTCCACAAAGTTAGATATCTATGCCTTAGGACAAGTCCGAAGGGCACCGGCAAGCAGGAATGTGCAAGTATGTGTTTGAATGCTTTCTTTTGCGTAGTATTAACATATTAAATTCAAGCATGGTATCTTACTGAGTATTCTTTATACTCATAGTATCCTACACTAAAATTTCAGATCCATAGGTGTGAAGTTGGTGGAAGTCAGTCGGCATAATCGATGATGGGTTAAGGACAAAGATATTTTGCATCGAAGTTTTGTTTTTGCATGTTTGTTCGACTGCTTTCCACATGTTTTTCTTATGGTATTTTAGAAAAACATGTATAAGACATGGTGTAATACGGTACCGGAAGTAAATTACGTAATTATATCTTCCATGTTATGTTAAGAGACATATTTATAGACCCTTTTTCTCGAATGATAAAAAGAGGCAGATTCCGTACAGTTTCTGGGTCAACTTCAAAATGATATTTCCAACCCTATAAACATCCATTTGAGACCCTAAAAATATGTCTGTATTCCTCTTTGAGTTGTCTAAATATGGGTGTAGGAATCACTCAATTTGGATATCCATGGCCTGAGATATAAATTTTTAAACGTCAAGGGGTCAAACTGGATTTTCTGTGCAATACTACACTGTTTTCAGTAAAACGTCCATACTATATGATCTTGGAAAATTTTCATATTTTAACCTAGGAAACTACTTGAAATTATCTTTCTAATGCCATAAATTTCATAGAAAATGGAGTTGGGATGAATTTTATAAAAATAGTTGAACTTGCTGCCCCATCTAACCGTGGCAGCACCGAGTCCTTTTTGCAAGGTATAATTTCATGTCAACATGCGCTTCTGCTGGCCATTATATTTTATGAGAGATATTTTACCAAATTGAAAATAATTTTCTAAAATGAAATACTTTTATTAAAGAGTATTTACATGTAGCGAAGGCAGAAGTTATTATGTTTAGTACGTGACACTCGAAGCTTAAGTTCGGGGCGTCACAGAAATTTTTTGAAGGTTCCAACAAAATGTCATGGGGGAGTGTTGAAGTAGTGACATTTAGTTATCGCTCAAATATTTTAGATTGTATTTAGTTACAATATTTTGGTTTAGTCTAGCTTTTGTAATGATAATAGTTCGACTTAGTATGGCCTATTTGGTAGAGTTTGCTGTCATATGGCAGTAAGCAAGGTATTGTCAAGGTAAGGTAGTATAAGAGTAGGTATTGTAGTTGATAGAAGTCTTGCAACTTGTTCTATATATGCACTCCTTTGTATAACTCAAAAATTAGAAGTAAATATATCAAAATGTAGCCTTCAAAGTTCTTTTTATCCTCTGGTTTTCTGGTAAACCAGAGTTTATATGCTTGTTTCTGCTTTGTAAAATCCATGTTTTTCACCTCCTCCATGACCACGATATCAACAAATATTTTTAGAGATTTCTTGGTAAAGCTTTTGATCCAACAACCCAACAAGAACTAATGGATGCCAGGTTCTGACTCTTTGCTCTCAAAATTCCCGATCCTAACTTTAAATATTTAATGGATAACTGTTTGATGCATATTATACTCGATGGTTGACACTTTTCCTTCCCACCTTATATGTTGCACTTTTAATTTTAAAAAAAAAAAAATTGGAAATGAGAGATGTTTGATGATGGTAAATGTTTGATAGTGATGGTGGACAAACATAACATGAGATTTGGAGTTAGTTCAAGTTGTCAATTAGTTGAATTTCTTGGTGCTATATTGATGTACCTGATTTATTGCTTAGTGTTGTGCTTTAACTCGTGTTTCATTTTTTCTTCCATAATGTTGCATGCTTAATGGTATTCATTGCATCAATAGTAGTAGAGGACAATGGGCAATTCAAAGTACTCTTAGACATATTAGACAACTCCTCTCTTTTGATCATGATACTATCTCCCATATCTACCGTAAGGGAAACCAGGTTGCAAATTCACTTGCCTTAGAAGGACGGATCAACGTCACTACTAGGAGTATGGACTACATGGCATTACTCGACGAATCAGGGCACTCGTGCAGATTAATTGATATGGATTGCCTAGCTTTAGAGGTTCATTGTTTAGAATTCATTTGATTGCATTGTAAATGAAGTACTCCTCATTTACTGCTTTTATTATATATGTTGCCTTTAGTGGGTCAAGTTTATGTCCCCTCCTTCCCCGTATCCTACTTTTTTTTATGATATATACATGGCTGAGGAAACTTAACCCCCATCGACTCTCCTTGGTGGAGCTTAAAAACCACTAAGGATGTGTAAATATATTTGCTAAAAAATAATACTACGATTCTTTGGATGCTCGCTCATTGTGACAATCGAAGCGGTATCCTAATTGCTCGTAATGATATCTTCAACAATGTATAAAATTTACAAGATAATTTTTATAAGTGTGAGTTGAATAAGTCTAGAATTAGTGCGATGACTTATTGTGACTTTTCAAATCTAAATGATGTATATCAAAAAGTCATTTTACTTTGGATTAGATGTGATTATTATAAAAAATACTTTGTGAAAAGTCCTTACATTTGTATAGTGCGCAATCTAGACAATTAAGTACGAAAATTGTGATCTAATTGAAAAGCGCAAGATTCGACCCAACTCCACCTAGATGGGGTGATTAGGTGTAAATGCGGAATTAAAATAATAATTAACAAACAACAAGTCACTAGTTAATTATGTGTAGGTGATTAATCAATCAAGTCAATTTTCCTATGTTTCAATATCACAACCACATAAAGTAATAATCAAAGCAGTAAATAAAGCGATAAACAACACGAGAATTGTTCACGGAGAAACCCAATGTGGGAAAAACTCTGGGTGCTTTGCCGATCAGAAATCCACTATATCTGTATTGAAAAACTTACAGACCACCAGCAAAGTTGATGACACAAGCTTTCTGATCTCATGTCTGAAATTTGAAGCAGTCCTCCTGAAATGTGCACACGAACATCAAACCTGGCTCTTCCTTGTAAAGCAGTCCTCCTGAAGTGAGCACATGAACTCCACTCATGACTCTTCACGAACGTTTATCTTCTACGGATCTTCAAGAAGAACTCCTCGTTCTTCAGTAATCTTCCTTGATCTTCAAGCTTTTGACAAAACCAAGAGAAGATTGCATCTTGGTGTTTGATTTGGTTATTTTGATGTTTTCAGCAAGGTTGGTGCATAAAATATGAAGGATTGAACTCTTTTGATTTGATGAAGGATGTTTGCTATTGAGAGAATAATGTTCAAACTCTTGAGATGGAATAATGCGGTGCATGTATTTATATGTTGGACTGTTTAGAAAACATGGGCTAAGTAAATTCTCGCAAATTAAATTCTCGCAAATCGAAAATTAGGTTGCCCGAAAAAATAAGTCGCTCGAGCGACAGTGGGGAGAAGGTCGAGAGATGGATGTACTGCTTCATCCACTCGAGCACAAGTCTGTCGAGCAGCTAGCTAAAAATTGGCGAGTTACCTTCGTGTTCCAAATATAAAATCCCAAACCCTAAGCTAACCTACCAACTATAAAACTTTACAATTTAGTCCCTAAAATTTATAGTTGTTCAGGTTGGTCATTTTGTTCACAGAATCGTCAATACAAAATATAACACTAACAAACTCCTCATTTGGTATTCTGTGACAAAACCAAATATAATACAAATAAATCCTATCAAAACTACCAAGTCTAACTGAATCAACTGAGTGTAGCTTCCACTTTGTTTAACATGTATTCTGAAATCAAAAACTCGCATACCAAGTGTAAAAACACGTGATACAGGGAATAAGCAATAAAGCACTTAGAAGCTCACTAACAATCAAACAAATAAGCATGTCAGTTTGAGATGTAATATTAATGCTAGCCAAAACACCATATCCACATTAATATCACAAAACATCAAAACCCAAACAACTATGCATGAAGTGCAACACAAATGCAATGCGCATGCAATGCAAGTGTAAAGTACAAGCTCCCCCTTACTACAAACTCACATGAAGTAAAACAGTAGGTAAAAGTATCTATGTCTCTCCCCAACGACTCCACAAGACATGTAAAATATATATCAAATGAAAGGACAGTGATGTCTTAAACACAGTATCTATGTCACTCCCCAACGACCCCACAAGACAAGCAAGATGCAAATATATCAATGAAACTTAATGTCTTATAAAAACAATATCTATGTCTCCTCCCAACGATCCCTCAAGACATAATACATAAGTGCAGATGTCAATACAATGAAAATTTACATTTATAATGAGTCGTAATCCTTTTCGCCGTTTACAATCTCAATCAAAATGAATTATTGGTTTTAAGGTCAATAATTATGACAAGTAGTATCCCACTTTATGTCACTTTTCGAATGTCCACTATTTTGTTGGAAAAGACTTGATATGACACTTGAAGTAAGCTCTCGTTACATTATAGGTTAGGTAGGATGAATTTCCATTAAGGTGTTTATCATAGAGTAAGTTTCAATTGTTGGAATGCGGAAGCAAAATTATGTAAATATTAAAAAAATTTAATAAATAAGATCGTTTAGATTTTCAAGTGTATGTTATATTAAAAATAAAATCATGAACTTTCAGTGTTTTGGATCACGAGCTTCCAACATTTTAATTGTAAGACCTTGATGCTTCAAACCTCAAAATATTTTATGATATTATCCAAAATCAAGACTACACCGATGGATGGGTACCTTCTTTTAAGTAAATCAAAAATCAAATTCTTGGATTGGACAATTAAATAAGATGAGAAAATAAATTTTTTTTTTCTCTCTTTCGCTCTCTTCAAATTTGAACACCATGAAATTATGTATTATGATTGCTGCACAATTTCTAAGTTCCATCTAATCTCTATTTATAAAGATAGAATACTTACGAACCATGTACAATAATAATAATAATTCAACATTTAAATATAAACTTAATTAAAATCCAAGTAGGAGTTGTTTTAATTAAAGTTCACATCCAATTATTTTACTTTTAATTACATATGTAGTTCTAGAACTTCAATTACAATTATAATTTAGTTTACAACTTTCATAGTAATTACAATTAAATACAAAACTTTATTGTAGTTACAATTAAGTCCAAAATAATTATAATTACGGTAATTAAGTCCCAATAATTTTTAAAGCTACCATAGGGACCTAATCGGACACATATTATACAAGCCCCAATAATTAGATCTTGTCTAGTCGACCTAGACTACACAATCTAATTATTAGTTTTTACTTTTTTCATTAAACAAAAAAAGATTGAACTCTTGGAATAATAAGATCATAAAAGCCAATATATCTGTAATATTTTCCTTTGATATGTTGTATATGTATTTTATCCTCATCCGAGATTCGATAATTAGGTACGATCATAAATTATCGTTTTGCCCTTCTAATTATTCTCACCAACTTAAGTACAATTTTCTTTAATGGTCATGTGAACTAAACACAGAGGTCGAAATTTAGTTGTCCCTAAATATTGAGATTAGATTTTAACTGTTCAAAAGAAAATACTTAAATAGTCACACTACCCATTTTTTAGGGTGACGGTTCCTAACATGAATTTATATTTTCTACTTCGCTCATTGTCAAACTTCTAACTCCAACTCATCGAGATATTTAATCAATCAAATTGATCTCACCCACTGATGAATCGAAGAACCATTAAAATCACGAAAACATATATATATCCCTGTCGAGGGTTTTAGATGAAATACAAAGCGATCAAGTGAAATTTACTTCTTTGTACCATCATGTTCTAGAATTAAACTCAACACGTGGTCCATTCAATACACTCCAAATGTACTAGTGTCATCTTTAACTATTTCTACGATAAGGACAAATTGTAAACCTGAATAGTTAATGGTTTAACACTATAATCTTTCAGTACAAGGTGTCAGCCCTTATATGTTGGCTGTAAACAAATTATTTATGATCAAAATATAAGGTATGTAACAGTGTATTTCTCAATGCAAGTACCAAACTTGTATTATCACAAGTGATCATAAGCACATTAATTCTCATGCTCAATAATAAATAAATACAATAAATAAATAAAATCACAATTTATTTATTTTAAATTATTATTTTATTATAATAAAAATATACTATATTGACACGCAATCCAACATAATAATTCAAATAGTTTAACAGAAGAGAATTGAGAACATGAATTTGTCAATCAAGTAATAAAATATTCTAGGTAAAGGAGCTATTATAATGAAAATATCACCAGTCTTATTAGCGGAGATTACAAAGTTGAGACAAAATAGTGTTCAATATAATATGTTGAGGAATAATATGACAATAGTTTCCAATATGTTTTATCTCGGATAAATGTTGTAAATTATATTTTTAACTAAAAGCACGTGCATTCAAATACGATCAATCATGGCTTATTAGTGTAAAATATCAAATAGAGTTTTGAGTTACCGAAATCAAAATATGCGTATCAAATTATGCACAAAATGAGACATACCGAAATGTAAAAATTAGAAGAAGATAAAATGAAACGAGATATGTAAATACATATCTCCTTAAGACAAATTTCGCCACATGCACTGGTACTAACATGATCAAATGTCTTTCTCTTAAGATACAACACTTCTTTCAAAACTTATATAGCACAATATTAATTTTGTTTGATGAATAGTATTCTCCACGAGCGGAATAGACACGAACTAAAATTCCTCGATTGAAATTTTTTTTTGAAAATAATTAAAACGGAATTTAATTTCAACAAAATAAGAACAACATAATATTTTTAAGAGATGAGAGAATTTAGAAATCAATTTTTCTTGAATAAATTTGGTTTAGAAAATTTTGAATTAAGGGTCCCTATTTATAGATTTTTAAGTGCCTTTACGGAATTGCTGCATCTTTTGGCAAAAATCTATTAGAATCATTAGTGTTAGTGTTATATTTTGTATTGGCGATTTTGTGAACAAAAAGACCAACCTGAACAATTATAAAGTTTATGGACTAAATTGTAAAGTTTCATAGTTGGTAGGTTAGCTTAGGGTTTGGGGTTTTATGTTTGGAACACGAAGGTAACTCGTCGATTTTTCGCTAGCTGCTCACCGGACTTGTGCTTGAGCGGATGAAGCAGTACATCTATCGCTCGACCTTTGTCCCACTATCGCTCAAGTGACAGGCCCTTCGCTCGAACGAAAGAGCTCCTCGCTTGAGCGAACTATTTTTTCGGGCAACCTAAATTTCGATTTGCTAGAATTTTACTTCGCCCATGTTTCCTAAACAGTCCAACATATAAATACAGGCGCCGCGTTATTCCGTCTCAAGAAGTTTAACATTATTCTCTCAATAGGAAACATCCTTCATCAAATCAAAAGAGTTCAGTCCTTCACATTTTATCGTGACAACCTTGTTGAAAACATCACACAAACCAAATCAAACACCAAGGTGAAATCTTCTCTTGGTTCTGTCAAAAACTTGAAGATCAAGGAAGATTACTAAAGAATGAGGAGTTTTTCTTGAAGATCCACAGAAGATAAACGTTCGTGAAGAGTCAAGAGTGGAGTTCGTGTGAGTGCTCATTTCAGGGGACTGCTTTACAAAGAAGAGCCAGGTTTGGTGTTCGAGTGCACATTCCAAGAAGGCTGCTTCAAACTTCAGACATGAGATCAGAAAGTTTATGTCATCAACTTTGTTGGTGGTCTGTAAGTTTATCAATACATTTATAGTGGATTTCTAACTGACAAAACGCTCAGAGTTTTTCCCACGTTGGGTTTCTCCGTGAACAATTCTCGTGTTGTTTATGACTTTACTTATTGTTTTGATTATTTCTTTATGTGATTCTGGTATTCAAATGTAGGAAAATTGACTTGGTTGATTAATAACGTAGACATAATTAACTAGTGACTTATTGCTTGTTAATTATTATTTTAATTCCGCATTTACACCTAATCACCCCCTAGGTATAGTTGGGTCGAATTTTGCGTTTTTGAAGTGGTATCAGAGCCTAAATTCGTGTCCTGACTTATATCTATAAGTCTAGATGAATCAATCATTGTCTGTACCGCCTGATTTTGATGGAACCAATTATGCATACTGGAATGTTAGGATGAGAGCCTTTCTTAAGTCGTTAGATAAGCGCGTATGACTTTGTGTGAAAAATGGTTGGTCAGCTCCCTCTACAACTGTGTCAGAAGTTACTACTTCTATTGATATTTCGCTTTCGACTAAAGAAGAGTTAGCTGAGTGTAATTGTAATAGCAAGGGTATTCATGCTTTGTTTATAGCTGGGTCTCCTGAGGGGTTCATGAGAGTGTCTATGTGTGAGAATGCTAAGAATGTTTGGGATATTTTGGAGACAACCCTCGAGGGTACTAAAACTATTAAAAGCTCAAAATTACAAATGTTGACATCTAGGTTTGAGGAACTTAAGATGAATAATAATGAGATGTTTGATGAGTTCTATGCTAAACTGAACGATATTGTGAATTCTAATTTTAATCTAGACGAAAGGATCCCAGAAGTTAAGATCATTCGAAAGGTCTTTAGATCCCTACCCGAAAGGTTTAGGCCTAAGGTAACTGCTATTGAAAAAAGTAAGGACCTAGATAGTTTTAAGATAGAAGAACTCGTAGGATTCCTCCAAACATATGAACTGACCTTAGCACAACCTAAGAAACAGAAATCAGTTGCCCTGAACACCCGTAGGGAATATGATTCAGAGTCTAGTGATGTTGAGTCCCTTAAGGGTGAGGAGATAGCCTACTTTGTGAAAAAGTTTAATCAAGCTTTCAAGAATAGATTGAAACCACAGACTAGGAAGATGAGTCCACCTAAGAAGTTTCAGAGAGAAAAACATGATAAGAGTGGTGGTAAAGTGTCTAGTAGTGAGCTCCAGTTAGTTAGATGTCATGAGTGTCAGGGGATTGGGCACTATAGGAATGAATGTCCTAATCTTAAGAGGAGCTCGGCGAAGGATAAAGGAAAAGCCTTAGTTGCTGCACTTTCTAATGATGAGTTTAGTGGTAGTGATCCTAGTGTGCAGTCAGATAGTGGGAAGTAGGAAAGTACATGGCATTCGTGTCTCAGGTAGAGAGTGGGGCTGATAAGGCTAATAAACAGGTTGTGTCTGATGACTCTAGTGAGAGCTGTACTGATGACTCAGATGAGGATAGTGACATTCGAGCAGTGTATCAAGAGTTATATGAGGAGAGTCTCAAAATTAAGAAGCTGAATCATGTCCTTAAGAAGCTTGATTCGCTAGAGTGAGAGAAAGAGAAGTTAGCTAGTGAACTTCAAGACTCTACCAAAAACCTAAGTGAGTTGATGAGTAAGAATGAGAGGCTAGAACAGACTGTTAAGACCCTCACATGTGATCTAGAAAAATCCAACTCACAACTCGAGGCTTTCTCTAGTGGGACTAAGAAGCTTGATAGAATCTTAGATATGAACAAGCCTGTAGGTGATAGAAGAGGTCTAGGTTATGTTGAGAACAAGTCCAATGCTGCTAGTACCTCTAGGACTTCTTTCGTTCTGGCTTCCACTCAGCCACACTTTGCTAAAAATCCTAATCCTAAAGGTAAGCACATCGTAGGACAAAAGACTTGTAGGTCTCGTAGGAACTCTGGTCCTCAAAATCATTATCAGCCACCTCATAGGTTTAAGCCTAGGTTTGTGCCCACATGTCATCACTGTGGAGTTTTGGGTTACATTAGCTGAGGTGTCGTTAGTTTGTGCATAGGGAAAGAAATCAGGATATTCCTAGTCAGGTCAACCATCTTTCCAGTTAGTTTATTTAGTTGATTGAGATGATTTCAAAATTGACTAATTCTACCTTGAATACTAGGAAGGCGTGGGTCAAGAAATCCGATCTTGATCATCGGTACGCCACTAGTGCTTATGCACTCCACTGATCCCGTTCATGGAAATGGCACGCATTGTACATATCATATATGTATTGTTGCATCCATTCTACAACTTGCGTGCGTTTACTTGCTTTTGTTTGTTTTAGTTTTGGTTTTTGTGTTTGTTTTGTGTGTTTGATATTTTATTTTTCTTTGTGTGTACTTTTTATGCTTTTTGAAATATGAAAAATCCAAAAACATTGAAAAATTGAAAAACTAAAAGTATTTGTTTGTGTGGACTACTGCATCATGTGTGTTACACTTGATAATGCATGCTGAGATTGAATATGCAATGATTAGATAGATAGTCCAATTTCTATCACATGACTTGAGTTTTTATGGAGTACTTAGTATATGTCTCGTCATGTATATCTTGCACTACACACACTATGACCATGTTAATAGGTTTAGATCGCATGTGTAAAACTTAAGATGGGTGTCACTTGTTAATAGGGTGGCTCTGAACATGAATTGACTAATTGTGTTAAACCTAAGTTCATATTTATATCCCCTATTTGTAAAATTGTATTGCTCATATCTTAATATTCTTTTTCGAGGCTATTTGACTCGAGCAATTAAGTCTGAAAGGTATTTTTATACCTGGTGCCTATGGTTATCTGACTTGGGATAACCGACATAAAGCTCGCTATAGGGGTCATCTTAGCAACTCAATGAATTAGAACATGTACTTGAGATGAAAAATTATGAGCCATTGAAAAGAAATATATTTTGAGCTGGTTCAATATTGAAAAATCTGAAAAATTATATATGCTCAAAGATAGGGGGAGTAAAATTGACATATTAGCAATTGAGCTTCATGTATAGATTCTAATGTATTAAAAGTTTGATTTTCATAAATAAGAGGACAGATCTATTGACAGCGATTTTTCTTGTCTCTTCTTACAAGTTTAAGGTTTGGAGTCTGATTTACTTGGAAATAGTGACATATTATACGCATGAGTCACATATACAATTTACTTCGTTTAAACTTGATCTATGTGTGGGGCAACACTTATGTTCTTAAAATTGTCATATTTGTGATCAATTACATTTTCTCGTTGACCAACATGTTGAAGTGTGTGCCATTTTTCTATTTAAAAAAAAAAAGGGGAGTGTTAGTTTTGAAAGTTTTCAAAAAGGTGCTAGAATTGTCAACTTTACAAAACAGTGCTAAAAATGATATTTTCAAAATTTTGGTGCTATTTTTGAAATTTGGAGTTTCACTCGAATATCGCTCGAGCGACACTCGCAATTTACTTTCGCTCGAGCTTTGCTAGACCTTCGCTCGAGCGATATCTGTTTATTTAACACAACTGGAACCTTCATTTTTGCATATTTTCACGATTTTCTCTCATCACTCGATCTTCAAATCATAAATATTGGTGTATCCCACTGTATTTCGTCAAATTGGGACTTGACTTGAACAACATTAACATCACTTCCTTTACCAAATTCGCCAAAATTTCGAAGGTAACATAGGTTTCGAAATTTTTGGGGTTTTATTTTCATGTTTCATTGTTATTTGCCTTAATTCTTTACGTGAATTCGTGAGTTTTGAGTATGCTAATATGCCTTTGTTGGATTTGCATCAATTGCTTTCATATTTTTGCTCGAATTTCATGATTTCTCCCTTTCTCATTTGACTTGCTTTTGATTGCTCGTTTTTCCTATTTTAGTGTCAAATTTGAAGGAGAATGAGATGTGGTTAGATGATGGATTTGTCGTTTGTGATAATAGGATAATGGGTTGGCTTGGTTGCATTGAATTTTGCTTTGAAATTCAAGTATTTTGGTCGCCCACAACGTGTTTGATATAATGATTCTTAGGCTCCCTCGTGTATTTTTTGGCTACACTTTTGTACACACGGGTCATTTTTCGTGCCATTAACACGTCTATGCTTTGGTGCCTCATTTTGGAATTGAATTGTTTTGGTTTCAGCTTGGGTGACATGAATGCACCATGCTTTGACGCCACTGCACCATGTCACGATGCCACTGCACCACGTCACGCATTATATGTTCTTAGTCCTTTCTTGGCACTTTGCATTGTTTTGCTTGCCTTAGTCTATTATTACTTCGGTTTGCGTGCCAGGACACATTTGTACATTTGTGCATCGTTTTGCGTGTCATGTTTATTTTTGCATCGTTTTGCGTGTGTTGACGCATTTTTGCATTATTTTGCATGTTTCGACGTATTCTTGCATCATATTGCGTGTATGCTTATCTTGTGCATCATTTCATGCATTTTCATGCATTTGGTTGCATTATTGTACCTTGTGATCTATATTCTTCGTAGCATCTCTTGACGTGTTTGTTCTGCAACCATGAGATGTCCCCGAAGAGATCTAGGACCGCAGAGCACAGCTCAATGGTTCATCTTCCTTCAGTCGAGCCTGATTCATATCCAAGATTGCTCATGATGTCTTTGCCTCTCAATTTCACGCCGCCCAATTTTAGTTTAGCGTGAGGTAATCTTATTTGACATTTCCCCTGATATCTCTGCTATATTCACTTCTCGAGGTTGGGATCCCATTCTTTCCGGTCTAGTGCCTCCCCATGACCCTCTTGTTCTCGAGTTCTATGCGAACATCATGAGATCGGTAGTGATCTCGCATTTATGGTCTATATTAGAGGTCGCACTATTAGGATTTCGCCTGATGTTTTAGCCGACGTCTCTTCATATTCCATGGCAGTTCACACTGGATCGCTTTAGACCGATCGACAGGTTTTGTTGCGCATTAAGTGCACAAACCTGTGGTCAGTCATCCATTTTTCGACTTTACCATTCGATAGGGTTAGATTCATTTATGCCCTTATTCATGGTGGCTCGATTGACCTTCCTACTTTTCTGTTCCAGCATATTTTGCGAACATTTCGTGTTCCTAGTCATAGGATAGGTCTTCCTTATGCTTGCCTCATTCATAGGTTGATCACCGCTTTAGGGGTCACATTTCCTGCAGGACTCTCAAGTCAGATTTGTTGACCTATTGGTCATACCACTATTTCACAGAGTCGATCACATGCTTCATCTTCTTCGGCTCCTACTGAGCCCAACTGAGCTTGCTTACCCGGCAGAGCCAGTTGTTCTTATAGGTGATCTTCCTTCTAGTGGTCTTTCGACCGTTCCTCATACTGATGCTCCATCCACTTCTAATATTCCTTCCACTTATTCGAGTCCTGTCCCTCTTGCTTCTTCTTCGGTTGATCCCATGGCCGCCTTGATGGACTAGATGTCTACATTGATCAACCAGTAGGAGATATACTTATGTTTTGAGCAGTTACATTGTCATTTTCATGCTTGTCTTTTGGGGTCGTTGGGGTGAGATATAGATATTGTTACTTTTGACATAGATACACGTTGCTTTTGACTTGATTTAGTGTATGCTTTTGACATAGATACACGCTGACATTTGACTTGATTTAGTGTTGGTTTAAATTGTCCGAATTTGTCTATTGAGAAATTATTTGATGTCGAAGAAGAAAAAATAGAAAAAAATAAATAAATGTTATATAACACTTATAGTGCTCAATACCATTTTACGTGATGATAGAGTTAATTTAATGTTAAGTTTTGATGAATTTTCATATATAGACAATGTGACAATGAAGTCTATTATTACATAGATCGATATTAAATATCCCTATTATTGGAGAACATGTTCCGGTAAGCTTATTTCTAAGAAACAAGAAACATTCGTAAGTCTGAGTTCTTATGTCTTATTTTTCAGAAATAAATTCACCCGAACATAGTTAAAAATTAAAAAATACCAGAAGATTCTTAAGAAAGCACCCGTAACCCAATTTTGATTTATGAGCATGCAACATAGGCACCACAAGAAAATGAGAATCCCATTAATGAAAAAAAATTCCACTATTTAAGTAGTGCGTTCGAAAATTGTTTTTGGACGGTCGATGTAACGTTTGAGGCCCACAGATTTCTAGAAACCCACTTTTACTCTGACAACATTTGGGACAATTATTAACATATACAAAATCAATAAAGTACAATATTACTTGCACCAAACGTTAAATAAATAAAAATAATAATAACGAACAATATAGGTTGGTAAGACAACACAAGCACAGTTTTTCCAATATTGTTTAATCCTTGTTTAAATATTACTCATCTCTACACCAATAATAAATTTAGTAAGTAATAAAAAATAGATCTTAATTTTTTTCAGCTACATCGTGGGAATTAACAATCACCTATTCTGAGGTGATTTTAGCTCCGAACCGTGAATAATCATCCTGTAGCATTAACCCAGTTGAAATATTTGCCTCAAAAATACCAAAATTATAGTGTCAATTATTTGAATAATGCCGGGAAATTATTATGGAGAGTCCCGTGCCAATTCCTCTGGAGAATTGTGAAACAAGGCATCAATGAATTGTCCTTAGTTTTTTGACGTTGGTAAATGTATCAAAGTCGTAATGAAAATGACAAACAATTATTTGGCAGAATCCACGTATTATTTTATGAGGAAATTGCACCACATGTCACTTTTTGGCGTGGATTTATAAAAAAATATCACTTTTTAATAATCTTTACAAAAATGTCAATTTCGGACTATTTTACGTTGTACACAATTTAAATCCCGTATGTGTCTATAATAAATGTTGGTATGATGAGATAAAAAAATGTACAAAATAGTACACAAACATCCCATCAAACTCACCCAACCCACGCCCCCACCTCATCTATTTCTAAACTTAACCCAAAAAACAAAATTCAAACTAATTGAAAAAAATGAAAGAAACTCTCTCTCTCTCTCCAAAGCTAATATACAATCGGTTCTGCCCCCAGAGCACATCTCCAAATAGTAAAAGGGGAGGGTGGAGAAATCCAGCTTTGCTTGAGGCTGTCGCGTCAAGGGTTCAAATCCTGAAATATAGATTTGGCTCTTGGGTAAGTGCAAGTATACAAGCAGCTTTCCATCCTGTACTCTTGGAGGCATAACCTGCGATTTACCTCCCTCACGATGCTCCAGGGCAAGGGTGGTGTGGGACCCTCAAGATTGGGGTTCAACCTTTAATATACAATCGGTTCTAGTGGACTAACCGGAAAAAGTGGGGGTATGGAGAGTTGTTTGCGGCGGCTGCAAAGGTGGAGCTTTCGGTGGTGGGGGTGATTGAGGTGAATTTCGCTAGTGCACCATTTTCCACCCACTCGTTTTCTCAAGGACGGGCTAGAGAAACTAATGGTGGCAGGCCTGGTTCTTGATGGCGTCAGGAATTACAAGATAACATGTAGGCCGTCGCCTAGTGGATGGGTGGTGCCGCCTAGTTATTATTTGAATTTTTACTGTTAACCAAAGGCTTCCAAGTATTGCACGGTGGTTTTAGTTAGGGTCTTAATCCTTTTCCCTTCCTCCCGGGGACGGAGGCAGCCGTTTGATAATGTGGGGTCAAAAATTGAAATATAAATTTTTTTTTAAATAACATATCATTAATGAAGCTAAGCCAGAACACTAATATTGCCTATTGCCTACAGCCTATTTCTACAAAAATTTCAATCCACATTTCACAAGGTATGAGACCAATCTCGAGTAGAATGTCAAATTCTACAAACACTCGATAAACAAATAACGTAAAATTCGTTGAAAACGAGAAACCAAAAAACTCAGATTTATTACATCAGGTCCTCAACATAGCCCTTATTTAACATCAACAAATTTAGCTGAGAAAACATTCAGAAATGTAAACTGCCCAAAACCATATTATGCCAAACTAAAAGAAAAAATTAATTGAAATCACAGTTGGGGATGAAAGCGCGTAAAATAGCATTCAAATTACAAAAGCCGAGTATTAACAAATAACAGCGGCAGTTAATGGACCTCCCAAGATTCTGGTAGGTGTTTTAAAGAAACCCACAAAATATTAGTCATTGAGGAGCTTTTCTTTTCAAGTATTTGTTGAGAAATTGAATGGTTGTTCAAAACCAACAAATCAGGCCGGATTTGTTCTATGCGGCCGCATAGAACAAATCCTATGCGGCCGCATAGAATGGACAGAAACTTATGTTTCTGTCCGAGTATAACTATGCAGCCACATGGTTTTGTACTATGCGGTCGCATAGTACATTTTTAGGTAACCGTTGGAGACGGTTTCCTACCGTTTGTAACTTGAATTTGGTGCTTTTTCAACACATTTTTGGCACCAATTCGTGTACAATGGTGAGGCCTATAAATAGAGGAGTCATGTTCTTAGTGAAAAACAATAGAAAAACATTGTTTATGCTTATACTCTCTACAATCAAACTTTCTACTCACATTCATATTTCTCCTTTTATGTTCTTGAGTTTTGGGTGAAAATACTTGTGCTTTAGTATTTTCACAACAAGGCTTGATTAATCCTTCAAACAATTTGCCGGAAAACCTTTTAGCATCTCAATTTCAAGGAGAAGGGGCAAATATTGTTTGAGGACAACGATCACGTGTTTAGGCCTTATTGAAGTTCGTTTCTACAAGTTTTATTGCTGTTTACAAGATTATTTTCTCTCCTCCTTCGGTGAAGTTCTCCAACAATCTCAAACAATATTTTACTGCAATGAAGAGTGAAACAACTATGGCCACTATAAAGTTGATGAATCAAGACTTGGTTCGTTTGGATCGCTTCGATGGCACGAACTTCACAAGATGGCAAGATAAGTTGAAATTCCTTCTTACGGCATTGAAAATTTTTTATGTGCTTGATCCAAATTTGGAAGTTCTACCCGAACCATCCGACAAAGACACCGATGAATCAAGGGTGAATAGAAAGAAGCGTGAAGAGGATGAATTAATATGCCGCGGCCGTATTCTCAACTCTTTGTCGGATCGATTGTATGATCTTTACACCAACACAACTTCGCCCAAAGAAATATGGGATGCATTGGAAAGTAAGTACAAAGCGGAAGAAGAAGGTACCAAGAAATTTTTAATTTCTAAGTACTTCGATTTTAAATTCCTTGAAAACATTTCCTTGCTTCCCCAAATTCATGAATTGCAAGTGTTAGTCAACAAATTGAAGGCGGTGAAGATTGAAATCCCGGAGACCTTTCAAGTGGGGGCAATTATTGCAAAACTCTCCGGTACTTGGAAAGGATACCGGAAGAAAATTATGCATAGTTCCAAGGATCACTCCTTGGAACAATTGCAAAAACATTTGCGTATTGAAGAAGAGTCAAGAATACGTGATAAGAGTGAAAACTCTTATGAAAGCACTTCCAAAGCAAATGCAATAGAGAAAATCGAACCGCCAACAAAATCCAACAAGAGAAAGCCTTCAACGAACTTCAACAAGTTTAAGAAGAAGACTAAAGGAGGTTGTTTTGTGTGTGGCAAATCTGGTCACTATACAAAAGATTGTAGACACCGAAAACAAAACAACTTCGAGGGCAAAGTGAACTCCATCAAAGAAGATAGAATTGTGGCCACCATTTGTGAAATCAATGCAATCAAGGGAAAAGTTCCCGGATGGTGGTATGATACTTGTGCTACAATACATGTATCATATGACAAATCTTCTTTCAAGACTTATCATGAAGTTGATGGAGACCAAGAGATTCAAATGGGTAATGAGGTTCGATCTAAAGTGATTGGAAAAGGAAGTGTGGATATCATCTTTACTTCCGGCAAAACCATTACCTTGACCAATGTACTACATGTTCCCGACATGACTAGAAATTTGGTTAGTGGAAATCTCTTAGGAAAATCGGGTATCAAAAGCGTATTTGAATCCGGAAAACTTGTATTATCCCTAAATGGGAAATTTGTTGGAAAAGGCTATTCTAGTGAAGGAATGGTCAAATTATGTACCGTTGACAATTTGAATGATAATAAAAATAACTTTGCTTATGTTGTTGATTTATTTTCATTATGGCATGCTAGATTAGGACATATTGGGAAAAGTACTATGAAACGTATGATGAAATGTGATTTAATTCTATATGATGAAAATGATGTCTTTAAATGTAAAACTTGTGTAGAAGCAAAGATGGTTAAAAAGCCTTATCAAAGTGTAAAAAGAACATCTAGTATCTTAGAATTAATTCATACGGATATTTGTGAATTAAATGGCATGTTAACTAGAGGTGGAAATAGGTATTTTATTACCTTTATTGATGATTGTACTAGATACACATATGTTTATCTAATGAAACATAAAAGTGAAGCTTTTGACACATTTAAAGTATATAAAAATGAGGTTTAAAATCACTTAAGTAAGAAAATAAAAACCTTAAGAAGTGATAGAGGTGGAGAATATTTTTCTAGTGATTTCAACATATTTTGTGAACAACATGGCATAATTCACCAATGTTCGGCACCTAGAACACCGGAACAAAATGGTTTAGCTGAAAGAAAAAATAGAACTTTAGTTGAAATGATAAATGCCATGCTAACCTATGCTAAGTTGCCATTTAATTTGTGGGGTGAGGCCTTATTAAGTGCATGTAGGATATTGAATAGAATTCCTTCTAAACAAACTAAGGTTTCTCCTTATGAATCTTGGAAAGGAAGAAAACCTAACATTGGATACTTCAAAGTGTGGGGGTGTCTTGCTTATTGTAAAAACACAAATCCTAATAGGACCAAGTTGGGTCCAAGAGGCATTAAATGTGCCTTTGTTGGATATGCTAGCAATAGCAAATCATATAGATTATTAAACTTGGAGGCCAATGTGATTATTGAATCAAGTGATGTAGAGTTCTTTGAGGATTCGTTATCTTCGGATAATGAATTGAGGGAAAATCTCTTAGATATCCCTAGCTCAAGTGGAACACAAGATGAAACATCTTCTAAAGGTGTTGATGAGTCAAGTGAGCCACGAAGAAGCAAACGAACTCGAATTGAGAAGTCTTTAGGACCGGATGAAATTGATTCTCAACGCATTTCTTTTTACTTAGTAGAAGGAAATGAATTGAATGTAGTAAGAACAACTCCATTTGTTCTACATGTGGAAACCGATCCTAAAACTTATAGAGAAGCTATGACTTCTCGTGATAGCATGTTTTGGAAAGATGCAATCAAAGATGAAATGGATTCAATAATGTCAAATAATACTTGGGAGCTTGTCGATTTACCACCCGGATCCAAACCTTTTGGATGTAAATGGGTATTCAGGAGAAAATACAATGTTGATGGTTCTCTAAATACCTTTAAAGCTAGATTAGTAGCTAAAGGATATCGACAAAGAGAAGGAATAGATTATTTTGATACATATGCACCGGTAGCTAGAATAACATCGATAAGGATCTTATTTGCATTAGCTTCGATACATGACTTGCATGTTCACCAAATGGATGTCAAAACGGCATTCTTGAATGGGGATCTCGATGAGGAGGTTTATATGGAGCAACCTGAAGGTTTTGCTCTACCCGGAAATGAACATAAAGTGTGCAAGTTAGTAAAATCGTTATACGGTTTAAAACAGGCACCTAAAAAGTGGCATGAGAAATTTGACTTAGCTATAATTTCGTTTGGTTTTAAACATAATAGTGTAGATAAATGTTTATATTCAAAAGTATGTGATGATTATATGATATTTATATGCTTATATGTTGATGACATGTTGATTATGAGTAATCACATGGATGAAATAAAAGAAACAAAGAGGTTTCTATCTTCCACATTCAAAATGAAGGATCTTGGACAAGTGGATACCATTTTGGATATCAAAGTCACAAAGACTAGTGGGGGTTACCATTTAAGTCAATCACATTATATTGAGAATGTGATAAACAAGTTCAAATATTTGAACATAAAGGAAGCAAGTACCCCAATTGATCCAAGTTTAAAACTTGTAAAGAATGATGGAAGGGCAATTGCTCAATTGGAATACGCAAGTGTTATTGGAAGTTTTATGTATGCTGTTCAATGCACAAGACCAGACATAGCATTCGCAATTAGTAAACTAAGTAGGTTTACTAGTAATCCAAGCAATGATCATTGGAAGGCCATTGGAAGAGTTCTTGGGTATTTAAAGAAGACCAAGGGCTTAAGCCTACAATATACTAAATTCTCGGCTGTCTTGGAAGGATTTACCGATGCTAGTTGGATATCTAGCACGGGTGAGAATAAATCCACTTCCGGTTGGGTGTTCACCCTTGGAGGAGGAGCTGTTTCTTGGAAATTAAAGAAACAAACATGTATAACACACTCGACCATGGAATCCGAATTCGTAGCATTATCGGATACCGGGAAAGAAGCTGAGTGGCTTAAGGATCTCCTTTATGATATACCTTTGGGACCGAAGAATACATCTTCAATATCTATCATGTGTGATAGTCAAGCCACATTAGCTAAAGCATACAACGAAGTATACGACGGAAAGTCTAGACATATGAGTCTTAGACACGACTACATAAGGAAATTAATCAAAGATGGAATAATTTCCCTAAATTATGTTAAGTCTATCGAGAATCTAGCGGATCCTCTAACTAAACCTCTAAATCGAGATTTAGTAACATCTACGTCGAGTAGGATGGGGTTGAAACTCTTAAAATAGAAAGATTCACCAATGATAGCAACCCTACCTGTCATTACTCAAAAGGTAATCCACGGGTTCAAAGGGTAACAACAAGTCATTTGATATGTGGATAGTTTCAACATTATTCAAATTCGCGATAACCCTATCCTAGTTAAATAATGCTGGTTGTTACTGAAGTGAGGGTTGAGCTTCAAGCTCTTAATGAAGTTCAGTGCTAAGAGCACAAGTATCTCTAAAAGTAACAAAGATGCTGGAAGAATTTCACCTAGACGAACTTCGAGGTGGTGCCGCCTCAACAGAGAGCTAGAGTTACTCTCTTAAAAGTTTGTCGAAAAGGATGAGCGCAAGGCCATAAAAGCGCTAAGCGAGTTTGAGGAACTTGAGAACACGTGATACTTGTGCGTGTGTTCTTGCTGGTTTTGTCACATGGAATAACTGGTTCAAAGCTTCATGCTACCTTTGATTCCGACTTTACCTTGTTAGAATTACACTATGGTTAGATTCAAATCGAAAGATATCTAATCCTTAGGCATGAGTATCGTTTACGATTGATTGTGAGACTTGTTAATTTTGAACAAGTAGGGGATTGTTGAGAAATGGAATGGTTGTTCAAAACCAACAAATCCTATGCGGCCGCATAGAATGGACAGAAACTTATGTTTCTGTCCGAGTATAACTATGCGGCCGCATGGTTATGTACTATGCAGTCGCATAGTACATTTTTAGGTTACCGTTGGAGACGGTTTCCTACCGTTTGTAACTTGAATTTGGTGCCTTTTCAACACATTTTTGGCACCAATTCGTGTACAATGGTGAGGCCTATAAATAGAGGAGCCATGTTCTTAGTGAAAAACAATAGAAAAACATTGTTTATGCTTATACTCTCTACAATCAAACTTTCTACTCACATTCATATTTCTCCTTTTATGTTCTTGAGTTTTGGGTGAAAATACTTGTGCTTTAGTATTTTCACAACAAGGCTTGATTAATCCTTCAAACCATTTGCCGGAAAACCTTTTAGCATCTCAATTTCAAGGAGAAGGGGCAAATATTGTTTGAGGACAACGATCACGTGTTTAGGCCTTATTGAAGTTCGTTTCTACAAGTTTTATTGCTGTTTACAAGATTGTTTTCTCTCCTCCTTCGGTGAAGTTCTCCAACAGTATTGGGTGAAGCGAGAAAGAACAGAGATTTAGATTGGAGTCGCCATTTTTATGAACCACTTTCTCGGGTAGGTAGTTTTGTGCATTTGGAATAAAAGTCTCTCAAGTTTAAACCACCTAGAATGTTTCGAGGTGGGAGACTGGGAGTTGGAGTTCAGCTCAGCTCGTCGCCTCGCAGCTCGCTTGCAATCGCAGCCTCGCAGGGACGGAATCAGTGCATGTGTGGGAGTTTGGTGTTTAGGGCAAATGGGTAAAGGCTGTGCAATTGGGTCATTGGGTTTGGGTGTTTTGGGCAGTTTTTCAACTGGGCTGTGGGCTGTCTTTTTCAAACTGGGTTGTTTGAAAAAGTTCCAGCAAAAAAAACGAAAAAAAAAATTGATGTCAGTTGACCCCACATGACCCCATATGGGTCCGCCCCTACTTCCTCCCATATTATTAATATTTTTCCTGCCACATTTATCCTTTCCTTTCACTTTTTTCTGGGTTTTAGCCTTTTGGGCATTAATAATTTGGTTAATTATTAAGATTATACTAATATAAGAAATTCATAAAGTAACCACAAATATAAAAACACAGCATTACTTACGAAAGAAATTGAAATTTTTCTATCTGTTTTGTTGTAAATAATTACGATTTTTGTAATTACTTGTTATTAAATGAAAAGAATATTTAAACATGGGGGAATTTTTTCAAGTTAAATGCATTTTTATTTTATTCGAAAAGGTTTTTGAAAATTGATGTTGTCAACTTCAATTGTTTGTAAGTTGTTTAACGACTAGTATAAGTTTCCATTTCATTATCATTTCACTAAAACCCACTTTATTTTATCTCTCGTTGTGTCCACCATGTAATAGTAATACAAGCAAAAATCCTTCATTGGCTAAGCAAGTATTAGATGCGGAAACCTTTTGAATATATTTAGTCGCTGATTGGTTTTGCTAAAAATCAAAGTTTTAGTAAATATTGATGAAAGTTGATGAGTTGTGTTATTCATTGCGTTGATATAAGTTGATGAATTGCGTTGATAAAAGTTTTAGTAGATATTAAAACTCGCTCTATCATAAACACCTTAATAGAAATTCATTCTACGTAACCTATATTGTAACGAGAGCTTACTTCAAGTGTCATATCGAGTCTTTTCAAACAAAATAGTTGACATTCGGAAAGTGACATAGAGTGGGATAGTGCTTGTCATAATTATTGACCTTAAAACCAATAAATATTGATTGAGATGAAAAAAGCTGATTGTACTACACAGCATGGTGCATAGCCCCTCTCACAAGAGAGGGGCACCACAATGAATAAAAAATTCGCGGGCCCCCTCTTGTGAGGGGGATGTGTATCATGCTGTGTAGCATGATGTACACGTAGCCCTGCTCGATTGAGATTGTAAACGCCAAAGGATTACGACTCATTATAAATGTATATTTTAATTGGTGTTGTTGGTTTAAATTGTCCGAAAAATTATTTGATGTTGAAGAAGAAAAAATAAAAAAATTATTATATAACACTTATAGTGCTCAGTACCGTTTTATGTGATAATGGAGTTAATTTCATGTTGAGTTTTGATGCATTTTCATATATTAGACAATGTGACAATGAAGTCTATTATTACATAGATCAATGTTAAATACCCCAGAACATGTTCGGATAAGCTCATTTCTAAAAAAAGGGTAATTAGCACAAAATATCCTTGTCTTTCAACGTTATTGTGCAAAATGTCCATATCTTTCATTTTTTTACATTTTTACACTTACCTTCACATTTTATTGTATAAACCATCATTTTCATCCAATTCATTATGTAAATGACAAATATACTATAATATCTTATTTAATTTAAAATAAGTCAAAAACTTCAAATTGGTCAAAAATGTCAAGCTAAAAAAAATGAAAAGGAAGCAAAAGGTGATGAAATAGGTATATATATGCACCAAAGTCATCCCAATCGATTTTTTTTCACATAAAAAACACACACAACACACACAAAAGCAAGAAAAACCGAGGCAGAGAGAGAGAAGAAAGAGAAAAAAAAGGAAGAAGAAGAAAAAAATTATAGGAAAGTTGCCGACGTGGTTTATGATATTGAGCTTAAATTCTTCATTTTCAAACGAGGTGATACGGATGTCATGACAACTTACCAATCAAGTTGATTTTTCTAATATAGTGTTGCGAGTGGAAAAACTTAAATAGTTGCAAATATTTATCTATTGATTATACTATTGCATTATGTGTTGTTATGTGAATTATTTGTTCAATTACATGATTGTGATGAAAGTTCTTTCTCTATAATATATGTGGAATTTAAAGATTCTATTTGGATTAATTGTGAATTGAAATGTGGGAAATATGATATTGAGATCGACCAAAAAAGTACCCGCGATTATATACTTATTCTTGTTCACAGAGGGGTCTTGATCATGTTCTATTTTACACGGAGGGGTTTTGACCGGACATTGGTCTTGACATTGTATAAGTAGTTCACAGAGGAGCCTTGATCATGTTCTAGAAATGATTATCAGAGGTCTTGAGACCAGCTTTCGTTCACGGAAGGGGCCAAAGGCCCGTGACGAAAGTGATTGTACAATGAGCGGACTATAGATTTCAGATAGAGGGTACATTTTTGGTGGATTATATGTGGTATAGTTAGATGACGGTATAGATTTGAGTGATGATTATAACATGAATATGTGATGATAAATTTTTCAGTTTCTGACGTGTCTCATATATTGATTATTATTACCGTTATTATATGTTTTTATACTTTGGATTATTAGATAATGTAAACTCGGGTTTGATGAAAATGTATAACTATTTTCGAACTTTTCCACTCACTGAGCTATCAACTCATATATATTTTTCCCCATAATTTTTCTTATCAGGTAGCAATTGAGTTCTGGGCATCTTTGGACTTGAAATTTTTTTCTTTTTTTGAGATAGTCACCCGACAGAGTTTGCCAATATGACTCATCTCATAAAGCATGTAGTCATTATTTTGGGACACATGTTCATGTTTAGATATGATTTTGCATCACTTGTAGATAGTTTTGGAGCCCACTATGTCTTTTGCATATGTATGTACATATTGTGTTATTTTCATAGTGAAAGTTGATATTTCAATTTATCGCTATTGTGTTGTGTTGAAATTGGGATTTGTGAATAGTGAATTACACATCGGTTAATCCTATTTATAGGGGAGATAATGCCGAAATTCTGTTAAAAATAATTTATAAAAAGTTGCATATTGTAATAGCCTTGATGGTGGGTCCAATTTTGGGATGGTACATATTATCCGCGCAAGTCACGTTCCGAGTCCACTACTGTTACATGGGGCGGTACGTGTCATATACCCTCATATTTAAATAAAAATAAAATAAAATAAAATAAATTACAATTACACTATCAAACTTTTTAAAAAGTGCAAATGAGTCCAAATAAGTTACTAAAAGGGTAGTTAGCACAAAACGTCTATTCCTTTCAATATTATTGTACAAAACGTCCATATATTTCATTTTTGACATTTTCATCCTTATTTCCACATTTTATTTCGAAAATCATCATTCTCATCCATTCTCAATTAAAAGCTGTAAAATAACAAATATACTCTCTTTTTTTAAATAAAACAAAAATAAAGAAAAGAAAAATAAAAAATAAATTACAATTATACTCCCAAAATTTTCAAAAAAGTACAAATAAATTTCAAACAAATAATTAAAAACTAAAAATTAAAAAAAAAATTCTTTTTTAATTATTTATTTGAAATTTTTTGAAAAAATTGTTAGTATAATTGCAATTTGTTCTTTATTTTTATTTTCTTTATTTTTGTTTATTTAAAGAAGAGTATATATTTGTCATTTTTCAGTGTCTAATTGAGAAAATGGATTAAAATAATGATTTTCGCAATAAAATATGAAAATGAGGATAAAAATTAAAAAAAAAAAAAGTAGGGACGTTTTGCACAACAATAATGAAAGATAGGAACGTTTTATGCAAAATATCATTTTAATAATATTCACACTTTTTATAAAAAGATTGGGAGCATGATTGCAATTTGTTAATTAATTTTTTTGTTTTTGTTTTTGATTTATTTAAATAAGAGGTTATATTTTTCATTTTACATGAAAATTGGATGAAAAAGATGATTTCCGCAATGAAAAGGGAAAGTAGGGGTGAAAATGTCAAAAAATGAAAGGTATAGACATTTTGCACAATAACATTGAAAGGTAAGAACGTCTTGTGTTAATTACCCTACTAAGAAACAAGAAACATTCGTATGTCTGAGTTCTTATGTCTTATTTTTGAGAAATAAATTCACCCGAACATAGTCGAAAATTAAAAAATATCATAAGATTCTTAAGAAAGTACCCGTAACCCAATTTTGATTTATGAGCATGCAACATAGGCACCCACAAGAAAATGACAATCCCATTATGAAAAAATTCCACTATTTAAGTATTACGTTCGAAAATTGGTTTTGAACGGTCGATGTAACGTTTGAGGCCCACAGATGTCTAGAAACCCACTTTTACTCTTACAACATTTGGGACAATTATTAACATATAGAAAATCAATAAAGTATAATATTACTTGCACTAAACGTTAAATAAATAAAATTAATAACAACGAACAATATAGGTTGGTTAGACAACACAAGCACAGTTTTTCCAATATTGTTTAAATATTACTCATCTCAACACCAATAATAAATTTAAGCCCCGTTTGATTCCCATTTTGGGGGAAGAAAATGCATTTTAAATAGTTGATTGATGGAGAATGTGTGGTTGAAAATTAAAGAAAAGTTTTGGGTTTACGTGTAATATTATTTTATTAAAAAATGTGTGGTTGAAAAGAAGAGAGAGAGAAACGAATTTTAAGAAAATGGGAATCAAACAGGGACTTAGTAAGTAATAAAAAATAGATCTTAATTTTTTTTTAGCTATATCGTGGTGAATTAACAATCACCTATTCCGTGGTGAATTAACAATCACAACCGTGAATAATCATCCTGTAGCATTAACCCTGTTGAAATATTTGCCTCAAAAATACCAAAATTATAGTGTCAATTATTTGAATGGTTAATTTCACAAACGATCACTGAAATTACGTCAAAAAAATAAAACGGACATTGAAGTTCAAAACTTGCACGAACGGTCACTGAATTTTCATGCGCTTTCAAAAATGGTCATTGAAGAACCATTATGATTTTAATTCAAACATAAAAGACCAATACATGTGAAAATAGAACATTGAGGATCTCAGTACAAATTTCAACTAAAACACTCATCAATAATCATTTTCAGCGGCCCACTTTAGGACGAAATTTCACCACTTTTCGGCCACATAAACCACCGGACCAACACACCACCTTGAAGCCCTCGCTTTTCTCTACACAGCCCAGCCAAGAATGCCCCTAAATCCGGTCGGAAAATGCTTGAATTTCGTTGCCAAGTGGGCCGCACACAGTTTTGTGCTGTGCGAGCGGCCCACTTTGAGACGAAATTCCGGTACTTTTCGTCCACCAAAACCGTCGGACCAACACACCACCTTGAAGACCTCGCTACCCACTACACAACCCACCCAAGAATCTCCCCTAACTCCGGCTGGAAAGTGTCAGGATTTCATCCCAAATTGGGCCGTTCATAGTTTTGTTCTGTATGAGCAGCCCACTTTGGGACGAAGTTTCGACACTTTTCGTCGACCAAAACCGTCGGACAAACACGGCAAGTTGAATCACTCGTTTCCCTCTACACAACACACCCAATAATCGCCCCTAAATCCGACTGAAAAGTGTTGAAATTCCATCCCAAAGTGGGCCGCTCGCAGTTTTGTGTTGTGCGAGGGGCCCCTTTGGGACCAAATTCCGGCACTTTTCGACCATCAAAACGGCCGGACAAAAAAACCACCTTGAAGCCTTCGTTGCCCTCTACACAACTCACCCAAGAATCTCTCCTAACTCCAACCAAAAAGTGTGAGAATTTCGTCCCAAAGTGGGCCGTTCGTAGTTTTGTGCTGTGCGAGCGGCCCATTTTGAGACGAAATTCCGGTACTTTTCGTCCACCAAAACCGTCGGACCAACACACCACCTTGAAGCCCTCGCTACCCTCTACACAACCCACCCAAGAATCTCCCCTAACTCTGGCCGAAAAGTGTCAGGATTTCATCCCAAATTGGGTCGCTCATAGTTTTGTGCTGTATGAGCAGCCCCCTTTGGGATGAAATTTCGGCACTTTTCGTCAACCAAAATCGTCGGACAAATGTGCCAAATTGAATCACTCGTTGCCCTCTACACAACACACCCAAGAATCGCCCCTAAATCCGACTGAAAAGTGCCGGAATTTCGTCCCAAATTGGGCCACTCGCAGTTTTGTGTTGTGCGAGCGGCCCACTTTGTGACGAAATTTCGGCGCTTTTCATCCACTAAAATCGTCGGACCAACACTCCAGATTGAATCACTTGTTTCCCTGTACGTAAAACACCCAAGAATCACCCCTAAATCCGGTCGTAAAGTGCTGGTATTTCGTCCCAAAGTAGGCCGCTCACAGTTTTGTGCTGTGCAAACGGCCCACTTTGGGACTAAATTCCGGCACTTTTCGTCCACCAAAACTGTCAGACCAACACACCAAATTGAATTACTTGTTACCTTCTACACAACATACCCAAGAATAGTCCCTAAATCCGGCCGAAAAGTGCTTGAATTTTGTTCGAAATTGGGCCACTCGCAGTTTTGTGTTGTGCAAGAGACCTACTTTGGACGACATTCCGACACTTTTCATCCACCAAAACCGCCGGACCAACATGCCAAATTGAATCACTCGCTGTCCTCTACACAACACACCCAAGAATTGCCCTTAAATCCGACTGGAAAGTGCCAAAATTTCTTCCCAAAGTCGACCGTTCGCAGTTTTGTGCTATGTGAGTGGCCCATTTTGGGAAGAAATTTTGGCACTTTTTGTGCGCCAAAACCATTGAACCAGCACACTAAATTGAAGCCCTCGCTACCCTCTACACATCCCACTAAAGAATCGCCCCTAAATCTAGCCGAAAAGTGCCTGAATTTCATCCTAAAATGGGCCGTTCGCACATTTGTGTTATGCGAGTGGCCTACTTTGGGACGAAATTATATCACTTTTCAGCCGAAGTTAGGGGCAATTCTTGGGTGGGTTGTGTAGAGGACAGCGAGGGCTTCAAGTTGGTGTATTGGTCCGACGGTTTTGGTGGACAGAAAGTGCCAAAATTTCATCCCAAAATGGGCCACTCACACAGTACAAAACTACGAGCGGCCCACTTTGGGATGAAATTCAAGCCAAATCGGCTGGAGTTAGGGCTATTGTTAGGTGGATTGTGTAGAAGGAAGCGAGGGCTTCAAGGTAGTGTATTGGTCTTGTGGCTTTGGTGGCCTAAAAGTGGTGGAATTTTGTCCCAAAGTGGGCCGTTGAAAATGGTTTTGGAGGAGGGTTTTAGTTGAAATTTGTACTGAGATCCTCAAGGTTCTATGTTCACGTGTTTTGGTCCTTTAAGTTTGAAATAAAATCATAATGGCCCTTCAGTGACCGTTTGTGAATGCGCATGAAACTTCATTCACCGTTTGTGCAAGTTTTGAACTTCAGTGACCGTTGTTTTTTACGTAACTTCAGCTACCGTTTGTAAAATTACCCATTATTTGAATAATGCCGGGAAATTATTATGGAGTCCCTTGCAAATTCCTCTGGAGAATTGTGAAACAATGCATCAATGAATTGTCCTCAGTTTTTTGACATTGGTAAATGTATCAAAGTTGTAATGAAAATGACAAACAATTATTTGGCAGAATCCACATATTATTTTACGAGGAAATTGCACCACATGTCACTTTTTGGCTTTGAATTTTAAAAAAATGTCACTTTTTAATAATCTTTACAAAAATGTCAATTTCGAACTATTTTACTTTGTAGACAATTTAAGTACTATACGTGTATATAATAAATGTTGATCTAATGAGATAAAAAAATGTACAAAATAGTACACAAACATCCCATCAAACTCACCCAACCCACGCCCCCACCTCCTCTATTTCTAAACTTATCCCAAAAAACAAAATTCAAAATAATTGAAAAAGTTGAAAGAAGCTGTCCCCCCTCTCTCTCTCTCTCAACCTTCTCACTGGAAAAAGCTAATATACGGTTGGTTCTAGTGGACTAACTGGAGAAAATGGGGTATGGAGAGTTGTTCACGGTGGCTGCCAAGGTGGAGCTTTCGATGGTGGGGGTGATTGAGGTGAATTTCGCTAGTGCACCGTTTTCCACCCACTCATTTTCTCAAGGACAGGCTGGAGAAACTAATGGTGGCAGGCCTGGTTCTTGTCGGCGTCAAGAATTACAAGATAACTTGTGCAGAAGTTTGAGTGCATATCAGATTTGATCAGTTCAACATACCGGATTTGAAATTATGCATACTGAATTCTGATTTTGTAAGCATACCAGATTTGAACATGTTTTGCATACTGGTTCAAGGCATATCGGATTTGTCTTTGGATTAGCTTGCATACCGATTTTGGTACTTACCGAATTTGGACAATTTTAGGTAGCATACCAGGTATCATCATACCGGATTTCAATTGCATATCGCATATCAACATAAGCATACCGGATTTCAGCAAATCTTGGCACTTACTGGATTTTAATGTCACATACCGAATTGGAGTTTAGGTAGCATACCGAATTTGAGTTGCATACCGTATTTCAGCATTTGATGGCTTACCGGATTTCAGTATATTCTCATACCAGATTTGGCCTTAGCTTGCATACCGAATATGAACTTCACATATCGTATATGACTTATGCATTCCGGATTTCAACAGATACCGAATTTCACAGCTGCATATCGGATTTCAACATTTAAACACCGATTTTAAGTCATTTCCATCTTATTCTTGATCATTTAACTCCCATTGTCTGGTTTCACTCTTGTTTTTTTTTTTTAAAAGATCAGCCATTTAACCAATGAAGGCTGCTGGTACGCCTATGATTTTTTTCCAGCATTTTGCAACATTGAAACACAGGTTCTTTCACCTGGTTTTGTCCAAGAGTTAGGCCATTTTTTAGGCTTTCACTACAAGGTTCCAATGACCATTTGCACCACTTGAAACACAGTACCTTTAAATTGGTTTATCCAAGAGTACTTGAGCCATTTTTAAGATGGCTGTCACTACAAGGTTCCAAGGGCTGTTGCTGATCCAACGTGCTTCCAGCCACCTTTTAAAACCACAAGTGGAGGGCATGGAGCAATGCATTCAGGCCAATTTTTAAAATCGCTAGGGAGGGCTGCTAAAGCATAAAACAAAGGCTTCAACCTGTGAACGAAGAGCTTGAAACATGGCTACTTTTCCTCACTGTGAAAGTGCCGAAATATAGGTTGTTAGCTACTGTTAACTGGGACTAATCAACTATGGATCTTCCCATACCTTGACCTGAAACAACAGAGCTTCAAAGAGCTCGAAAATAGCAAGCCTTTACAGGGCCTGATCCCAAGGATCTTTCCATTGCTGCTTTCATGTTGGCAACTTTCCTAGAGAGTGCACTAATAAAAGATAAAACAAAAACAAAGGGGGTTTTGAAATCATTTTTTTGTTCAGAGTTTGGCAGCATTTTTGAAATGTTTTTTCTTGGCCCTTAAGATCATTTGTAGCTCTGATACCAATTTATAGAATGTGGAAGAGTCGAATTCTCTTCCACTTGTGCGAAAGTTTGAGTGCATCGGTGTGAAGAAATACATAATGGATCATTCTACAGGATGACCATCTTCATATTGAAGAACAAGGCAGATCGAGGGGAGTTGGAGCTCAACTTTAGCTCAAAAAATGGAGTTAAACAAATCAATAAAAGTGTGGTTTCATAAGGGGGAAGATGACAGTGATCAACATATAAACATAAACATTAAAACATAAGCATATACATATATACACTCTGCTGGTATTGAACTAGCAGAGGAGTGGAGAGAGATCAAGAGACTACATTGTTAAAGTATTTCAAATTGTATTTTTCTTGTGTACATTGAGCTCGACAATGGAGTATATATATATATATGTAGAGAGAGAGAGAGAGAGAGAGAGATATATATATATATATATATATATATATGAGAGCCACCCTACTACCTAATCTACATGTCACTCCCCTTAATTTATGGACTAGTTGCCCAATATTTAAATTATTTCATCATATGTCTTAGTTGGTTTCTAACCAAACTAGACTTACAATATTGAAACCACAAATTACAACTTAATTTGTTTGACATCAAAGTGTCAATACCCAACATAGTTATTATTTAATTTTTTACTGTTAACCAAAGGCTTCCAAGTATTGCACAATGGTTTCAGTTAGGGTCTTAATCCTTTTCCCCTTCCTCCGATATTTTTATTATTTTTCCTGCCACATTTATCCTTTCCTTTCACTTTTTTCTGGGTTTTAGCCTTTTAGGTATTGATAATTTGGTTAATTATTATACTAATATAAGAAATTCAGAAAGTAACCACAAATATAAAAACACAGCATTACTTATGAAAGAAATTGAAGCTTTTCTATCTGTTTTGTTGTAAATAATTACGATTTTTTAATTAGTTATTATTAAATGAAAAGAATAATTAAACATGGGGGCATTTTTCAAGTTAAATGCATTTTTATTTTATTCGAAAAAGTTTTTGAAAATTGATCAATTGTTTGTAAGTTGCTTAACGACTAGTATAAGTTTCCATTTCATTATCATTTCAATAAAACCCACTTTCTTTTGTCTCTCGATGTGTCCACCCTATAATAGTAATACAAGCAAAAATCCTTCATTGACTAAGCATGTATTAGATGCGGAAACCTTTTGAATATATTTAGTCCCTGATTGGTTTTGCTAAAAATCAATGTTTTAGTAGATATTGATAAAAATTGATGAATTGCATTATTGAAAAGTTGATAAAAAGTTGTGCGTCTCTCGTAAAATGTATGATTGAAATGTGCCTCATCAATTGTTATGTTTGGATATTGTGTGGTTTACTATTTTACAATGAACCGTCGAGAATTATGGAGTCTATCTTTCGGGACCGACAGTTGAACCGTCGATAGTTAATGAAATCTTATGTTTTGAAAAAAGTAAAACATTATTTGTATACTAAAAAAGCTGCAACGGTACTAAACACAAAAATAATAATATAACATAAAATGATCTACACCATTATTATAACATGCAAAATATAACTTAAATCTTTCATTGTTATTCATATTTACGTGCTTTGTAATAGAATGAGTTCAAACATGTGATTGTGTCCAACTTGCTCACATCGATTTCATTTTCTCATTCATAAGCTAGACTTAGATTTGGATTGCTTACGCCATCTCATGAACAAATTGTCCCCCCATGCGACAGATGAATATTAGATTATTACTCATACCTGAAAATTTGATATGACAATGATATGCATTCTGCAAAATTAATATGTCGGACTTTAATAGCATACAAGTTACACCTATGAATAAATTATTCCAAACAACAGCAAATCTATGAGATCGACAGTTTACTTGTCTTTCTCGACATTTACTAGGTGTCTAGTTCGACATTTTAAATGTCAATCTTGATAGTTTAGTTTGATAGTTGAACTGTCAATATTTACGGCTACCAACTGACGGGAAGCATTTATTGGGTGTGTTGGCAGACATTCTTCATAATATTAAGTGTGTTGAAGGTGACAATGTCGTTAACATAAAGAAGTCTTGATCGACACTTTACATTTGATCGACCTCGTCATGTTGTACATTTTGGGGAACTTCCACCACGACAAACAAATGATTTTAGAAATTTGTATCTCTCTCCATGTCGACAATTGGAAGTTCCATTTTCGAAATAGTAATGCATATAACAGTTTCCTTATGAACTGATATGTACCAACTTGTCTTCATCTTCGCGTATTTCAGCCGGAAGTATATTTAAGTTTGGGACTTTGAACTTTAATTTAATATCAGTGCAGGGATCAAGAATAATAAGTTTGTCCTTCAATACTTGTTGGCACAAAAATGGAAGTGGTTTTGTCCCTTCTCCACTTCCTTTTTTCATCCACACGAACAAACTTTTCCCCATGTGACACGATAAATTCAAATGATTACTCATACCTGAAATGTTGGGATTGCAACGGTAAGAATTCTGCACAATCAATATGTCGGCATTTAATAACATTAAAGTGGCATTTTCGAATATTTAAATCGATACAATAGAAAAAGGTAAAATCAATGTTTCAACAGTTTTCAAGTTTCGAATTCAACAGTTAAATTGTCTATCCCGATAGTTTTTAAATATTGAGTTCGACTGTTGAAATGTCTAACCCGACGGCTTCTAAATGTCAAATTCGATAATTGAAACGTCGAAACTGCCGAGAAGCCTATATGTGGGTGATTGGAACAAATTATTCATCACATTAAGTGTGGTCATCAATATTGCACTACCGAATCACAAAATGTTTTACCCAAATAATTTGCACACTAAATCATTAAAGAGACAATCCTTGAAAACATATATTTGGTTTGATTGGATGAAATTATTCATAACATTAATAGTGATAATCAATTCTCAATTACAACATGACAACATCTTCCCAAAAATAAATAACTCAATACTTCATTAAATACGGAATCATTCACATTTTGTAAATTATATTAATATTTTTACCCTTCAAACATATTTCAAAAACGAAACAAATCAATGAATAATAGTTTCAAAAATTTCAAATAAATATGACCATGTTGTATTTAACATTTAAAAAATAGTAAACTATAAAATAAAATATAAGAAATTTTTAAAAGCCAACCTCTCAAAATGTATGATGAATCCAATAGTAATGTCTTCTTGATTAATGAATGAAGAAGATGAATAAGAAGTTAGAGTTTGCAAATAGTAAGACGGAATTTGTTTATGTTAACTTTTCAAATTCTTTCATCTTTTTTTTTTTGTTATTATTAATACAATTCATATTAGTCAATATAATATACATATTTTCAATGTTTATAATATACAATTAAATAATCACATTATGCCATTGTTTGAGCCCTATTTTACTAAAAGTTTTTTTTTTCAAAACTCATTATCAACTACATATTTTTCAATAAAATAATAATACGCGCAAATTTAACACTTTTCTTTAAATTTGACTCATTCAATATCAATCTACTATTCCAAAATATATTTTTTCTCCAAACTGAGGCTCAAACAAGGGCATAATAATTCAAATCAAGTATTAATGAGCATTAAATGCTCCTAAAAAGGTGTCACCAAGGGCAATTTGGACCCCTCACACAAAATTTGCATTTTTTAGCACAATTAGTAAAACTAACAATTTTTTGTGAATTTTTAAATTTTGTGACAACTATGAAAATTCCTCTTATTTTATCGGAACATTGGTGCAAATTTTGTTCAACTTTGGGCCAGAGTCGTATTAACATAAAAAACATGAAAAGCAAGATAAAATTGCAGTTTTTGTTGCCAACTTTTGTAATCTGTTACAAAACTATCATCAATTTTTTTTTTAATTAGAGATCCTAATCTTTGACTTATTGCAAATCACGTCCTTCTGCTCACTTATGTCATAAAATTCACATAAAATGATGAATTTACTATTGACCTCAAAAAATGGACTTTCGAGCCGCCAACAGATAAGTCTTCTAGTCCACTCCTTCCTGTGCACAATAGCAAGTCGTTAGCCACTCGTGGCCCTATTTCCCAATGGGGTTTGAGGCACTTCGACGGTCAAGTCAGTTTTCAGTTCGAAATTAGAGGTCACCGGTGGTTAAGTGATCACCGAGGACGTGAACAGGAATATATGAAAGGGGGTAAAGTGTGCAAGGGAGGAAGATGACCTATGGTCTTTTCAAATGGCAAAGTTGCGAATCCTTCTTCTGGGACAGGGAGGTCGTATTTATACTAAGAGTGGGAGGAGGAGAGCCGTTGGATGAGGAGACACGTGGCCTCGGATCCCTCCACTCTGTTCCATCCTAGACGTCAATTTGTCCATCAATAGGTTGGCGGATCTTTATTGTTCTGACTTTTGCGGCTGAATTGACCGTTTGAACTCTGTCACACATCCCATCAATCAATCAGAGATTTAATGTTGGAGACTTGTACAAAAAGGACTCTGGCTAGAGAGAGGTGAGGCGGTTCATCGAAGCGTCGGGCTCGCAGAGTACGGGACTTTGCATCCGCTGAGAGATGCGGATCAGTTCATTTATGCTTCTTAAGACGCTTCAGTTCGGTCCCCCATGCCAAATTAGTTTGCCTATACGTGGGTCTTTTTCTGCTTGACACGCTTCGGGTCCTTTTGGACCCGTAACAATAGTCCCTCAAGTCCATGTATGGATTATTTATATAATGCGTAGACTTTTGGAGTCGATATACTTGTAGGGATGCCCATGAGTTGCGTACGGTCCTTTTGCTGTGTGCGAGACGAAGAATAGCATAGCTTTGAATGGTGGGGCTGTCCATCCCCGTAACCATAATTCCTCAAGCCATATTGTACATTAACTTGAGGCGAGAGCTCTTGAAGTAGGGCGCTCTGAGAGCTGGTGACTTTGAGTATGAGTTTTTCGAAGTGATGGAGGTTTGAAGCTCTGAAATATGAGTTGGCCGAAGTGATTGTAGTTTGTAGCCCTTAGAAGAGTTGTTGCAACTCTTAAATATGAGTTGGACGAAGTGATTGCAGTAGGCAGCCCTTAGGAGAGCTGTTGCAACTCTTAAATATGAGTTGGCCGAAGTGATTGCAGCTGGCAGCCTTTAGGAGAGCTGTTACAACTCTTAAATATGAGTTGGCCGAAGTGATTGCAGTTGGCAGCCCTTAGGAGAACTGTTGCAACTCTGGAGGGTGGGTTCGCCGAAGTGATTGAGGTTGGCAGGGCTTAGGAGAACTGTTGCAACTCTGGAAGGTGAGTTCGGCTGAAGTGACGACGCTGAATAGACGGCCTCGGCTTGTGTGCACGACTTGAAGGCTCTCTCATTTTTCCAAGGCAATAATAAGGGGGCGTTGTTTTCTTCCAGGACACGCTTTCCCTTTATCCTAGGAGGTAATCATGGCAACGACTTTCCCAGCCCTCAAGGCGACGCGCTTGTCCCCTGCGTGAAGTCTACAGCGTCATTAGAGCCCTTAATCCAAATGCCTTTTGGTTTTGATGGTGATGATCAGCTTTGGATTTGGATGGCCACGATCTGCTTTGGGAAGATCTAACGGCTGGGGTGGTCCTTCGGTTTCTATATGAGCCCCTTCCTCCGCCATTTGAAGGTTTACTTTGTCAAAAAATCAAAAAACGCTCCCAAACTCTGTCGAATCTTCTTCTCCGGCGAACAAGTAATTTCGTCAAGCCCATTGGTGATCCCGATGACCGGCAATCTTCTTCAACTTTAGGTAAATCGATTTTCCTACTTTTTCACATTTTTCCTTCGAATTTTGGGACCTTTCTGGAAAAAAATGGCTGCTAAGGGCGATTCTAGAATTTCTATAAGGGGGGAGGGGCGAGGTGTTGAGAGTGCCGAACTGAGGGAGCCCATCTTAATCACTCCAGATGAGTTGGGTAGAGCCATTAGGGCTGGAGAGAACGTTTGGAGGCGTCCAGACTCCCCAGTGGACACTTTAGTCCATTGGGGGGCTTCTAACTACCCTTCAAAGGCCACACCGACCATGATAGAAAGATGTAGGATCGTTTGTAGGGTCCCAGATTCCATAAAGCTGATTTTGCCAAGGCCGGATGAGAGGGCCTGTTATCCGAGGCCGGGGTGTATGGCAGTGAGTGATAGCCTATTTCAGGCTGGTCTTAGGCTTCCTTTCCACCCATTCTTTAGGTTGTTTTTGTGATCATATGGGTTGGCCCCAACCCAACTAAATCCGAACTCCTGGTCCCAACTGGTAGGGTCATGGATGCTGTGGAGGCAGGTCAGCATTGGAGTTGACATTCTTTTCAACGTCTTCCACTCCATTTATCTACCGAAGTGCGTAGCTGGGGAGGAAAATAAGGGGTGGTATTATCTGTCTCCCTGGGGATCCCATTTCTCCTTTGTCACCGACCTGTCCTCTTCAGTAAAGGGGTGGAAGGACTCATGGTTCTGGGCAGCCGGGAGGTGGGACACAATGGAGGATGATCCCATGGCGCCTCTGACAGTTCCCACCACTTACTCCACTCCTAGTAAGTGTTCCTTCTGAAGTGACTTTACTTGATCTATTTCCTCATGTGCTTAATATTTTTGTTGCTTGTAGGTTCGCTACCGAGGTGCGAGATTTTTGAGGAGGAGTGGGGCATCATCGGTGTATCTACCCCTCGACCCCCGAGAGAGGAGTTTCCACAAGCTCATCAATCTAAACATCCCTTTCGTTGACCACGGCCTGATGTCTGGCCAAGGTAAGCTGTACTCCTTCACTTCGTTATTTATTCGCTTCTTCAAATGTGACTAATCGTTTAATTAAAACTATTCTCATCTTTCAGGAGACTTTACAAAGAAAAGGCCTCTGAAGCCTGACTTCACCACCATAAGGCGTAGTGTCGCCGAGGCCAGGGTTCTCCATACTGGCACTGTGGCATATAAGAAATAGGCGGAGAGGCTCCACTCCTTGAGCAAGACCCAGAAGGTCGTCAAGGAGGAAACTACTGAGGAGGGGGTTCCTCTAGTGCGGACCAAGAAGAAGGGTTCGGCTGCAACTTCCACTTCTGCTCATGCTGCTTCTGCGAGCCCTCCAATGATCTCTCCCACTGTCTCTTCCGAAGTGACCATTGCTGTCTCGGTTGAAGCTCAAGCCGTAGTGCCCATCTCTTCCATCCCAGCTGGGGACCCTTCGAGGAAGAGGCTGAAGAAATCAGCCACCTCTTCGGCTTAGCGAAAAGCTCCTGACTTCATCGGGAGCAAGGATGAGGAGTTGTCAGAGGCTATGCTGGAGATGCTCCCGCCTGAGACCGCCTCTGCAACAAAGGTCCACAATGAGGACTAGACCGAGGCGTGGTAGGATCATACTGCCTCCTGCGAGGTGGAGGACCTCTTGGCTGCCAACAGTTCCTGTGTGGCCAGAGCATTAACCCTCAACTCGGCAGCTGATGATTTGGTTCGGGGCCTCCGGAAGAAAAATGACGAACTGGAGAAGAGGGTGGAGGCCTTTGCTACCTGGGAGGAGGAGGTAGAAAAGGCCAGAAAAAGTGCTGAGGAGTTTGAGGCGAGGTGGGTTGAGGCTACGACGAAGCTGGATTCTTCTGAGGTACAAGTGAACCACCTCAGGAATGAACTACACGAGTCCGTTTCCCAGGTGGTTGTGCTTACCAAGAGGATTGATCAGTCCAACGTGCACCAGCGCCTCGCCTCTGAAGCCTTGGAGGTGGCAAACAAAGAGAGAGCCGATCTGAGGGTGCTATCAGAGGCTCAGGCTGAGGAGATAGCCTCGTTGAAGGCTGAAGCGAAACTAGCAGAAGAGGCGGCAGTTCAGAAGTACAAGGATAACTTTACAGAAACTCCTGAGTACGATGACTTCGCCAACTACTGGGCTTCGTGGAGTGTCAGAGAGATTATGTCCAGCCTGCGCGAGAAGCACCCAGAGCTGGATATTGGGTTTATAGAGGCAGAGTTCGACGGGCCTACTGGGGGGTGACCTGAAGCAGAGGAGGATGAAGAATTTCCCAAGGAGTAGGGCAGATCTACTTTTGTAATGGCTTCGGCCTATTTTGTACTCAATGAAATTTTTATTCTTCCACGTTGGCTTTCGATTTTGCTACTTCCCTTTGATTGTGCTAGCCCACTTCGGTACGAACATAATGATGAGTACTTAAGCATTTGAGATTAAGTTGATTGACTTGCAAGTCTTCGGTTCGGCAAAGACTTAACCATTTAAGAAAACGATAAGTTAATCGACTTGCAAGTGTGATCCGTTCGGCAAAGACTTAACCATTTAAGAAAATGATAAGTTAATTGACTTGCAAGTGTGATCAGTTCGGCAAAGACTTAACCATTTAAGAAAATGATAAGTTAATTGACTTGCAAGTGTGGTCAGTTCGGCAAAGACTTAACCATTTAAGAAAATGATAAGTTAATTGACTTGCAAGTGTGATCAGTTCGGCAAAGACTTAACCATTTAAGAAAATGATAAGTTAATTGACTTGCAACTCGGTTAGGATGTCTGATGCGTGAGAACGCTTGTGGCTTCGTCAAAGATGGCACCGGCACCACCTTCGACTAAACTCTATCCTTGGAGGTGATCCCTGGTGGATTTGTACCTCGGTTAGGATGTTTGATGCGTGAGAACGCTTGTGGCTTCGTCGAAGATGGCACCCGCACCACCTTCGACAAAACTCTATCCTTGGAGGTGATCCCTGGTGGATTTGTACCTCGGTTAGGATGTTCCATGTGTGAGGACGCTGGTGGGGAGCAGTACTGAGTAAAAATGAGGAGGAAATCGAAAACATTTCTTTTATTGATAGAGAAGTTTACACAGTTGCGTGAGCGCTTTATTGGAAATATTTCCTTAGGTGTTCGATGTTCCAGGGGTGTGGCATCATTTTTCCTTCGAGGTCTTCAATTTTGTAAGTGCCAGGCCGCACTTCTTCATAAACTCGATACGGACCTTCCCAGGTGGGGCCAAGTGTGCCGGCTCCTGGGTCTTGGGATGATGGGAAGGCTTTGCGAAGTACTAGGTCGTCGATGCAGAGGACTCTCTTCTTTACCTTGGCATTGTAGTAACGCATCATCTTTCGTTGGTAGGAGGCGAGCTTGGCTTAGGAATCATCTCTCCTTTCTTCAAGGGAGTCCAGTTCAAGTTTCCTTACATCGTCATTCGTTATCTCGTTGAAATGAATGCGACGAGGAAAGGGGACACTAACCTCTTCGGGGCTCATAGCTTCGGCTCCGTATGCCATGGAGAACGGAGTCTCCCCAGTTGCCATTTTGCAGGTGGTTCTTATAGCCCAGAGCACTTGTGGGAGCTCGTCCACCCAGATCCTTTTGGATGTTTCCAGCTTTCTCTTCAATGTAAGCTTGATGGTCTTATTGACAGCTTCGACCTGGCCGTTTGCTTGAGGGTGATGGGGTGAGGAGAAGTGCTTCCTGATCCTGAACTCATCACACAAGTCCCTGATTTTCTTGTTGTCGAACTGTTTGCCATTGTCTGAAACCAGAGAATGCAGTATTCCGAAGCGGCAAATGATATTCTTCCACAAGAATTTAGATGTGTTCGCCTCGGTAATCTTTGACAGTGGTTCAGCTTCGACCCACTTAGTGAAGTAATCGATTGCAACTATGGCGAAGCGAGCGTTTCCTGTTCCCTTGGGCAGGGGGCCAATGAAATCCACTCCCCACTTGGTGAACGGCCAGGGGCTTGATACAACAGTTAGTTCCTGGGAGGGTCGTCTCTGTACATTAGAGAAACGTTGGCATTTATCACATTTGCGTACAAAATCAATCGCATCCCTTTTCAGGGTAAGCTAATAATATCCTTGCCTAAGTATTTTTTGGGCTAAGGCTGGACCGCCGGAGTGATTCCCACAAACAACTTCGTGGACCTCTCTTAAAATGTAGCTCGCTTCTTCCCCTCTGGTGCATCTGAGGAGGGGGGATAAGAATCCTCGCCTATACAAAACATCATCTTGAAAGATGTAGCGAACAACTCTTCTTCTGAGTCGGCGAGCCTCTGTCTCATTTTCTGGAAGTGTTTGTTCCTTCAAGTAGGCCAAAATTGGTTGCATCCATGGTGGAGTACCCTCAATCCACATCAGTTCTTTGCCTCTCTTGGTAGAGGGTTCGGCCAAGTGCTCAACTGGCACTATCTTGAGGAGTTCTGAATCTTTGCTGCTCGCAAGTTTGGACAGGGTGTCTGCCTGTGAGTTCTCCTGCCGTGGCACTTGTATTACTTCAAACCTTTCAAAGGTGTGGAGAAGATCCATGACCAACTTCAGGTATTCCGCCATGTTCTTGTCTCTGGCCACGAAAATTCCATTCACTTGATTCACCACAAGCTGTGAATTACTATTGATAATTAGCCTTCTCACCTGCAGTTCATTGGCCAATCTTAGCCTAGCTAGGAGGGATTCGTATTTAGCCATATTGTTGGTGGCTTTGAAGCCAAGTCTTACCGCATAATTCATCTTGTGCCCCTCTGGGCTCACCAAGATCACTCCAGCTCCGGAGCCATTTTCCCCGGATGAACCGTCCACAAAAAGGCTCCAGGTGGGCGTCCCTGTTGGTTCCATGTTTAGTTCGACCTCTGGTGCCTTGATTGCCATCCTGGGTATGTATGTTAAATCGAACTCACTGAGCTCTATTGCCCACTTCAATAACCTCCCCGAGGCGTCTGCCTTTTGGAAGACCTGCCTCAGTGGAAAATTTGTCAAAACACGGATGCCGTGGGCCTGAAAGTATGGTCTTAGCTTCCTAGAAGCAGTGATTAAAGCCAGGGCCAATTTCTCCATGTTAGGATAACGTGCTTCGACGGGGAGTAGGGATTTGCTCACATAGTAAATGGGCAGCTGGTGTGTCTCCTCTTCTCTCACCAGCACCGAGCTGATCGATTCTTCGGCTACCACTAAATATAATAACAGAGGTTCTCCGTCTTTGGGCTTGCTTAGGAGAGGAGTTCGTCCCAAGTAGTTCTTTAACTCTTGGAAAGCCTCTTCGCATTCTGGTGTCCATTGGAACTTCTTTCCCCCTTTGAGGACCTTGAAGAAGGGTAGACACTTTTCAGTGGCCCTTGAAATGAAGCGATTGAGTGCGACTACTCTGCCAGTTAGCCGTTGCACTTCGTTGAGCTTCTGTGGCGATCTCATCTCTATCAAAGCTCTGATCTTCTCGGGGTTGGCTTCTATCCCTCTTTGATTTATGATGTAGCCCAGAAACTTGCCAGAGGCTACCCCGAAAGCACACTTCAGGGGTTTTAATTTCATCTGGAACCTCTTCAGTATCTGAAACGCTTCGTCCAAATGCTTGATATGCTCCCCCACCCTGAGGCTTTTCACCTACATGTCGTCAACATAAACCTCCATGGTGTTGCCGAGCTGATTGGCGAACATCTTATTGACTAGTCTTTGGTAGGTGGCCCCTGCATTTTTCAGTCCAAAAGGCATTACCTTGTAGCAATACAATCCCCGATCAGTGATGAAAGATGTGTTCTCTTCATCAACTGGGTGCATGGGGATCTGATTGTAGCCTGAGTAGGCGTCCATGAAGCTTAACAGCTCGTGGCCTGCAGTTGCATCCACCACTTGGTCTATTCGTGGGAAAGGGAAACTGTCTTTTGGGCAGGCCTGATTGAGGTTGGAGAAGTCGATGCAGACTCTCCATTTGCCATTGTGTTTCTTAACGAGCACAGGGTTGGAAATCCACTTCGGGTATGCAGCTTCTCTGACGAAGCCATTGTTTATCAATCTCTCCACTTCTTCCTTGAGGGCCTCGTACCTTTCGTTGTTCAAGGATCTCCTTTTCTGCCTGTGAGGGGTGCAGTTCGGATCGATCTGCAGATGGTGGCAGCTGACGTTCGGGTCTATCCCAATCATGTCTTCATGTTTCCAGGTGAAGACATCCACATTTCTCTGCAAGAAGTTTTTCAGTTCTCTCTTCATTCAGTGTTCCAGGTCTTTTCCGACCTACAAGACCTTCGTGGCATCCTGGGGGTCGATTGGGAAACATTCCAGTTCATCCATTGGGGCAGTAAGTGATTCTGACTCAATAATTCTTGGATCTAACTCCTCTAAGGATGTTTCAGGCCTGGCTTCTGCCATTTTGACATCTTGTATGGGGGGCTGCCCTTCCGCAGGGGCCTCTGCCATCTCAGCATCATGATGAACCATGTTCACACATGGTTCTGCTTTTCTTAGAGAATTGAGGTAGCACTCCCTGGAGCCCATCTGATCACCTCTGACAGTGGCTATCCCCCGCTCAGTAGGGAATTTCATGCAAAGGTGATGGATCGAGGTGACAACAAACAGTTCTTTCAGGGCTGGTCGTTCGAGCACTCCGTGGTATGCAGATCGGCGATCCACAACTAAGAATTCCATGAAGTGATGTGACACTTGGGGCACTGCTCCCATTTCAACAGCCAAAGTGATTTTGCCTTTGGGAATAATGCTATCTCCGGTGAATCCATACAGTGGAGAAGTCATGGGGGTGAGCTCGTGATCTACTGCCATCTTTTCAAATGTTGATCCGAACAAGATGTTCACAGAACTCCCATTGTCTACCAGCATTCGCTTTAGTCCGTTGCGGGCCACCGCTGCCCTGACCACTTGGGCGTCGCAGTGCGGATAATGTACACTAATTGCGTCCTCTGGGACGAATGATATTGGTTCTATAGCCCTTTCCCCTTGGGATTGGCTCACCACATAACTGGCCATAGGTGGATCTTTTGCCTTCCTAGTGTAGTTCCTTTGAGCATTCCTTGTCTTGCCTCCCAGGTGAGGTCCTCCAATGCTTGTGTCAATTTCGCGGATTGGATGGTGCTCATCCGCAGCAGTAGGGCCTCTCCTGGGGCGCTGCCATTTCTGGGCCTTTCCCTCTCGTTGTTCCTTGCATTCCGAGGTGATGGTGGCCTTTCTTCTCTCTTTCTGGGGGACCTTTGCCTCGGTTCGTCATCTTGACGACGGTTCTCTCTTGCATTTCTGGGATTGCTTCTAGGTCTGTTAGCATCCCTGCAATCCCTGGTGTCGCGGCCATAGAAGCGATGAAAAGTGCAGTAAGGCGGTCCTTCCTCCTGGGGCCTATTCCTAGGCCCACCGCCTCTTTCCCTATTTCTAGAGGTTGAGGGTCTTCCAGCGTTCCTAACTGGGTTGTTGGCATTGGGCTTAACATTTTCATAAGCTAGGGTCGGTACGACATTCAATGTGGCAGAGGCTAGTGCCTGCCCAGATGTAGGGGCTACGGTGTGCCTAGCTTGTGTCCATTGATTCACCATTTGTGATGTTGGACCTCTTCCGATCTGCTTTTGGGGCTGAGGGAGCCCCTATGTCGCCCTGTTTCTGTGGTCAATCATTTCTTCATTGACAATTTCAACTTTCATCATTTCCACGAACTCATCATAGGTTAATGGGTTTTTGCTTCGGACGTCTCTCCAGAATAAGATTTTCATATTCAGTCCGCCTTTCAGAGCTGATAGGGCCTCTTTGTCTGTCACCTGCTCAGAGTAGGTGATTTCATCAGTGAAACGGGCGAGGTAGTTTTCAATGTCTCCCCTGCTGCCTGCCTCATGTCCTGCAAACGCTGGATTGGCGTTTCTCCATCTCTATTAGAGAGGTACTGGTTCAGAAAGGCTATTTTCAGGTCTGGCCAGCTTCTTATGCTAGATGGCGTCAATCTGTTGTACCACACTTCGACTGAGCCGCTGAGTGTCAAGTGGAAAGCCCTGCATTTTAGTGCAGGAGAAGCGCCTTTGAGGCTCATCTATGTTTTGTACTTGTTGAGGTGTTTTTCCGGGTCGCCTTTCCCTTCATACTTTGGGATCTTTAGAGGCACGAAGTTCTGCGGTATGGGAAAACAGCGGAGCTCCCTGGAGAAAGGGAGATTGCCATCATCATCATCCAGCTCGTAAGAACGGCATGGTTCGTCAGTCTCGCCTATGTTAACCACGGGACGAGGTGTTTGTTGAGCATTTTCGCCTCGATTTCCCCAATCTACCAGGTTCCGCCTTTCTCGCCTATTTCTAGGTGGGAGGGCTGGGTCCCTTTGACTCTGCTACTGTTGTGGGCGAACTGTTTGACGAGGGGACTTATCTCTGTTTCTAGGGACTTATCTCTGTTTCTAGGGACTTGCCCAATTCAGTCAAAAACACTTGTGGACCTTTGAGGCTGTTCCTCGTATTTTGGGGGGAAGTTATTCTCTTCGGCAGCTCCATCATTAGCCGGCGCAACTGTATAGTTAGAGGCATCCATTTCCACTTCTCTTTCGAGAGGGGCCTCTTGAGGGCTCAACTGGGTCCTTCTGCATGATTCTACTTCGGTTCGCCCATGAGTTTGCTGCTGGTTCTGCTGAAAACCACCTTGGCTCTGCACTTGCATGAGGAGTTCTTGTATGGAGGCGTTTTGAGCTGATATATTCCTCATGTCTGCGGCCATGTGAGCCACTTCGGCAGTAAGCATTGCAGCGGTTCTCGCACCTCTGCGATGTCGATGGTGAGGCCTTTGATGCATCACATTGGTTCGGATGATCTCTTTTTCAGAGACATTCCTAGCTCTAGTAACTTCCACGTCATCTTCTGAGCTCATGATCCGAAGCGACAGGGATAATGCACATCTCTTATTTCTTTTCCAAGAATTAAATTCCTTTTCCAAGGGAGAATATCAACCTGGTATTCAAGCAAGCTTTTTGGTGGAAAACTCGTGGTTTAAGCAAGTTTCCCACAGACGACGCCAATCTGTTGACCTAAAAAAATGGACTTTCGAGCTGTCAACAAATAAGTCTTCTAGTCCACTCCTTCTTGCACACAATAGCAAGTCGTTAGCCACTCGTGGCCCTATTTCCCAATGGGGGTTGAGGTGGCTGCGAGCACTTCAACGATCAAGTCAGTTTTCAGTTCGAAATTAGAGGTCACCGGTGGTTAAGTGATCACCGGGGACGTGAACAGGAATATATGAAAATGGGGTAAAGTGTGCATGGGAGGAAGATGACCTATGGTCTTTTCAAATGGAAAAGTTGCGAATCCTTCTTCTGGGACAGGGAGGTCGTATTTATACTAAGGGTGGGAGGAAGAGAGCCGTTGGATGAGGAGACACGTGGCCTCGGATCCCTCCACCATGTTCCATCCTAGACATCAATCTGTCCATCAATATGTTGGCGGATCTTTATTGTTCTGACTTATGCGGCTGCTTGAACTCTGCCACACGTCCCATCAATCAATCAGAGATTTAATGTTGGAGACTTGTACAAAAAGGATTCTGGCTAGAGAGAGGCGGGGAGGTTCATCGAAGCGTCGGGGTCGCGGAGTACGGGCCTTTGCATCTGCTGAGAGATGCGGATGAGTTCAGTTCTGCTTCTTAAGACGCTTCAGTTCGGTCCCCTATGCCAAATCGGTTCGCCTATACATGGGGCTTTTTCTGCTTGACACGCGTCGGGTCCTTTTGGACCCGTAACATTTACCATCATCTTTAAATAAAAAGGAAGAAAAGAAGTAACTAAATAAAGATTTATAATAGGAGTCCCAATTTTTTTCAAATGTAACTAATAAATTACAACTAACAATTAAATACAATTGACAAAAATAAGAAAGAAAAAAAGGAAGAAAATATTTTCTTTCCCAACTACCCCACAGTCCCCTTCCAAACCAGCACTATCCGCCCGTCACTACTATCCCTCAGTCTACAATCCGTCATCACTACTAAAAATTACACTCGTTGAATTTTATAATACAATCGATAATCATCACTTAATCAACTAAAATTACTATCATTTCACAAATTCATCCAACTAATAGCTTAAATTATGCCTCATTGATCATTGCACCTTTTACTTTAATTCATAATCTGTGAATTGACGTGTTTGGTTCTCTTTTGCGTATGTGATCAGGGTTGCTGACAAGGAAATGATAAGAATAGCATTTTATGAGTTTTCTTGTTCTCTTTGTGATTAGTTCGAATTGGAGAAAATTATGATGTGGTAAAGCTTGAGCGATTATTTTTCTTACTATACTTGGCGATATGGTGAGTGACATTTTGTATGGTTATAAATTTATTCAAATGGTGGAAGATTTGACAGTCCATAAAACTGTGTATCCTTTTATATGTTTTCGTCTCATTATTTTTTCTGAACAAGATTCCCGTGGAAAAATCAAGGAATTGGCCTCAATTTCCAACATTGATAAAAGAGCATCAAATAGTTTGAACTGTTGGAGCACAAAGAAGATATATCGGTCAAATAGGATGTGGAGAAGTTCAATTGGAGAATCAACTTTGGCTTGTGATAAATATAAGTTAAGGATATGTTGATTCAGACTAGACAACGCTTTAGAAGGAAAACCAACTCCTAGTTCGGGCAAAGATGCTGGAAATCTAGTATGAGTGATGAGAATTGTTAAGATTTGAATATGAAAGTTGTTACGTCTCACCACTCAGACTCTTTCCCAAGCATACGTGACAAGCACATGGAATCATCAATCTAAGAAAAAGTCAAAAGGACCAAAGTCAAACAATTGAAGCACACTCTATCGCCGAAGTCCTCTATAACCGAGGCCATCTATCCTGAACTCAATCCTCCATAGGGCCTCAGATTAGAAGCATTTCCCAAAGAGATTGTAGAGATCATAGTATCTAATGAATGATTGATGTGACCACCTGCAACCCAATTAAGCCAAATTTTGACAGCCCAATTAATTATGTACACTGACTCACTTTAAAGGGTGGCTCCTGTTTCTCACACACTCGAGTGCACTACACAGTAAGTGGGAGATGGAACAACCACGATAGGAAGTCCCAGAGGGTCGGATGCAACTACGTACGCTTCATTCAACGGCCAAGATCAATGATGTATTACTATAAATAGCAAACATTGTAGAACTTTGAATCTAATGCAATTCTTTACACAAAGAAAATTGTATTCTATCTTCTTTCTTTTTTTGATCGGTAAATGTAAAATTATATTGATCAGAACACATGTACAAGTACACCGGACATGCCCGGGCGATCAATAATTCAGAGATGCACTACTTTTATCCAACTATATGCCCAGTGCTGAAGATTTATAATGATGCAAAACATGAAGATACAATGAAAACATAACTTTGTATATCTATGTTTTGATGCGTTTGACAATGCAGTTGGGTTGCTGTCTTAGATCTTCAAAGATCAACATGTTTCTAGCTGTCCAGATATGATAAATAGTGCTTGCCAGCACTATTCTCTTGGCCTTGCATTGCTAAGATGTTTCGTGTCCCTCCTTATTGATCCATTTCAAAGCAGTTGGTATTGTAGACATGATTCTCGTGATCCCGAGCCAGTTCCGTATCTGTCTCCAAATTTCTATGCTCATTATGCATTAGAAGATTAGGTGCTGGACTGATTCGATTGTAGCCCGGCAAAATGCGCATTTGTTGTCGATCTCCATGTGTTGTAGTCAATCTCTGGTAAGAAGCTTAGTTTTTGCACTAAGCAAAAGAATAAAGGAATGTTTAGGAGTGATGTATGAACTCCAAACAACCTTTGTCCAGATAGTTGGTGTTCCCTTAGATTGTCCTCGTGGATCCAATTTGACAGTTTTTAACAAACAGCTTGAGTTGATTCTTTGGTAATCCTTAAAGCACTTCGCGATGGACAATAATTTTTTTAGTAATGGTAAATCATCTTTCTTGGATAACCATTCCCATACTGATGCTCCTCTCAGATACACCTGATTGACCCACCGCACTCAAAGTGTGTCTTTCTTGGCATGTATATTCCATAATGACTTGGCAAGTAATGCCTTATTCCAACATTTAACGTCTCGAAATCCCAATCCTCCTTCATTTTTGGGAAGAAAAACATCAACCATGCAACTAGCAGTTTTTTTGGAAGTCCAAAGGAAGTTCCCGGTAAGTGCCGGTTTTGCACTTATTTATACCATCAAACTTATGTTTTTGTGAGTTTTCTTTTGTGCATTATTTCTTAATATAGTTATATTCTATTTTGTAGGTGTTCCATTGCCATAATCCCTAAATTGGAGGAGAAAATGAAGAAATGATCAATGGTGCAAAAAGAGGCTTGGGGGGTATAGTTCTTAAAATATATATATATATATATATATATATATATATATATATATATATATATATATATATATATATATACTGTAGCGCCGCGGCGCCACGCGGACATAGGGGCCTGTTTGGCTACTCCCGCCATTTTGAACCCCTTTTTGGCCCTTTTATATGACTTTTGTATTCATTTTCTCAAATTCATCAAAAAAGAGACTTCACTGTAGAGAGAAAAACCCAAGGTTCTCCCCCTTTTCTCTCTTTTCTTTTCTTTTTCTTCTTCTTTTCTTTTTGTTTCCTTTGGGATTTTTCTGGGAAAGCTTGGAGCTCAACAATAGTGGAATAGTTTGGAAAAGAAGACCATTGATTTTGAGGACTTCTAACCATTTCTCTCATTATCAATAAGTTTTTCTTTCTTTAATTTATTTTCCATTAATGGGTTGTAAGTTTTTGTTGGTTATTTGTGAATATTTCATGGGTAACTAAACGTTTGTGATTGGGGGTTATTTTAGAATCGTAGGTTGATTTTCTAATGATTTGTGCTTTATAGTTCTTGAGATTGATGTGTTTAATCCATTGTGTAAAATGTTTATATTGTTCTTCTTGATTAATTGGAATGACAACTAGATGATCAGGTGGATACAATGAATGCTATTTTGGGATTTATAGTACGTAATCGCTATTTTTACCAAAACCTAGTAGTAACTACATTTCAGTAGATTATGTGGAATTTTCAATTGAATGTTTGTGGATTAACACTTAAGTTAATAAACCGAGCTTGCGAGTTTGTGCTTAATTCAATTCAACTCTCTTGTATTAATACTTTTGTTAAATTAAATCTAGCGAGCTTATCCTAGGTTGTTTAATGAATAGGGTTGGGTAAAGAGCTTGTTTTATTCAACTATTATGTAAGGAGAGTTTGAGGTAATCGAGCTTGTGATTATTCTCGAATTGTTGTCGATCTTGAGAACGAAAATCTTTTGCGAACATTGATAAGAAACTCATTCTAGCGGTGAATGAGTACCCTTTGATCACATATTCCCTCCTTTGTTTCCTTTTTATTCTCGTCTTTTCCATTTCCATTTTATGCTTTCCTTAGTTTAATCCAACCAACCCCCCCATTTACGTATTTGCGTATTTTACTTTCTTTCCTTGCAATTGACGTAATTGAAAACAATCCTCTGCGGGAATGACCCTTACGATAACATTACTACTTGAACGACAAATTTCACAAAAGTAAGGAATTATTTTGACGCCCATTTGGGAGCTTGTCAATTTTGGCGCCATGTCATCGGGGATTATTCTTTCAATTTTGTTAATTGTAATTTTTTTTTTATTTCGGTTCTCATTTATGTTGGTTATTTTATTTGTGACTTAGGTTGTAATTGAGCGAAACGAACACATCACACCACAACCTAGGAGCAAGAGAATAGGTTGGTTATAGAAGTTTGTGAGATGAAAGCAACTTCTCGAACTGAGCAACAATTGTCCGACCTTGCATCTCTTGTACAACAAGTTGCTCTTCAAGGAATTCAACAACAAGAAGTGTGCTGGATTTGCTCATATGCGGGACACCCTACTCATTTATGCCTGAAACTTCAACAAAGAAGGGCATTTGAACAAGTGAATGTCAATGGAGGATTTCCAATACAACGGGGGTATGATCCATATCATAACACGTATAATCATGGATTCGGTGATCATGCCAATCTCTATCATGAAGGAAATTACTTCACAACTCCACAAGCACAATTTGATCATCCACATGATTTCTATCAACAAGATCAACCGTAATACTTCCAACCTAGTCAACAAACTCAAACTCCAAGTTCTAGTATGTCTCTAGAGGAAATGGTTGAGTCCTTAGCCTCGAGCAATCAACAAGCTCCACCTCAAAGCTCAAATATGTCTCTTGAAGAAATGATTAAGTCTTTAGCCTCAAACAATATGCAATTCCAACAAGAGACTATGCAATTTCAACAAGAGACAGGGACTTTGATTAAGAATATGGAGACACAAGTGAGTAAATTGGCTGGGATGATGGATAATTTGGAGGCTCAAAGATTGGAACAACTTTCTTCTCAAGAAATCAACCCGAATGAAAATGTTAATGTTGAGACACTAAGAACTGAGGAGATTTTAGATGAGGTACTAATGGAGGTGGAAGATCATGTTGAGGAACCAACAAAAGAAAATGACTTAGCTTGTGAGGATTTTGTTGAAACTGTGGCACCACTTGATTCATTACCTAGTAATCCACCAACGTATGATTTCTCCTATATTACTATTCCAATTTCTAATGAGAAAATTCTACCTTTGGTGATGCAGGCTCCTACTTTTGAATTCATCCTTTTCCCCGAGCACTTGAAGTATGCAAATTTGCAAGAAACGAAGATACTACTCGAGACAGTTGCAAGGAATCTCACTACACTCCACAACCAACTTAGGGGAGTACTTGAACCCCTTACCCTTACTCTTTCATGCTTTATTTTTAAGGGCTTTGTACAATTAAAGTTTGGTGTGAAGGTGTATGCTTGTTGTGATGGTTTGGTAGCCTTGCTGGCTTTTCTTTTAGTTGTTACATTGCTTTAGTTTATGGAATGTGGACATGAATGCTATATGTTGTTTATCTTCATCCACTTATTCCATGTTTGACTATTTATCGAGCATTTGAGTCATGAATTTCTTCACACGCACTTGTTGGTGGCACTTGAGGTTGTTAGAGGACTTAAATGACCATGATAATGAAAATTCTTTGATCACTCTACCTATAAAAGGATAGTTTGGGGGTGGTTGAGCCGGTGAAGGACATCATCTAGGATTGTATTAATTCCTTGCTTAAAAGATTGATTTTATAGAGTGCTCTTGAACTTCAAATGAAAGTTAGATGTTGTTTCTATCCCAATTGAAAAGAAAGAAAAAAATTTGTAGGAAAAAGTTGTCTACCTTAAGGAGTGTGAGTCAGCGTTGAATAATATGACCCTATGCATCTCCAATGTGTGGGAGACGATCTACCAATGAAGAAGGCTACCCTTAGGGACTAGAGCGTGAACTACCTACATTGGAAAAATGGATGCTATATCCTTAGTTGCTATTGTTGAATGATTGGTGTTGTGCATGATTTTCCTAACGTAAGTTTGTAATTTGAACACTCAAACTTTTTTATGGAGAATTAATACATGACTAGATGGCCTAATTTGCTGGTTCGATCCAACCAAGTTTGAGAGGGAAAGATTGAGTGATTTGAGAGCAACCCTATATTTTCGACACCCTGGGGCTTTAGTGAGAATATCAAGTTGGGGGAGTGCACAATCCCACGAGCGAGATAGAAAAATTTGACCACTTTGAGGGTCGGGAACACCACCAACTTGTGTAAAGCGATGAATTGGAATGACAACACACACAGACGAGTCAAGCATGGTGTAAGTTCAAAAGGCGTTCGCTGAGGCATTTTGTGTGCATTTCATAAGTTAATAGCATATGTGAGAATTGAGGCAAAGTGGCAAACTTTCAAACCATGAAGTTTTTGTTATTATATAGTATTATTGTTTGATTTTTATTTGTGTGTTTGCATGTTTATCTTTATAGCTTTGTTCGAGGAATTAACAAAAATTTAAGTTTGGGGGTGTGATAAGTGCGGGTTTTGCACTTATTTATACCATTAAACTTATGTTTTGTGAGTTTTCTTTTGTGCATTATTACTTAATATAGTTATATTCTATTTTGTAGGTGTTCCATTGCCATAATCCCTAAATTGGAGGAGAAAATGAAGAAATGATCAATGGTGCAAAAAGAGGCTTGGGGGGTATAGTTCTAAAAAAATAAAAATAAAATAATAAAATAAAATTCTACTGTAGCGTCGCGGCGCCACGCGGACTTAGGGGCCTGTTTGGCTACTCTCGCGATTTTGAACCCGTTTTTGGCCCTTTTATATGACTTTTGTATCCATTTTCTCGGATTCATCAAAAAAGAGACTTCATTGTAGAGAGAAAAACCCTAGGTTCTCCCACTTTCTCTCTTTTCTTTTCTTTTCTTTTCTTTTCTTCTTCTTCTTCTTCTTTTCTGTTTGTTTCCTTTGGAATTTTTGTGGGAAAGCTTGGAGCTCAACAATGGTGGAATAGCTTGGAAAAGAAGACCCATTGATTTTGAAAACTTCTAACCATTTCTCTCATTATCAATAAGTTTTCATTTCTTTAATTTATTTTCCATTAATGGATTGTAAGTTTTTGTTGGTTATTTCTGAATATTTCGTGGGTAACTAAACATTTGTGTGATTGGGGATTATTTTGGAACCCTAGGTTGATTTTCTAATGATTTGTGCTTTATAGTTCTTGAGATTGATGTGTCTGATCTATTGTGTAAAATGTTTATATTGTTCTTCTAGATTATTTGGGATGACAACTAGATGATTAGGTGGATACAATGAATGCTATTTTGGGATTTATAGTACGTAATCGCTATTTTTACCAAAACCTAGTAGCAACTACATTTCAATAGATTATATGGAATTTTCAATTGAATGTTTGTGGATTAACACTTAAATTAGTAATTCGAGTTTGCGAGTTTGCACTTAATTCAATTCAACTCTCTTATGTTAATGTTTTTGTTAAATTAAATATAGCGAGCTTATCCTAGGTTGTTTAATGAATACGGTTGGGTAAGGAGCTTGTTTTATTCAACTATTATGTAAGGAGAGTTTGAGGTAATCGAGCTTGTGATTATTCTTGAATTGTTGTCGATCTTGAGAACGAAAATCTTTTGCGAACATTGATAAAAAAATAATTCTAGCGGTGAAGGAGTACCCCTTGATCACATATTCCCTCCTTTGTTTCCTTTTTATTCTCGTCTTTTCCATTTCCATTTCCATTTTATGCTTTCCTTAGTTTAATCCAACCCCCCATTTACTTATTTGCGTATTTTACTTTCTTTCCTTGCAATTGACGTAATTGAAAACAATCCCCTGCGGGAATGACCCTTACTTACCATATTAATACTTTAACGACAAATTTCACAGAAGTAAGGAATTATTTTGACGTCCCTTTGGGAGCTTGTCAGTTCCTACAAAGTCAGATAATCCTCAAAGTGACTGCAGTCGGGATCGAAAAAATGGATAACCAAAAGCATTCAGTCCCCTGCAGGATGGATCTTACGAATTTAGCTCTGCCAGCATATGATAATGAAGTGTTTGTACAAGCATGTATATATGCAGCGATTTTATCCAAAAAAAGGGCATAGTGGCTGACTTTCAATTTTTCTGCAACCAATGGTATTCCCAAATATCTGAGCGGCATGGACCCCCTCGACATATTAACTAGTTCTTGGATTTCATCCAAGTCTTATCTTTGAATTCCAACAGTGAATATGTTGGATTTCTGTGTATTCATGCTAAGTCCTGAGCAATCACCAAATTTGGACATACATTGGATCATTATTTGCACCAAAATAATGTCACCCCTAGCAAACAACATGAAGTCATCCGCGAAAGCCAAGTGTGATATTTTCAAGAGCCCACACTTCGGATGATAATTAAACTCTGTGTTGTTTGTGGCCACTTTCAGAGTTCTTGAGAAATATTCAAGACAAATCACAAATAAGAATGGTGACAAGGGATCACCTTGTCGGAGGCCCCTTTTACCTTTGAAGAACCCATGCGTGCTGCCATTAGTTGCAATTGAGAATGAGGGAGTTGAGACGCAAACCATCACCCATTGAATAAATCTGTTTGCGAATCCCTATCCCTCCAAAATAGATTTAAGAAAATCCCAATTGATGGAGTCATATGCCTTTCGAAGATCAATTTTGAGCAGGCATCTAGGCGATACTCTCTTCCTATTGTATTGCCGCAATAGTTCCAGTGCAAGGTAAACATTTTCAACCAAGCTCCTCATTTCCACAAAAGCTGTCTGCGATTGGTCAATGATGGAACCAAGGACAGGTGCTAATCTGTTGGACAATATTTTAGTGATTACTTATACACCACATTACAGCATGAAATAGGCTTGAAATCCTCGACTGTGGATGAGTGGCTGTCATTTGGATTTAAGGCTATGACAGTATGATTAATCTGTTTAAAGGAGTGCGCTGGAATCAAAAACTTCGGTGATTGTGTCGACAAAATCACCACCGACTGTCTCTCAAGCTTTTTGGAAGAAGCACAATGTATATCCATCTGGTCCCGGGGATTTATCGTCCCCAATGTTGAATAAAGCATCCTTAATATCTTGTAGGGAGATATCCAGAATTTGGCATGTCTGAAGAAAGTAATGACCTCACTCTTAAGATATTTCGATCAATGGGGCACATACACTACTTGTCCCGAGTAGGTTATGATAATAGCCAAGAAATTCAGTCGCCACCTCTATTTGGGAACCCGTGGGAGTTCCATCCTCCTTAATGACAGCTGCTATGAAATTTCTCTTTGCCTTTCGTTTAACTAAAGAGTGATTTTTTTTATACATTTATCACTCTTGTTAAATATGCACATTTGGCTTGTTGGTAGTAAAAACTTCTCTCTATTTCACAAATATCCATAGCTTGTTTTCGTACCATTTCAGCCTCTTTTATCACTTGCAAGAAAAAGTCTATAAAAATGTCTCTTAACATAACATGGAAGATATGATTACGTAATTTACTTCCAGTACCATATTACACCATGTCTTAGACATATTTTTATATAATACCATAAGAAAAACATATGGAAAGCAGTCAAACAAAACAAGCGGAATGGAAACTTCGAAGCAAAATAACTTTGTCCTTAACTCATCATCGATTTTGACGACTGACTTCCACCAACTCCACAATCATGGATCTGAAAATTTAGTATAGAATACTATGAGTATAAAGAATACTCAGTAAGATACCATGCTTGGTTTTAACATGTTAATACTACACAAAAGAATGCAATCAAACGCATACTTGCACATTCCGACTTGCCGGTGCCCTTTGGACTTATCCTAAAGCATAAATAGATATCTAACTTTGTGGACTTGTCCACCACATTCATATTATGGTTTTTCATGAATAGCTTAAGCATAAATATTACCATGAAATCCTACCACTTAAGCTAGAAAGTATCTTACCTTAAAATACTTGAAGAAATTTTATTGAAATGCGCTAGGCTTTTGTTTCCTTTTTCTTTACGTATTCTCTCTATCTCTCAAAATTTTACTAGAAACATCTGGTTTGTGAGAAATAAAATGCAGGAAATCATCCCTTATATAAAGGCAAGAAACTTAGGAATTAAGTAAATTAAGGATGACTACTCACCAAACCAAAATTGTGCCAACACGTGGGCTGAAAATTCCTCCTTTCATGCATGCATTCAGCCCCTAAATTCAGCTTGTCTAAGCACCTCCTACATGCTTAACAACACCTCATGCATGCTTACATTAAATACCACTTGCATATATCCCCTACAAAGGTAACGGCCCCCCTTCTCTCGGCCAAGTGGATGACAAGAAAGATGTTTATCTATAATAATAACATAGATGTAGAATTTGACAATTATCCCAAACCCCTAATTAACTAATCTTGATAAACTTTTAAATCAATCGACCAATGCAAACATGGCAACCATTAATAATTTTGGCCATACTAAAAATTTTGAAAAGCTAAATTGCTATATAAAAAAACCAAATGAGTAAATTAAACGAGCATAGAATTTCAGAGTATTACATCCTTCCTCCCTTAAAAAAAAATTTCGTCCTCGAAATTATCTTGAACTTTGTTGAAAAGTTCTGGATACTTGGTCTTGATTTCCTCTTCTCTTTCCCAAGTTGATTCTTCGACACCATGATTTCTCCATTGAATTCTCACTAACGGAATTTCCTTTGTCCTCAATTTTGTTGGATTCTGCGATCCAAGATTGCTACTGGTTTTTCCTCATAAGTCATGTTTTGTTTGATATCCAATGGTTGATAACTAACCACATGGCTTTGATATGACACATATTGTTGAAGCATTGACACGTGGAATACATCATGAATTGTTGAAAAATCTGGTGGCAGAGCAATTCGATAAGCTGCATTTCCAACCTTCTGTAAAATTTCAAAAGGACCTACGAATTTTGGTCGAAGTTTTCCCTTCTTTCCAAAGTGAAGAACTCCTTTCATCGGTGCCACATTTAGGAAAACCTTATCACCCACATTAAATGCCAAATCTTTTCTCCTCTTATCAGCATTACTTTTTAGTCGATCCTGGGCTGCCTTGATTCTAGCTCTTATTTTATCAATTGCTTGACTAGTTTCCTCAATTATTTCGGGTCCTAAAACTCTTCGTTTACCTACTTCATCCCAATAAAGAGGAGCTCTACATCTCCTGCCATAGAGAGCTTCGTAAGGTGCCATCTTTATCGTAGCTTGATAGCTATTATTATAGACAAACTCTACCAGTGGTACATAACTTTCCCAACTGCCCCCTAAATCAAGGGTGCATGCAGGCAGCATATCCTCCAAAGTCTTATAGTCCACTCTGATTGTCCATAAGTTTGAGGATGAAAAGTTGTGTTGAAGTTTAACTTGGTTCCCATAGCTCCTTGTAAACTTTTTCAAAATTTTAAGGTAAATCTTGGATCTCTATCCGACACAATTGAGACTGGGATACCATGCAAACGGATGACCTCTTTGATGTACAATCGCGCGTATTGATCCATACTAAAATTCATTCTTACAGGTAGAAAACCTATCCACTATAACCCACATAGCATCATTTTCCCTAGCTGATTTTGGAAAACTCATAACAAAATCCATAGTTATATGCTCCACATCAAAATATGAGTTTTAGAATAGTTCTAGAGATAGAATAGAATAGTTCAACACATTGCTGTGCATATCCCTTGACAACCAACCTTGCTTTCATCATGTTAACTATCTATCAGGATTCAGTTTAGTTTTGTACACCCACCTAACCCCAATAACATGCTTATTCTGAGGTCTATCAGCCAATTCCCAGGTGTTATTCTTTTCTATCATCAGAATTTCCTCCTTCATTGCAGCATCCACTTAGACGATTTTTAGGCTTCAACAAAGTTTGCAGGATTTACAATTCCAACATTGCATCTAGCATAGACATCTACTAGAGGCCTTATTTTCACCCTACCATCATCTGATTCTGAATCATCATTATCATCATGTTTCATTTCACCCTCATCATTTTCTTCATCTGCATTCTGTGAGACCACATTACTGGTTTTCTTTTTAGCCAGTGTATTTGCATCCCAATTCCATGTGGCACTTTCATCCACCTTAATATTCCTACTAGAGATGATCTTTTTCAACAAGGGATTGAACACCCTATAACCTTTGGCATTGTTACAATAACCAACAAGTACTCCAATTTTAGCTTTGTCACTAAGTTTATCCCTCTTTGCATCAAGAATATGAGTATAGCAGACACTCCCAAACACCTTTAAATGTAAGACTTCAGGTTTAGAATCAAACCAAGCCTCATATGGTGTCTTTTTCTCCAAAGACCTCATTGGCAATCGATTGAGTAAATAGATAGCTATGTTAACTACTTCTGCCCAAAATTCTTTAGGTACGTTTTTCTCTATCAATAAGCACTTGGCCATCTCCATTACTGTTCTATTTTTCCTTTCACTCACTCCATTCTATTGAGGAGTATAAGGAATAGTTAACTGATGTTTAACACCTCCAGCTTTACAGAGATGATCAAATTGTTTGCAACTGTACTCAGTTCCATTATTTGTTCTTATCTCCTTGATTTTGCAACCACTTTCATTCCCTACAGTGTTTTTAAATGCTTGGAACATAGCTGCAGCTTCAGACTTAGCTTTTAGAAAATAGACCCAACACATTCTAGAGAAATCATCAATGAAGATGATGAAGTACCTACTACCATTCAAAATAGTAGTTCTCATTGGTCTATACACATCTGAATGCACCAATTCCAGCTTAGTTGTGGCCCTCTTTGACCGATTTTTAGGAAATGGTAGCCCTGTTTGCTTTCCAAATTGACAAACATCACAAACACATGCTTTATCACTGATTTCAAGCAAGCTTTCAACAAGATTTAAGTCATACATTTGCCTAAGTGAAGTAAGGCTAACATGACCAAATCGTTTATGCTATAAGAAAAACTCGTTTTCTTCAGCTAAGCATGCATGTGTAGTATATTTTTCCAATCTATGGGAAAACTTCTATTCTTCATCTGAACTGTCGTTAACTCTTGTCCATTTCCATCTAGTATAGTACAGGCTTTATTTGTAAACATCAAGACATGATCTTTTTCAAGTAATTGCCCTACACTAACTAAATTTTGATCAATATCAAGCACATATAGAACATCAGGTATGGTTTGATACCTATTGAAGTTTGAATAACAATCATACCAATGCCTTTCACATGAACAAATTCTCCATTTCCCACTTTAACTTTGGACTTGTAGGTTTCGTTTCAAACAACAAAGATGCAAGAGTCCGCAGTCATGTGGTGAGTGCAACCACTATCCAATAACCAAGTATCAACATTGCTACAAGCCTTGATAGCAGAGAACAAATATTCCTTAGTCATTTCATTCTGATTTTCTGCCATTTTTGCCTGTTGCTGAATCTGTTTTCCTTTGTTTTTGCAAACCTTCTCCATATGGCCAAATTGTTTGCAACCTCTGCATTGAACATCAGGTCTGTACCAACACCGTTTAGGTGAATGACCCTTCCTTTTACAATGAGGACAATGAGCAAACTTATCCTCTTTGTTTCCTAACCTGCTGTTGTCTTCAACCTCCCTCTTCTTTGCAAGAGGTTTCTTTGAACCAAGGCTTGATTGAGCTTTATATATTTTTTTAACAAACAGAACTCCTTCTATTTGTTCCTCATTTCTCATCGATCTTCTTTGCTCTGTAGCTTGAAGAGCATTAACCAGTTCAGCGAAGGTGATTGTTGATAGATCTCTTGAATCTTCAAGAGATGATATCTTGGTTTCAAACTTTTCTAGTAGACTAATCAAAACCTTCTCCACCACCCTTTTTTTTGGAAAATCATTTCCCAATAACCTGATCTGATTTACAACCGTCTGCAAAGTCCTTCACAACCTATGTTTCCTTCATTTTCAAGGTCTCAAACTCTCTTCTCAAATTGAGCAATTGCATCTGTCTTGTTCTCTCATTTCCCTGGAATTCCTCCTTAAATCTATCTCAGGCTTCTTTTGTCTTTTCACAAGTCATGATTCTTGTGAAAATAGCATCTGAGATAGCAGACTGTATGCAAGAAAGAGCCTTGAACTTCTTGGCAACATCTTCACTATGTTGTTTGATTTGTGCAACTGTGGGATTTGCTCTCAACAGTGAAGGTTCAATGTCTATTCAGTTATCTCCCAGAGGTCATAAGCCTTTAGATAGACCTTCATCTTTGCAGCCCAGAAGTTGTAATTTTCACCATTGAAGGCTGAGGGTAGAGGTGTTGAAAAGCCTGTTGATGCCATTCTTCCAACTCACTTTTGTCTGCTGGTTTTTTCTCGTCTTTATACTCCTTTTTGTTCTTCTTCTTACAGTCCCTTTCTAAGAACATATGAGCTTTGATACCATGTTAGAATGTTGGCTCTAAGAGAATACCGGATTTAAGCTTACCGGATTTCAAAGGCATATCATATATAGGTTTAGCATTCTTACCATATATCAAGGGCTTACCAGATATTGATTAATGTTTACCAATAAACCAGTATTTGCTGTGGAATTCCAATAAGTGCAAAATAAAGCTTAGAAAGCGAGAGAAGAAGCTAAGGAAGAAGAAGCTAATGTTCTCCAGACTTTATATATATATATATATATATATATAAAGGCTTACAAGTTGATTTAAAGAACACACTATCTTCCATACCTTACCTACTACAAGATATTACAAAATAATAGATTTCCCACCATACCATATATGGCCTATACTACCAACTTGCACCTGAAAATCTGGAAATTATATTTACTAAAAGATACAACATATCGACAGACAAAATGTCATGCAACATTCAACATACATTCCTAAACATGGCAGTTCAAAAATGCCATCTTGACATTCATGTGTCACATCTCATAATCAAAATGAGCTGCAATGGATATGAGAATATGGATAGATTTTAGCATAGATGTAGGTAAGAAGGTTTTCTAGCAATCGGTGCCCTCTTATTTTTAAAACCTTTTGCCACTTACCTTATTTTGAATGTTTACACTTGACCATCTACTCCTCCATTTATCTTGTATACCTCTTGAACCTGATTATTTTTGTCCCTTTATGGTGTATTTGTAAGTTCCTAGACTTGATTGGAATAAATGGATTCAATTTAGTACATATAGCTTGCTTCCATAAATCTACATCCACATTATCCATAGCCTTCTTATACAAAGTCAGATCATCAACTTGTAGCGTGTTGGTCGTCTGTTTAGACTCTTCAACCAACAAGTACCTAGAAGATGGCCTAATGACATACTTTGTCTAGGGGGGTAGATCTTGGACTTTGGCATGATTTAAGCATCGTGATTTTTATATCAATGCTGATATAATGATCATTTGACACCATTAACTCCTCGTCACCTTGATCGATAAGATCGACTGACAACACAATTCTCCCTCTTAGATTAAGTTGCCTAGGTATTCATGATACGAGGGCTATCTGTTATGTGGTTATGTTTTAAGAATTAATGAGTGAAATTGCTCCCACTCATTTCATCAAACATGGCCTCGCTCTTGATTGATGTTAGTTAATTACTTATTCTCGAGAAATGTTGCATTGTCGCTAACAAAGACCTTCCTATATAGAGGAATATTAAGGTATCTCACAAACAGGTATATCTCTGACTTAAGATGTAGAAACCTAAAAATTTAATTGAAGTAGGCTTGTAATATTTTTATGAAGAGTTTAGGCCCAACCCACATAAGGAAAGGAGGCCCAATAAATGGTCCAATATGTTTTCAAGTCATGAAAGTTCAAATTTGCATTTATTTGACAAATACCGTACTTGGCACTCACTTACCATTTTTTTGTCGAAGTTCGGTCGACCGATTCCAGAGTCCGGTCGATCGGTTGGTCAGTTCGGTCAACCCTCCTTCAACCGTAAGCTCCTGCAGCTAATTGGGTTCGAACCTGCAAAGGTTCGGTCGACCGAAGTTGCTTAAAAATGAAGAATTCTCGTGTTCTTTCTAGAATTTAGGCTTTTACTCTCTTCAATTACCCTCTTAAATGTTCAGGGAGTGGCCACCCACGTTTTGGAGAGTTAAACCCCACCAATTTGTGCATTTAACCACCTAAATTACTCCAACACACATAACTCCAAGAAAGTGAAAATGCTCCACCTTTAAGAGTGCATTTAGTGACCCCAACCTACATTGTCTTATATAAGAGGGAGGCAATTTCGCGGTTCACTATACCATTTCGCACAAGAAAAGCTTTCAAAAGAGAAAAGAAAGAAAGTAAGAGAAAAGATAGAAAGAAAGGGAGAGAGAAAAGAGAGGGAGAAAAACTAGTTTTGGTGCTATCAAGAAGGATTTCCAAGCTTAATTTCTCTACGGTTTTCAAACATCAAAGGAGTGAATTTTTCAACAAGTTTCAAAGTATCAATCAAGGTAGGTGGAGGTACAAAGTTGTTAATTCATGTTAGGTTTTAAATTTCTTGCAAATGATGTTTCCATGTCAAATGGTGCCTTCGGGTACGGCATGATCTATGTTAATGTTCGTATGTCAAATGGTACCTTCGGTACGACATATCCTTCCATGTCAAATGGTGCCTTCGGGTACGGCATCAATGTCCGGTCGAGGCGTCGTGTTAAGTCATGACTCTACGTGACTGGGATTCTACTGGAAATCCTGCTATGAAAAGGTTTTAAAGTTACAAATTTTTGAAATATATAGCTTAATCACGAATGCACCAATGACATCTATTGAGTTTTCAACTCACGGGTTAAATCCCTTCTCTACAGATTGAAAGTTTGCTACCTTGGGCATGGATGAAGGAGAAGATGGAGAGTGATGCAACGAGCCCATGGAAACCGGTGAACAAATTATTTAGGTTTATTTTTATGAAACGTTTCCAATGTTATGTCTTTAAAATATTTGAATAACGCTGAATGCGAGAACACATTATATCTTCTTCAAATAAATTACATTTCGAAGTTTTAGAAAATTATTGAGTGTTTTGTTTAAAGCATTTGAAGTATTGTTTTAAAAATTATTATTGTAAGTTTTAAGCTTCTGCTAAGAAAACGTGTACATTTGTTACTGAACTACCGGTTAATGAAGTAAAGTAAGTAGCGTTCCGGTCCACTAGGGGTCGGGGCGTTACATAAGACTCCAACTTTTATGCTTTACCTTCCAATACATTAGACTTATAGAATTTTTCAAAAACATTTGATTTTTGAGCAATTAGGTAAATATAGCTAAATATAGAGTATTAGTCTTTTCAAGTCAAGAAAGTTTATTTCTTTGTTTCGACTTATATTTCTATATACACTTCCTGATTCTTTATTTAATAAAATGTCATTCAATCGTATATTCAAAGAGGTCATTGTTATTTGATTTGGATGAGTGACTTTATAGTGTTCGAGAATAATAATATGTAGAAGTGATGAAATACTCATGGCCCCTCTTGCATGTATATTTACGAGCCCACACATCAAAATAAACTATTTCTAGTAATTTTCTAGCTCTTTATCATTTTGCCAAAAAATATTTCTTGACCTTTATCGTCCGAACAAGAATAAAAAACAGGAAATAGTTTCACCTTAAGTGATGGATTTTTGGTTCAAAGAGAAAAAAAATGAACTTATTGGATTTAAGAAAACTTGAAGTTACCGGGTTTTCTTTGTGCATACCGTATTTGCATAGCTTACCGGATTAAATGGCACTTACCGGATATGCTCTACACTTACCGTATATTAGCTTAGTGGATTTAAGCTTACCGTATATGGCTAGCTTACCGATTTTAAAATATTCTTCTCCTACCGTATATGCACTCTTCACACCGGATATGCTCTCAACTTACCGGTTCTGCATATGGTAAACAAAAATGAAAAAAAAATATATATATATATAAAGTTTCTAATTGGTAATCACTCTACTCTCTTCAATACATTTATGAAGACAAAGATAGAAAATATATCAAATCACTCTACTAATATTGAAGATACAATGCTAATATATATAGCCAAACTTACACACAATATCAAAGATTTTTCTAACAAATATCCTACCAACTACAGCTCAACCATACTTGGCTGATTCACTCAACATGTTGTAGGTCCTATTGAGTACAAAATATATAGGACAAATCATAACAAAATATTTGTTTGTTGACAACAAAAGTATCACACACTTGAGCAAATTCAACATTAAGCATGTCTACGGGACCATCTCTAACCAGTTTTTGTATCTTATTAAGGTTTATGTGTCCAAGCATAAAATGCCATAGATATGTATCACTAGTATGATATAACTTTTGTTTGTGGTTTACTGAACTAATACTTGTTACATTTGTGGTGCAATTAAAAATATAAAGACCATTTATCAAGTATCCAATACAAATTGGAACTTTGTTCTTCAAAATATATACTGCATCAGGTGCTAAATTTACAGAATAGCCTTGTTCTATTGAACACGAAATATAAATCAAATTTCAATTCATCCGCAGGACATAATAATAGTCTCTAAGAATTAAACACATACACTATTGAAATAAAAATACTACTTCTTCAGCTCTAGCGAAAACAATCGTTCTTATGCCGAGAAAGATTTAATATACTAAAATTCCTCTAGAGTAAAACATGCACGAGACTCACACGAGTAAAAGAAAACAAGAAACAAATTTTCCAATTTTTCTTCTTTACAATTATTTTTGTCCCATATCAAAAATTATACGAAAAATAAGTTGTACTATGATAATTGAAAATTTCTTGTTTCGTATCTCAACTGCTTTTCTTAGTGGACCATGACCACTAAGCTCAATTCAAAACCATAATTGATGTAACTTCATTTCTCAGCCACAAGCATAGAATGAGATACCACTACAACGAAAATGCTATTTTGCAATACTTAAAATGCAACATTTATTAATTAAATGTTGTTAAAGGGGTCTATTGCAACATTTGGACGAGTAAATGTTGCTAAAAGGGTCTATTGGCAACGTTGCAAAAAGTGAATGTTGGACCGCCTAATATGAATACCCATTTTATCCCTCTCAATTTCAGTTAACGAAAGCAAGATGATTCAAGACGATTACTTGTGGTGAGATGGGCTCGATACTAATACATTTAATGTTGCTTAGGTTGAAATAAGTTTAACATTTAATTTGAACATCTTATATTTTTATTAAATATAAAAAATTTCTAAAATTCTTTCCTTAAGTGAAAGTTGTTAATATTTTTATGTTAAAGAAAAATTTATAATCAGTTTTTTGCATTTATGATTTTAACAAAAAAATTAAATTGTAACACCCCCAAATTTCCTTAAGATTACGAAGGCAAGATGATTCGAGAAGGCTACTTGTGGTAAGACGGACTCGGTACTAATACATTTAATGTTGACTCAAGTTGAAATAAGTTTAACATTTAATTTGATCATCTTATATTTTTTTATTAAATATAAAAGTTTTCTATCCTTGAGCGAAAGTTGTTAATATTTTTTATGTTAAAGAAAAAATTATAATCGGTTTTCCGCATTTTTGATTTTAAGAGGAAATTAAATTATAATACTTACAAATCTAGGTATCTAAATTTGGGGGTGTTACAGTTTGGTATCAGAGCACAAGTTTTAAAATCGATTTTGTATACTTAAAAAAATGTTAACTAATTTTTATGAAAGAAAAATGTATTGAGTCTCGCCATAGGAGGTCATTACACAATCATCTAGTAAGGCTTAATTTTATTTTGCTTGAATTGATTATCGTTCATTGATACGTAATTGATGCAGTAGCAACATAAATTTAATAATGTTGTAATGAATTATAGTAGCGATGCCTTTAAGTATGTTAAAGTTAAAGTAGATGAGGTGATTACAATTTCTTAATCTGGGATCGTATAATATGACTAGAACAATATGAACTCATTGGCAAATTAGACACACATGCATTCATTAGTCAAACAATTGTATGGAATTTAGTGAAACTACTTGCAGATGGTTACATTTTTTAAGGTGTTAACATCCTTTGAAGTCGTAATTAACTTAAATTAGATGTAGAGAGATCTCTCGATAAAGGTATTAGGGAAATATTTGTTAGCGGATCTTTTAACACTACACATTTATGTCATTGATATCATACTAGGGATGAATTGTGATAACGAGGTAACATGTCGTAATTGTTTGCTGTAGGAAGGAAATAGTGTTTGAACTCCAATTATCCATTACTTTTAGCTTTTCAGCAATAAAGGTTAAGCTTTCTATTCCTATTATTAGCCTTAAAGACTCGTAATTTATTAAACTTGTTACACCTCGAAACACGTGGCTCCTCACATGGCCCTGCGTGTCATACCCACTGTAGTTGTTGGGCCATCTTAACCGAAGCACCATGCATAATGGCCAAGACCCTCACACCGAGCTCCCTCGCAATGTGGCCGAAGTCAGTGTCTCAATGAAAGAATGGGACCACAAAGCCAAAACCCTTCTTATCGAAGCCAAAACCTTTGAAACTCCCCTAAATAGATCTACATAAGGATCTTAATCGAATGACTGATGGGATCTTTACAATGAGTATAAACGTCAAGTCTTGTAAATAGGATGGCTGCTCTACATAAGTATTAAGTGTACCACATGCTAAGGAGTCCAAATTGATGCCTAGGATTAGACCCTTCGTCTAAGGAGATGAGTACAAGTGCCTTTATATCCAAAGTACACTATTTCATCTGTGACACTATAAATACCCACTCCTTATATCATTTGAGGGCAATGTATATATTGTTCTCTTTAAAGAAGAGGTGCAAATCAAGGAGGCCATCTACCCGAAGTGGGTCTCCAACCTGATGCTAGTGAAGAAGCACCCAATGGGAAGTGGAGGGTATACATTAACTTTACCAACCTTAATAGGGTATGTTCCAAAGACAATTTTTCACTCCCCAAGATCGACCAACTAGAAGACTCCGCCGTTGGTCATGAGTTGTTAAGCTTCATGGATGCCTACTCAAACTATAATCAAATTCCTATGTACCCAGCTATGAGGAAAGCACCTCTGTTATCTCAGATAGGGGGCTCTATTACTATAGAATGATGCCCTTTGATTTGAAAATGTCGGGGCTACAAACCAGAGACTTGTCAACAAAATCTTTTATGACCTCATCGAAAAAATTATGGAAATATATGTAGATGACATGCTCATTAAAATATTCAAAGCAGACGACCATGCGGTATCCCAAAATGAGACTTTCCAAATTTTGCAAAAGGTATAATAAGATGAAACTCAATCCCCTCAAATGTGTGTTTGGTGTAGCATCTGAGAAGTTTTTAGGGTACATGGTCAACCTGAGAGGAATTGAGGCTAATCTCGAGAAAATTCGTTCTCTGATTTAGATGAGGTTTTCCCAAAAGTCAATGGAGATTTAAAGTTTGACCGGTCAAGTGGCCGCATTAAGTTGCTTTATTTCGAAGGTCGTCAACAAATGTCTCCCGTTCTTTAAAGTCTTGAAGGGAAAGCAGAAGTTTCAATGGTTAAAGGAATATGAAGAGGCCTTCCAGGGCCTAAAAAAACACCTAGGACAGGCTCCCCTCCAATCGAAAATGAAGTTTGGAGAGGCCCTACAATTATATTTAGCCATCTCCAATAAGGCCATCAGTGTGGTCCTAATCAAATAGGAGGGTACTACCCAGTTATACTATACGAGCAAGGAACTTTTGGCGCCCGAAACTGACTACCTCGACATGGAAAAACTAGCTTTAGCGTTGATCACAGTATCTAGGAAACTAAGGCCCCACTTCCAAGCATACACATTACATGTGCTAACAAACATCCCTCTTAGGCAAGTACTTCAGAAGCTCAATGCCTTGGGAAAACTATTGAAATGGGCAGTGAAACTAAACGAATTCGATAACCTCTTCAAAATAAAACCAGCTATCAAGGGCCAATATTTGGCTAACTTTGTGGCCAAATTTTCCAATGTTTCCGTGGTCAAAGAAGTAATGGAACCTGTTGAGCTCCCCACGTAGAAATTGTTCGTGGATGGTTCGACTGAGGTGTAGATTCGAGAGCTAGGGTAGTCTGAGTGCGCCCCAAAGGCCACAAGCTCAACTCTGCAGTAAGGTTCAAATTCAAGCCACCAACAATGTGGCCGAGTATGAGCTGCTCCTTGTAGGCCTCAGATTGGCCAAGGAAATGTAGGTGAGGAAGCTACTTGACAATGGTGACTCCCAACTGATTGTAAGCCAAGTTAATGGCAAGCCTAAGATAAGAGCATGGCTTCCTACCTGAAGTTAGAGATGGATTTACTCCCATCATTTGAAAAGTTTGACTTAGCCCAAATCCTACGAGTTGAAAACACACATGACGATGCACTATCTAAACTTGCCAACAGTAATGATTCAGAGTTGTTGACGGTCTACTAATCGAACACCTCCTAAAACCTTATATTGCTACACCAAATGTGATATAGGTGGATAAGACTCCCACGTGGATGCTACCTATCATTGCCTATCTTAAAGACCAGGTCCTTCCGGCAATAAAGAGGAAGCCTATCAGCTGAGGAGGAGATTGGCTCATTTTTTGTATGTTGATGATGCACTTTATAAAATGAGTATCTTATCCTCCATATTCCATTGTATTAGCAAAGAGGGAGCTACTTATTTACTCCAAGAGGTTTACGAAGGTGTTTGTGGTAATCATTCGGGAAGACTCATGTTGGCACAAAAGGTACTGTGGTAGGAATACCACTGGCTCACATTGAAAAAAGGATGCACTTCAGTTATTATGTAAATACGACAAATGCCAATGCTTCTCCCATATTAAAAAACAACCTTCACAAGGATTAACTGCAGTATCCAGCCCGTAGCAATTTTCCAAGTAGGGTGTGAACTTTATAGGTCCTCTTACAAAAGGTAGAGGAAGTGCGAGTTTTGTGATCTTTGCTATAGACTATTTTACGAATTGGGTTGAAGCCGAGCCTCTGGTAAAAATCACAGAACTAAACACTTCCAAGTTCTTGTGGAAGAACATCATATGCCGGTTTGGAATTTCCCATTCAATCATCTCTAACAATGGAAGGCAATTTGACAAGGTCAGGGACCTGTGCGACGAGATGGGGATCAAGAAGTACTTCTCCACATCGCATCATCCACAAGCCAATGAGCGAGTTGAGGCTCTAAACAAAACAATCAAACATGTCCTGAAAATGAAGCTAGATGTGCCAAAGGGGGTTTTCACAGGTATTGTGGGCAATTTGAACCTCCACATGAGAAACTTCTTTTTAATACCCTACGACATTGAGGCCATGAGCTCTGTTGAGGTCGGGTTACCATCTCCATGCCGCTTGCATTACAGTGAAGTAACGAATGATGAGCTTAGGAGGTGCGAGCTTGATTTCATTGATGAAATAATGGACGAAACCCAATTAAAGCTGGCTACATATCAAAGGAAGATGACCCATTACTACAATGCAAAGGTCAAGAAGAGGTCCCTCTTGATAAATGACCTGGTGCTTCGAAAGGTGTTCATACCCTCTAAAGAACCAGAGGTGGGCACTTTGGTTCCAAACTGGGAGGGTCCATATCGAATAAATACGGAAGTCTGACCTAGTACTTACTGGATCACAGACCTAAATGGGAAGGTACAACCTTATCCATGGAATATTGAGCACTTAAGGGAAAACATTCCCAGTCCTTTTTAAGAAATCTTGAATATAAATAAAATGTTCCTCTCAATATCTCTGGTAAGGAAACACAGATCATGGGTGCCTCGAAAGAGAGGATCAGATCCAAAAAAGAGATTCCATCGTTTGAACTTTGAGGCGTACACCACATACTTCATCTTGACGAAGCTGAATGTCAAGGCAAAAGCCTATCCATGTACGGAAGCGTGGGTGCCTCGAAGGAGAGGATCAAATCCCAAAAGGAAATTCCCTCATTTGAACTCTGTAGCGTACATCACATATCTTGCCTTGACAAAGTTGAACGTTAAGAGAGAAGACTTTACATGGATAAACCATTCACCATGTAGGAAAGCGTGGGAGCCTAAGAGGAGAGGATCATGTCCCAAAAGAAATCTCCTCATTTAAACTCTGAGGCGTACACCACATGCCTTCCCTTGATGAAGCTGAACGTCAAGAGAGAAGCCTTTACATGGATGAACCATCCGTCATGTAGGGAATCGTGGATGCCTTGGAGGAAAGGATTAGATCCCAAAAGGAGATCTCTTCTTTCAAGCTCCGATGGATACACCACATGCGTCACCTCGATGAAGATGTACGTCAAGGGATAAACCTTTACATGGATGAACCATCTGCCATATAGGGAAGCGTGGACGCCTCAGATGAGAGGATTAAATCCCAAAAGGAGATCCCTTCATTTGAACCCTGAGGTGTACACCACATGCCTCGCCTTGACTAAGCTGAACGTCAAGGAAGAAGCCTCTACATGGATGAACCATCCGCCATGTAGGGAAGCGTGGGCACTTCGGAGGAAGGGAGCAGATCTCAAACGGAGATCACCTCATTTGAAATCTGAGGCATATACCACATGCCTTTATCAGAGCCAAGTGTTGTCTGCAAAAAGTGGAAAGAAAAACCAAATGCAACTTAAGGTGCTAAGATAAAATGGCTCAACATAAGATTTTGCATACTGTCTTATAGATACATTACGTTTTAAGTCATGTAACTTTTGACACTATGTTTGAGTTAAACTATTAGTCGAAGTCCATTCATTTCAAAGAAAAAACAATAGCAAAAACAAAGGTCAATTGCCAAAAGGTTCATATATTATAAAAATAGAAATAGTAAAAGTGGAGGGCCAAGGCCATTACAAAGTATAAAAATCAAAAACTACATTAGGCTGGTGGAAGGAGAATAGGTACCTCAACAGCAGGAGCTTCAGCAATTGGTTGACTTGAGGTTTCTTAAAGAGTCTTATCCTGATCTTCTTTGTCTTCCAAAACTTTATCAGCAGGTGTTTGAGGAACTTCTCCCAAAAACTCTGACCTAAGTTTGATCACATCAAGTTCAGGGAAAAGCTTTTCCACCATTCCCACTACTTCGGCATAAGAAATGTTGGTAATCTTCGACGAGATAAAAGTTGGCACCACCTCATACGCCACCCCGGCCTCTACCCTTGCCTTTTGGGCGCCATCCACATAGTACTTTATTTGAGACTCCATAAATTAGTTTGAATCGCTGAACCTAGCAAGCTCTAAATTAGCTTTCTCCAGAGCCTCTGCCGTTAGCTTCTAGTGGTTGTTCGAGGTCTCGACCTTCTTCGTCAGAGAGGCAACTTCACACTAAGACTCATGAACTTCATTCTTCAAAGCTTCTATTTCGGCTAAGGAGAGTATAGCTTAGCCATATCTTTAGCTCGCTGGGCCCTCATCGCTTTGGTCTCATCATTTATTTTCTTTATTTGCACCTCGGTGGTAGCCAGCTTGTCAACTGAGGCATTATTTCTTATTTGGATATCCACTAGCACCTTCTGGCACTCCAACGCAACTTTGAAAGCCTTGGCACTTTGGCTTACCAGGGTAGCAGTTAGGTCCACCACATCACAAGTGGACACGTATGTTTGCTATCGGTCCATCCAAAATTTGTAAAAATTGACTGTAGCCATTCGGACCTCAGCCGAAAGTATTTGCATTATTGTAGAGGAAATCTCCTCATCCTGCCTAACCAAAAATTTGCCGAATTTTCCCGGAGTCCTTTTGGCCTGGGTCATTTTAATGGCCTCTGCCTCCTCCCTGTCGGCCTCTTCATTGACCCTCTGAACCATCTATACTTTTACTGCTTTCATCACGAGTCCATTAGCTTAGGCGGTGGAGGAGTAGCTTTGCCAGAATGCGACACGGTGGTCCTGAACTTCATAAACGAGGAGCTGTTACTTTGGACTAGTTTCCTCTTCTTGTGAGGCTCCTCGAGGGCTTTTCCCTTACCCATGTCCTCTTTGCCCCGATCCGCTTTAGGAGGCACATCCTCAGCATGGTCTTTGCTGAGACGCTCCAACTTGCTCCTCACTTTCTTCGCAAGCCTGGTGCTGGGTTTCAGAGCCTTGACCCCCACAGTTGAGGTGGCCTTAAGGATCGATGCCATATCTGGAGTGGGGTACTCCCTCTTCTTGAACTTCTTTGTAAGCAACAATGGAAATAGAGGTTAGAAATCAATAACAGGAAACTGAAATAAAGCAAGTGTGAGCACTTCTTACCCTTGGAGGCCATCAGTCCGAAGTCTATAAAATACTGGCTTCTGTCGATGAGGTGGTTGAAGTGTCGAAGCTTTAGAGGATGCTTATAAATGTCCTCAATCACGTCGAACTTTACCTCGTAAAACTCAAATCGGGATCTCAAATCTACCAAAGACTATCATAGTTAGAATAAATTATGAAAAGTAAACAATGGATAACATAGGATGAGGCACTCACGTGCTTTGTAGTATTGGGTCGGTATTGTGCACGCTAGGGATGTATCCACCTCAACTGCTTTTCACTTACCCCGAACTCAGAACTACGATTCCTTCCACCTCTTAATTGATGAAGGGAGACCCACTACAAATGGAGCATGATCCCCCAAGGGGGTCAGGTAATACCACTCATTCGACTCATCTTTTCCCAGGACCCGAGGCTAGAAGAGGGTCCGAAAGACATGAAGGGACATGTCCTCGCCTAAAGATACCTCCTTCCAGAGGAAATAGGATCCTACCATCTGGCTCTACCCGTTGGGCAGGACTTGGGTCGGAGCCAACATCAAAGTCCTCAGCACTGCCGTAAAGAAGGGTTGTAGAGGAAGACATATACCTGCTTTGAACATGTATTTACTTACTGCCACACATACCGGCCTCGAAAAATAGGCATGTTCGTGGTCCTAGGCACTAAGAGCTCTATGTAGTGAGGTATGCTGTATTTCTCCCTAATTTCGGCTAATCTTTTAGAAGTCATGGTGGAAGGTATTTTGGCAGCCCTCCAATCAGCCTCGTAATCTATTCCTTAGCCATAGCCCATGACTCTACATCCAACACCCTAGAGGCTAACCCCTCCCTAAACATAGCTACAGTGACTAAATCCCTACAGGCTTAGGAATCCATGGAAGGTTATAGAGAAAGAAGATTACGAAGCAAAAAATAACTTTACAACGAGAAATACCTAAAGAGAATGGACTCTAAACACAGAAGATCTCCGGAGAATGGAAGAACAATCAGAAACTTGGATTGCTTGAAGGGAGCACAGAGAGTTTGTAAAAGTAAAGGTCTAACAATGGTTTAACCTGGCTTTTAGAGAGTAGGAAAATGAATCCCATCCATTGGATTACGGTCCATTTAATTCGATCCATCTATTCCTCGTTACATCTGAGGCATAGAAATCAAATGATCGTTCAAATGAACGCCTCAGATTAATGAGTGATCCCCACGCGCCAACCCAAGCATGTCCGTCTCTGAATCCAAAATCATAATCATCATTGTGTATTTAATGTGACGGTCGTACGCATATTGAAAGACGTAATTGTTCGACTTTTTTTCCTCGGTAAAGTGCAAAAGTGTCAAATTATTGGCACAATTATCGAAATCAACCACACAAAAAAAATGTCTCGACAGTTCAACATTTACCTGCATTGAATCGAAATAAATTAAGCTTCTTCTTAAAAAAAAAATATGCCTCAGCAGTTCAGCAATTACCTACCTCGGTTTGAAATAAATTGAGCTTCTTCTCAAAAGAAATATACCTCTGCAGTTCAGCAATTACCTGCCTCGGCTCTAAATAAATTCAGCTTCTTCTTAAAAGAAATATGCTTCGACAGTTCAACCTCGGCTCGAAATAAATTCAGCGTATTCTCAAAAGAAATATGCCTTGGCAATGAAGTAATTATTTGGCTCGGCTTGGAAGAAATTCAGTTATTACCAGGACAAAGAGCCTCGACGTTTCGATATCAATTTTATCTCGGTGCAACCAAGTTCTATGTTCTCATGACATCCAGAACATCATAACCAATTTTCAACTCCAAACGTAATATTAATATACACGCTTCCACTTGAGGGACTATTATTACGCCTCGAAACACGTGGTCGTCCCACATGGCCCCGCATGTCCAACCCACTGTAGCTGTTGAGCCATCTTAACCAAAGCACCATGCATAATGGTCGAGGCCTTCACATCGAGCTCTTTTGTAACGTGGTCGAAGTCAGCATCTCAACAAAAGCATGTGACTACAAAGCCGAAGCCCTTCTCACTGAGGCCAAAGCCTCCGAAGCTCCACTAAATAGATCTACATAAGGATCTTATTCAAATAACTGATGGGACCTTTACAATGAATATGAACATCAAGTCTTATCAATAGGGTGGCTGCTCTGCGTAAGTATTAAATGCATCACAGGCTAAGAAGTCTAAGTTAATGCCTAGGATTAGACACTTCGGTTAAGGAGATGAGGACACGTGCCTCTTCATCCAAGGGACATTGTTTCATTTTCAATACTATAAATACCCCCTCATTGTATCATTTGAAGGCAATGTCATTCCAAAGATTAAAAGCTATATATTGGTATGTCTAACGAGATTTATACATGGATAATTTGGTGTATGGGAACATTTGATTTACGTCGCGTCCTTAGTAATTGACGGTTATTATACAATCATTCTCTTTACACATTTTCAGAATCCGAACGTTATCGGCTCTTATCATTGAGTAACCCTCTCGCCCTATTTAGACTGTTAATTTATCTTCGTGTGTTGGAATTAACTAAGGTACGTGCGAGTAAAACCGGTATCTGTTGTCCACGTGGCCCTAACAGAAAACGAGGTCAACAAAACTAAGTTGTGTTGGCTTTTTAGATTCAATAATAGAGGTAGTGAGGACAAATCTCTCAATTGAGCAAGTCTCACTGATTCAAGAATATAAAGATGTATTTCTAGATGATATTCTTAGTTTACCATCTTACAGGAAATTGTAACACCACACAACCCAGAAATTGATATAATTAAAGAGATCAATAAATTCATAAAAAATGTCAGGTATTCATTTAAATTCGTAATTCTTGTTCAACTATTTTTATTTATTCTTAACTAGTATTGATTATGGCATTGGATGGTCTAAGAGTGCTCCGATGGGGTAAGTGTTTAATTGATATGTCGTTATTGCATTGTGCTAAATGCATCGAATACATGACTATTTATGTTATTAATATAATTTGCGTATTAATGGATAACTACAGTGAACTATGGCCTTATGCGTTGATTTATTCTATGTTAAATAAATGATAAATGACTTGCAAATTTTCAATATGATTTATTATATATTGAAATCTGACTTAATTCGATACAAATGTGTTTGTAGGGTTACATTGATGGATGGAACGAAAGTATACAAAAACGAGCGAAAAATGACCGAAACGGAAGAAAACGAAAGTTCAAGGACCAAATTGTAATTTTCTAATAGTTGTCCCGAAAATTGAATCGAGCATGGAAATGGACTAAGTATGAATCGGTGAAGTCATGGAATGGCTGAAGAAGGAAAAAGAAGAAGTGAAGCCAAGATAGGAGAGAATGAAATTTGTGACCAAAAGAAGGAGATTGAAAGTTATTCATTCCAAGCGATCGCTTGGAAGGAATCCCATGCGGTCACCCAAGTAGTTTCAAGGAATTCGATGGACCAATTTGAATGACCCATGTGACTGTATGGGATACTACCATGCGGTCGCATGGTGCTTTTTCGGCACGAAATTTCTGGTTTCCTTGTTTGAACAAAACACGTAGGGTCCGTTTGATACGCCATTATTTTCCTAGGAAGTTGGAATCGAATTCCAGCTTCCACTTTTTTGCTGTTTGATAGCATTTTTTTTCATTGAATTGGTTTCCACCCAATTCCAAGGTACAACCACTTGAAGCGTGATTTCGTGGAATTCCAATGACTTGCTATATGGTGGGAATACAATTCTACCTTATTTTTTATTTTATTTTGATTTTTTTAGCAATAGAGACAAATTCTAAGATAAAGTGTAAAAAAAAAAAATTATCCCTTTAATTGACAAATTTCATGCAAAATAAAGTCAAACGTAAAAAGAAAAAAAAAATTTAATTTTTTTTGGCCATCTAAACATATTTTGTCACCAATAGTAAAAAAATTTATCCATTTAATTGACAATTTTTATAAAAAAAATAAAGTCAAACGTATTATAATAGAAATGTGGAAAATTATACCAATCAAATACATTTAATTACAATTTCCGGTAAAACAATTCCAAACAATTCAATTCCCTGCAATTTAATTCTTTTTCACCCAAATTCCACTCTTGCTATCAAACGGACCCTTATGGAAAGGTATCCTAACCTCCTTTATAACCCGAATCTCATCTAAAAACAAGGGTTATACATTATTACACATATTTTAACATATTGGAGAGCAAGAGGAAGGGGGAAAACGAGAATATTACTTCAAGATTCAAGATTTCTTTCAAGAATTGATAGGGTGATGTCTGCTTTTATTTATTTCTTTCGTTTTCTTAGTTTTTCCATGTTAGGCTAGATTTTATTGTGTTAGGTGAACGATGAACCATGTGATGTGATATTTCAATTTCTTGTTTTAAGTTTTTGACGTTAAAATGCGTTTTGAATTGATGAATGGTTTATATACATTGACTTGAGTCCATAATTATTATGCATATGATTATGTGATTTGTGGTCGTTTATTTCATCCATTCGAAAGAGGAGAAATAGATTCGACAGGGTAAAAATTATCGTAGGATCTGATAGGCGATAGAGATATACCGCTATGCCTTACGTGAATCTCTAAGTGTTCATATATATTCATGCATTTTTATATATTTGCTTCCGTCATAGAGATATAGTCGATGTTGTATATAAAAATAGGTTCAAACTTAATTGAAAGATAATTTTGAATAAAATAGGAACATTGATACGTCACAATTTAAATGTGTTGTCAATTTATAGAAGTAGGGTTGAAATAGATCATTGCATGGGGATTCGCGAACCTAGTATGTCTTTTAATTGATTGTTATTTCAACTTGCATTTGATTTAAATTGCTTTTAGTATAATCCATTTTTTCAGTTAATTAATCCATGCACATTTGCATAAGTAGATTACTAGTTTTATTGCAATTTAGTTAAAAAAAAACCCAAAACACGTCTTTTGTTTCGGTTAAGGTCGAATTAAGTATAGTCGAACTATTAAATCTCTGTGGTAATAATACTTGGATTTAAAAATTCACTTTATTACTTAAAACGAACCGTGCACTTGCGATATTATAAGTCGAACACATTTTCGCGTGTCAATGATCTTAAGTTATTATTTTCATTTATTGAATGTTAAATTATGCATGTGTTTTTAGTTGACAATACTTAAATATCCCATAGTCCTAATTATTTTATGAAGCTAATTAATTATTTAAATTTAAATGAGAAAAAGTTTGTCGTATATGCTCACATATTATTTAGTCATGAAAGATAAATAAATAAAATGACCCATTTAGTTTCTTTTAATATTTTTTTTTATTTTAAACAACTCTTATGATTCAATCTCCGTTCAATCTCCCTTGTTGTCTCCTTTATTTCTCAAATGGTTTACTTTAGTACAAAGCTATTTTCAAGAAACTAAAAAAGTGTTTGGTTGTTTCTCAATGTTTGAAGCCTATTTTCTTCAATTCAAAAGTACGATATAGACCTATTAGTTACATTAATCTTCTACATCGTTTTGTTTAAAAAAGAAAAAATAATCGTCTCTATTCCTATGGTTATAACTACGAAAACCTGACAATTGTTGGAGAAGAGATGTTTGGCTTAATTGACTTAGTAATAAAGTCATTGGCTTCTTAATAGAGGTATTCAGCGACGAATCCAGCACAAATGTTCAGTTAGAGCGGAAGTTGACTTTGATCGTTGACCGTCGACAATCAACGATCGTAATAGCCCGATCCGGCCGATCGTTTATTAAAATTTGATTAAATAATATAAAAAATTATTGAATATATATATATATATATATATATATATATATATATATATATATATATAAATGCACTAAACGTAAAAATTATATACATATGAAAATATAGTTCAATACAACCCAAGTCCCAAAATACTAAAAAAATTACAATGCAACATTACTTTGCAATTGTAAGCTTAGACAATTGAATTCTACGAGGCCTCATTATACTTTGGACTTATTTTGACTCGTGATTGAAATTGATCATCTGTATTGTGCATCATGTAGGTCCATCCTCTATTAATGGTGATTGGCCTATTTCTAAATGGTGAAGGTAAGGATAAACATAATTCAATTCAAATTATATGTTATCAATGTTGAATTAAAACATTCTGGACAATGATCGTAGAAAAAATTGACAGCATGTCTCCTACATAATTAAGACACTAAAAATTCCATTAATATTTAGCATTTTTCTATTGGAATTTATTATTGGCATTTTGACGCTGGGGAGTAATGCACAAGATGATTAACACTCCAAACGATCATTAATAAATACCTAAGTTACAACAAACCTAATTCTAGCTTTTAAAGGAAAATATGAAGTCCTAAATTACAAACTTTAGGAAATTAACCTAAACAAAACTCCGATTAATCTAAACAAGCAAATAAATAAACCTCAAATCAATTTCCACCTGAATTATAGAAGTCCCAATTTGACAGCTTAAATGATGTATTTTGGCCACAAAACACAAAACCAGAGGGCTTTGGAAGTCCCCAACTGAACTCAGTCACAACTCACAAATCACGAGTTAATTGAACAATCAATTGAAAGGTGCAAAATTAAATGAGGAATGAAGAAAGAAACCGAACTTACTTGACCTCCTAACGCGAGGCGAGGCGAACTTCAACTCTCCAACTCCAAGTCTCCACTCTCCGGCTCCAGTGAACTCCAGTGACCTCCGACTCTAAGTCTCCAACTCCAACGAACTCCAAGTCTCCAACTCGCACCGCACCGCATGCACGCACAATGCCCAGACGCCAGTGAAAGTCTCCAACTCCACAGCACTCTCCAAGTCACCAACCAATTAATTAAAGCGGGTTTCGACTTCAAGGCTTCGACTTCAATCTACCAACTGGAATTCTGGAAATTTGGAAGAATAAGGGTTTGGAGAATCTCTCCTCTTCTCCTCCAGTCCTCCTCAATCTTGGCTGTGCAATTGGGATTTGGGGGGGAATGAAATTGGTTTGGGACTTTGGGCTGGGGTCACTTAACTTAGGCTTCTTGAAATTGGGCCTGGATATGGGCTATTTTTTTTTTTTGAAACACAGCCCGGCAAGCGGCTGTGCTTCGTTCCCATTTCCAGCTTCTTCCTTCGGCCTTCATCTCCGGTCTCTCTCTGTAACTCTGTTCCCCAGCTCACCGGAGCAGCCCAAAATTTCGACGAATCCAGTTAGAGCGGCCGCTCTAGCTCGTCATAAGCTACATCCGCCCCTGGAGGTATTAAATATGGATCTACCCGTTGAACAAGTTTCAATGATTAAAAAATATTAATATTTAATTCTAGATTTGTTCTTGGTTTATGCCTGAAATAGAGATTGAAATGTGTCATTGATTATATCCTAATATAGCCTACTGGTGCATTTAAATGTGATACAAGCATATCGCATCTTAAATTCAATAACTCTGCTACTTGTATAGAAGAGGTTGACAGAATACTCACAATGGAGGACTCCACTTTTTTTTGGGACTTTTTTATTCACACGAGACCCACGCGCATGTTAGTGGATGTCAACATCTTCTATACAATGAGCTTTATTCTAAATTCAATTACGTTGTCATCAATGTTATCATAGAGAAGAAGAAGAAGAAAGAATTAAGTCAATAGACTTGTGTGTATTTTATTAATGAACAAAGCCCTATATTTATAGGTAAGAATCAGGGATACAATGGTAATGATTTCTAGGGCTACAGGGGTATAATTGTCATTCACTACAAACCCTAATAAACTTTCCTTTTACAACACTCCCCCTTGAATGACACATTACAAAATATCTGCCTCGTTAAAACCTTATTTGATAAAAACCCAATGGGACAAAAAAAATCAAACGAAGGAAAAAGAGTACAGTTATTTCGGAGTATTAAAAATAAATGCTGCCTCATTAAAACCTTGCTAGGAAAACCCAGTGGGATAAAATCTAAGCGAAGGAAAAAGAGTACAGCTACTCCCCCTCATGTTGATCATTGCAAATCTTTGAGTCGATGCATTCCAATCTCATGGACTAATTTCTTGAATGTAGATGGTGGCAGCGCTTTTGTGAATAGATCGGTCAAATTATCACTTGAGTGAATTTGTTGAACATCGATGTCACCATTCTTCTGAAATTCGTGTGTATGAAAGAATTTTGGAGAAATATGTTTTGTCCTGTCACTTTTGATATAGCCTCCTTTGAGTTGTGCAATACAAGTTGCATTAGTTTCATACAAAATTGTTGGACTATCTTTTGTTGAGATTAACTCACATAATGTTTGGATATGATGGGTCATGTTCCTCAACCATACACATTCTCGCCCTGCTTCATGGATTGCAATAATTTCAGAATGATTTGAGGATGTTGCTGTCAAGGATTGCTTCACAGACCTCCATGATATAGTTGTTCCTCCACGTTTAAACACATATCATGTTTGTGGTTTTACTTTATGTGGGTTAGAGAGATAACCTGCATCTGCATATCCCACTAAAGTACATCTCGATGTTTGAGAATAAAATAATCTCAAATCAATCGTACCCTTTAAGTAACGAAAAATATGTCTAACATCATTCCAATATCTTTGAGTTGGTGTAGAGCTATATCTTGCAAGGAGATTTACAGAAAAAGTTATGTCGGGTTGAGTGCAGTTTGCAAAATAAGTTAATGCTCCAATTGCACTAAGATATGGTACTTTAGGACAAAGAATTTCTTCTCCATCTTCAAGTGGACAAAACGGATCTTTTTTTTTTCACATCAAGTATCGAACAACCATAGGTGATGCCAATGGATGAGCATTATCCATATAAACCCGTTTTAAAACTTTTTCTGTATATGTAGATTGATGAACAAATAATCCTTCTGGAAAATGTTCAATCTGCAACCCGAGACAGAATTTGGTTTTTTCCAAATCATTCATCTCAAATTCATTTTTAAATAATTGGCAGTTTCATTGAACTCTTCAGGAGTTCAAATTAAATTTGAATCATCCACATAAACTGCTACAATTGTAAATTCAATATTTGTTTTCTTTATGAAAACACATGGGCAAATATCGTCATTCTTATAGCCCTCATTCAACAAATATTCGGTAAAGCGATTATACTACATGCGTCCAGATTGTTTCAATCCATATAATGATCTTTGCAATTTAATTTGAAACATGGTTCTCAGACATGCATCATTTGAGTTATGCTTCAGGCATATTAAATATTTCAGAGATAACATTAATAGTCATGTCAGATGAGTTGACTATCACGTATTTCAAATTTCATATATTGTCAAGATAACATGATATAGATTCGTGATTTCATCAACGACGATCTTTGCGAAATTTACTATGTTGAGAGTCGTACATTACAGATTATGACTTCATTTTTCTCATTTTCTTTTCGCATAAGTATATATCTTTAGATTATTGGACTACAGGTCCAAAAACATCATGTTTCTCTAGTAAAATCAATTTATGATTGCGTCCATTTTATTTGGCCAAACATTATTTCGATCGATATATTTTGACGCATTTATTTTGATTCCTTGCTATTCATATATGATGCAACACATCATGTACAAAATTGTTGTCGACAACTTTTCGTTTTTCGATTCTATTTCTTATTCCATAACGACATAACTTATTGAGATATCTCAAATTTCAATATATCAGGTACCTGAACCTCTTCAGGGGTTTTATAATTTGTTATGTCTAAATACTCATTAAAAGTATATGCCTCTTTAATAAAATCATCTTTGCTAATTGCTCCATTTTTGTTCAAAGATTTTTGTATTAGAATCGAACACATCACGCTTCAGGCGTGCCATAGATATATCAAATACAATGATATCAAATTGTCCTCTTAGGACATCAATTCGTATTGGAGCACTTTGATCCTTTTGATCAGTAAATACATCTAAATAAATGATCTTTCGAACTTCTGGTTCGAGCGATCTTTTGCGAGAATTTAGATAATTATGCATTTGTATATTATTTTCAACTTCTTAATTCCTCCCCTTAATGCTGAAAGAATTGTCCAGTCAATTTGACAATAATTTTTTTTTTCAGCATTATAAAATATCACATATTTGGGATAAGGGTTCAAGCTATGCATTTATTCTCAACATTCTTTATTTTTCATCTCAGTGCATTGTGATGGGTTGATTTTGCGTATACTGCACTATCAAAATAATTAGATGAAAAATCAGGCTCTGACCATAAGCCAATTGTAATAGGGAGAACTATGATGTTGGCAATGATGCGTAATAGAATTACCCAAACAAAAAGGGAAAAACACTTTGCTCTCAATTAAATTAATTGGAGGCATTTAACAATAGTGATAAATCACTTATCGACATTTCAACTAGCACTTATTCAAATATTGATATTTATGCCCACTAGCATTAGCAAGACACAGTTTTGATTATATAATTTGAAAATTATGCTCATAACTTGAGTAATAATTTCGCAAACTTCAGGTTGCGAACACCATGCAATCATCTAATATTTGTATCAAATCTATTGATACAAATAATATTTAGATGGTCAACGTGGTGGGTGACGGGGCCCCATGTATCACCCTAATTAATTTTCAAAAATGTAGTGAATTGAATCCTATTTTAGCTAGTGGCGTTTAATGATCAATTGTCGATAAAGAGAACAAATGATATATATGAATTCATTGGATTGAAGAATCTTCTGGTTCTTCATTGAATATCCATTTGAATTTTAAATTTCGCATCATTATTGATCCAGCGATGGTCCAACTGGTCATGCCAATCAAATTGAACTTCTGGTTCAATATAAAGTTTATTCCAATTATTTAATTTCGAAGAATATGAATAAACATTATATACTCGTATAATACTCAATTAAGAAGACAAACTAATCAATATCAGTACGACATGAGTTATATGTTTTCCTTCGAGGATAAACATGAATTCATAAATATTCTTCGAACAAGTGCTATGTCGAGAGAACATTATATTTAATTATTACTTCTTCAAAGAGTAATAAATCAATATTCTTCTAAAATATTACGCTCTTCGGGAGCAAATAATATATTATTATTTAGAATAATAAATTAGGTAAGAATTTACTCTTGAGGAGTAAAAACATAACTTATATTAAATCGTATTTATCATACTCTTCTGGAGCAAATAAATTTTAACTATAATATCAATATGTAAATACGTATGCAGAAGAATGGACATGTAAAGAAATTGAGTAATTTAATTTGTGATTTCACATAGAATATTGAAATTGTAATATCATGCTCTTCTGGAGCAAATAATATTATTTTACAATATCAATATAATGTTGTGCTGATTCATGAGCAACAAAATATTTGTAATATACAGATCTATAAATAACATTCTTCTGGACTATTGAATCAGAGTGTTTTGCTCTTCAGGAGCAATAACGTATTATTGTTTGAAATAATAAATTGTATAAGAATTTACTATTCGGGAGTAAATACATAATTTTTAATTATCATCTTCGAGAGCAAGTAAAATATTATTAAAACATAAATAATAGTGTGCTACTTCAGGAGCAACGAATTATTATTTAGAAAATATTAACTCTTCAGGAGTCGTGTATTATTTGTAGAGATGAACTTCTTCAGGAGCAACAACATTATATTCATTTATAATATCGATCTAGAAAATTTCTCAAATCATGAAATAAACTAGATTTCATAAAATTTGCTATTTTAGCGTAAGTAATATTCTCCTAGAATATTAACATCATTTACATAAATTTTGGATTCTTCAAGAATGGTAAAATATTCTTCATGGACATTAATAAGTATAGATGTGCGCTTTATTTGGATAACATAATAATATAAAAAGAATATAAAGTCTACTAAGCACATAGATATGGAAAAAGAAAGGAAATTAAACCTGGTATGTGCTGTGACACGTGAAACGGATGATGGCGTTGATTTATCACAGACGATGACTTTGATTTCTTCCCATCAATTTATCAATTATTATCGGTGCATAGCCATGGTGACTGCGGACTACCGATTGTTATATGCTAATGTACAACATAACATATGTGGTTTGACTTTGTAGCATGTGATTAAAAGGTCAACGCACAACATAACATGACAATATTTATGATATTCCGTTGATTTAAGCTGCTGCCTCTGGTTGTTGAAGACAAATCTATACTAGATAAGTTACGTATTTTCCTTCAGGGAAAACACTAATTTAAAACAATATGTTTTTCGAAATATGTGCTATTTCGGGAGCATATTGTATTTTAATATTACTTCTTCAAAAGCGGTATATTAATATTCTTCAGGAATATTAAAAATTATAATTTATGCTCTTCATGAGCAAATAATATTCTTTTGGAATATTAATTATAATATTGTGTTATTTCAAGAGCAATAACATGATAGAATATTAATTTAAAATTTAAAATAGAACATCACAAATATTTAAACAAGAATATTAATTACCATACAAACAAAAAATTATTTACCAAATAGATAGGATATGAATTTATATTTAAAATTTAATTACCAAACATGTATTAGGAAATAAAATCTTCATATATAGAAGTTAACAAAATTGACAAAATTTTATTGCCTAAATCTTTTAACAACATGTATTAATAAAAAATGTCAAAAGTGCACATGAATTTCATAAAGAAATTATTATTATTGCTATTATTTAATAGCATTAGCACGTGAATTGGCTAATATTAAGGGAACATGAATTAATTGCAGTCAGGAATAATTACAGAAAAAGTGAATGACATGAAATAATTGCAGAAAAAAAATGAATGACATGAACATGTAGAATTCAGTAGAAACAATCATATTGATAGATGAACAACCAGAAAAAATTAAGCCCATCTAATCGGCTGACTGTTGGAATTTACTTTATAAAAAAAATCACATTGATAGATGAACAAGAGTAATAAACATGTAATCGGCATGTATAATTCACATGTAACCAAATTAATTTTGGTACACGTGATGAATGATTATACTTAAAAAAAAAAATTACTACCTTCACTAGATTTTAAAAATTAAGCGTTCGTGCTGATAACGTGTTATACAATAGAGAAGAAGAAGAAGAAAGAATTAAGTCAATAGACTTGTGTGTATTTTATTAATGAACAAAGCCCTATATTTATAGGTAAGAATCAGGGATACAATGGTAATGATTTCTAGGGCTACAGGGGTATAATTGTCATTCACTACAAACCCTAATAAACTTTCCTTTTACAACAATTTAATTATAATTGACTTTGTATTTATCTCATATTTATAGTTCTATGCTTAAAATAATAATAAAAACAATAATGAGAAAAGTTTGGCAATTTTCAAGATGTAGTTTTAAGTATTTATCTTATTATTAATGATTATAGTAATAAATTTTACTAAAAGTTAAGTTATAATTTTTTTTTTCTGAAACTAATTGATATATCTTCCGAATGGAGAAAACTTTGCCCCGATTGAAATTTTGGGATTTTATTTATTTGGGAATGTGTGGTTTTTAATTATTTATGGAAAGTGGATGGACTAATTTACTAGAATGTTGATTTAACCGTACCGATCACACACTTTCTTCTTAAAAAAATGTGGATAGCTATCTTGAAATTGTGACCTTCTTCGAAAACTTTGTTCTTACTACAGTTTTATTAATGAGATAGTGGTTTAAAGTTTAAAAGAATTTATTCAAATTAAAGGTGTGGTTAGCATTTAAGATTTTTATTTTCCGATATCTACACCAAAAATGATCATTTGCAACATTTAAAAGACAACATTCGGTGGTTAAATGTTGCTAAAAGGGTCTATCGCAATTCGCAACATTCTAATATATGAATGTTGCCATTGCTTAACATAATTGAGCTTTGACAACATTTTTTAAGTAAATGTTGCTATTGTTGTCTTTTTGCAACGTTTTGTCAGTGTTGCGAAATTTTTTATTTTTCGCAACATTTTTTAAACATTGTGAAAGACAAGTTTTTTTGCAACATTTGTAAAACTTTGTGAAAGACAAGCTTTTCACAATATTTTTTAAACGTTGCGAACGACAAATTTTTTAACAACGTTTACAAAACGTTGCAAAAAGATTTGTCTATGGCATAATTTTTTTTCAATCCTAACCCTCCATCTATATCCCCATCCAACGGCCCACACCTCCCCTCACCCGATATGCATACAACAAACCCGTTCGGCTGTTCATATCCATCAGTCCCTCTCATACTCTCCATAAATTTCTCTCCACATTTCCCTCTGAAAATGCTTTTAAAAGTTGCACCGACTGTTGGGTTATTGAATTCCCATGGAGATAATTTGAGTTATCTGTGTATCTCTGCCTTTTCTTCAAATTTTGTGGGCAAGAGGGGAAATGGATTTGTGTTGTGTGCTACGAAACATACGAACAACAAGCCCTTAACGGGCGTCGTTTTTGAGCATTTTGAAGAGGTGAAGAAGGAGCTTATATTTGTGCCAACTGCTTGATTCACTCGCTCGCCAAAAGTACGCCGATGAGTATGAAGCCGCTATTAATGAACAAATCAAGTGGGTTTTCTTCGATTTCAATCTCTATTTTGGAAATCAGTAGATTTAAATTTTTATTTTTTTGTTTTTTGAGAATTTTTTCCTGGATAAAATTTGGTTATATATGGATTTGAATTTTATGGTAATTTTGTTAAGTCTAATGAATTTTTCTAACATTTTGATGAATTTTATGGTTATTTGCTTAGTTTATTCCTCAATTCAACAAAAATATGTTAGAGATTCGCAAACTGATTAGTGTCACCATCCTGATTATTGATAATAATCCCTATGTCCCATTTTGAAATGCTTGTTTGAGTTTGTACAGGAATTTAGATCTCACCGTGAATTTGGTGTCATATGGAAACTTCCACACCATGTTTCATGAATTACCTCTTATAGAAATAGTAATAGTGTGTATCTGTTTCATTAATTATCACAGCACACAAATACTGCAGGAGATGGTAATGCAAGTCATGGCTCCATACAAGACTCTGATTCCTTTTATTTTGGCTACACGTCATCACTTCACACCTGGCTAGAATACTAGAAGCTTCTGATTCTTTTTATTTTGGTTGTTATGCTGAGTTGTGTATTTTTCCCCTTATTCTGCTATATATACGTAGCATTCCTTTGTATAAAATTCAATTTTCAGCAGAATAGAAAGCAGAGCAATTTCTCTCATTTTGGTTGCAATTTCTTCTTTCCGTTCTTACATGGTATTAGAGCATTAGGGTTGATCCTAGGGGTGGCAGACATCCAGGCCGGGCCGGCTCGCTAGTCCAAATTCTAGGCTCGGGCTCAGAGAACCGGGCTTTTTCGGGCCAGAGTCGAGCCGAGCCAAAGGCCGTTGAAAATTTTGGGGCTCGACCCGGGCTCGACTCGGGCTTTTTCCGAGCCGAGCCAAGCCAAGCCGGGCCGGCCCGGTTTTTCTTTTTAAAAATTCAATATTAATCTATTTTTTTACATTTTTTTGACGCGGGCCGAAAAAGCCCGTGACACAGGCCGGCCCGGCTCGGGACAAGCCCCCAAAAATGAGGCTCTGGAGCCGGGCCCCGGCGGCCTGAGCCGCCGAGCCATTTTGCCACCCCTAGTTGATCCTCTATTTTTTTTTCTTTCCTTTGTTGCCATGGAAGAACAGTCGGTTGATTCTCAAACTTCTTCTGCTGAATCAAATCCAAATCCAAATAATCCTTACCGAGTCAATCATGGGGATAATCACTATTGTCCTACTTGTTACTGATTTACTCACTGCCGACAACTATGTTACATGGTCATGAGCTATGCGTCGAGCTCTTCTAGCGAGAAACAAACTTGGCTTCATCAATGGAAGCCCTGTTAAGCCCATTGATCCTGAAGACTCTTTGCTCGATGCTTGGGAGAGGTGCAATGACATGGTTGTGTCATGGATACAGAATTCCATTAGTCCTACTGTAAAATCCAGTGTTGCATTTGTAGATGATGCACAGGATGTCTGGGATGAGCTTCGGCTTCGTTTTACTCAGCAAAATGGTCCTCGAATTTTTCAACTAAAGAGGAATTTGGCGAGTTTGCGACAAGAGAATGACCCTGTGAGTATATATTTTGGAAAACTTGAAACTCTATGGGATGAGCTTGCTGTTTATGATCCTATACCAGCCTGTACATGTGGAAAATTGTCTGTCATTTATGATAGGTTTCAACGGGATAATGTCATTCAATTTCTCATGGGATTAAATGATAGATACAAAAATTCTAGGGATCAGATTATGCTCCTTGATCCCATTACCCACATCAACAAAGTTTTTCCCTTGTTCACCAGCAAGAAGAGCAGCATAATATCATTTCTGCCTTTCCAAATTCTGAGACCATGGCCTTAATCAGCAAAACTTCTGATGAGGACATCCATTTTATTTAATTTTCTTGTTGGACTTTATTGATGTTTTGGACTATTATTTATGTAATTGGGCTTTTATAATGGGGTATGGCCCAAGCCCGTTCTCATTAGGGTTTTTGTCTTACTATTTAAACCTAGTTTGTCGTGAAATTAAACAGTTAATGATTGAAATTATTCAGTTGATTGAATTACTCCCCTACCTCTCCCTTGTTTCCCTCTTCTTCCCTTTCCCCCGGTTCTCCCCTCTTCTGGCTGCATTCTTCTTCTATTTCTTCTAATATATTGATTCTACATCAAAGTGGTATTAGAGCCTTACCTGGTTTTCATATAACTCCCAGCATCTTCTTCTTCAAACGCCAAGCCAGTAGCTTCGAATTCGTCGCTGCACAACCCAGTCACCACCAACACCTTATCTGCATCTGTTCCCGTCCACCACCACCGCCCATGAACTGCCCAGCACACCGTAACTTCCACCCCATATGAACCACCAGTCTACTCACAAACCGACCCATATACAGAGAACCATAACCGACCCAAAAGCAACATCTTCATCAACCCACAAATTACGGTCGAACCACCCACATACAAAACAGCGCACTACCCAATAGACTCACCACCTCCAATAATCCACTATCCATAACTCGCTCAAACCGCAAATACCACCGCCAACAGTAACCGATCCAAACCTCCATGACCACCGTTGCCAATCGCGACATCCAAGGCCCCAACCGTCGTGGCACCACTCACTTGAACTTCTCGCAGTCGGCAATCCACCAATCGACCACTCCTACGCCGCTGATCGACTCGTGAAGGCTATAGGGCACCTCGCTATTACGCATCCCTGCCCTGCGTTTGGTGCAATAATTTCACCTCAGTTGTTTGTGTAATTTGTAGATTGGGCTTCAGTGGTTATAGGTATACGATGGAATTTGGGCCTGAAAGGGATAATTTTGTATGTTTTGCTCATTGGGCTTAGGTAGTGAGTTTGGATATTTACTATTGTAATAGATTAGTATTTGAATACAAAAAAAAAAAAAAAAAAAAAAGGACGAATATTTTTCTAACATTATTTTGCAGGTACCTTTTATTGGCATATTGATCGGCCCAGTTACCTCGGCGAACAAAAAGGGAAGTCACTACCTTTTATTGGCACATTGATCGGCCCAGTTACCTCGGCGAACAAAATGGGAAGTCACGGCGAACAAAAAAAAGGGAAGTCACTGTTTGTTATCTATCTTGGGTTATATTACTGTTCATTTAAAATCGCATCAATTACTTTCTCTGTGCTGCTGATAGCTTGATAATTTTAGCCTTACACCCCACTTGATCGGAATTAATGAACAAATATAGTCTCTTTGCTCCCTACTCCCCCCCGCGATTAGAGATCTTTGATTAGTCATTTGTATCGTTGCTTTTATTTTATTTGCATCAGCACTACTAGTTTGTCACATTCGAATTTACGTAACCCCAAATTTACTTTAAACAAATACAAAAAAAAAAGAAAAAAAAAACTAAAAAAAAAAAAATTTAATTAAAAAATTTAATTGCTAATTTCGATGACTCGTTTATTGATCTCTCTATTGCACTTCATCTAGCTAGTGTTGTGTATGCATTTGCGTAGTGGTCGCGTTACTACCCCTAGTTCCAGCACATTTGCCCTGGACCCTTCACAAATTGAGGTGCTCACCCGACAATTAGCACAACTTGCCACTGGGCAACAACAACTACAGGCTCAGCTCGCGACTGTCCAAACTGAGTTGGCTACTACTCGTGAAGAGAACAGAACCCTCGCTGCTAGGTTGAACACATTTGAGCACAACCCATACTCGACCGAAGCTGAAAACTCCGAAGCGCCCAATAATAGACCTCGTCGTCGTCCACAAGGTGGTCGGCACCATGGTCTACATGATCGTGGGAATGGAAATCCGGTTCGTGAACGAGAGTGGGAACGTCACCGTTATGATACTCAATCTCCCCCTCGCCACGAGGAGCGTTTCTTTAGAAATATCAAGTTGGATGCCCCTACATTTGATGGTTGTCTGGACCCTAGCATCTTTACTCAATGGACTCGGGATATGGATCGTTTTTTCGCCTGGTATGGGGTTCCGGAAGATCGGAGAGTTCAATTTGCCAGTCTAAAATTAATTGAGACTGCTCAGCTATTTTGGGAAAGTGTTGAGGATCTCCTTGAGAGACGTCGTGCTCCTCCTGTTGGGAGTTGGGAGGAAATGAAGCGGCGCCTTCAAGATAAGTACTTGCCCCAATTTTACAGGGGGAACTTGTTGGATCAATGGAATACACTTACGCAAGGCAGTCGACCTGTGACCGAGTACGTCGCTCAGTTTGACGAGTTTCGAATGCGATGTCAGGTCGTTGAGGATGAGGTCATGACCTTGAGTAGGTTTCGACAAGGCCTCAGAGATGATCTTAGGCGCGAGCTTGTCCTTCGGGGTGTCACCACCCTTGACCACGCCTACTCCTTCGTTCGCGATTACGAGTTAGTGACTAGGATGCCGTATAGGACTCGTAGTGACACCCGCGCCGCAGTCTCTTCTGCGTCCACTCCGTCCCCGAAGTCTATTCTAGGGCCTCCCCCTTCTACTGCTACCCCTGTATCGGACAGTAAAGGTAAAGGTCCCGAAGTTTCACGGGCGTCCTCCCGTTTGCAATGCTTCAACTGTAAAGGTTTTGGTCACATTTCGTCTAGGTGTCCTAGTCGAGCCCTAGTTATCGAAGAACGTGAAGATATTGTAGACGAGCCATTAGAGGACCAAGTTTATGAACCTAAGATAGAAGAATTTGATGACTTAGTTAACAATGAAGATACCTTCTTGGGTTGTATTCAGACTAGTTCCCTTCCCTCACACATGCCTAGAGTCGGTGTCGTGCGTTGCACTCTTACCCAACCTAAGGATGTCGATGATTGGCGTCGTCATGCCATATTTCACACTTTCATCAAGATCAATAATAAGGGCTGTAAGGTTATTGTGGATAGTGGTAGCTGCATTAATGCGGTTTCAATGGCTACTGTATCCCGTCTTGGATTGAAGCCAATTCCTCACCCTCAGCCTTATAGTGTCTCTTGGGTTGATACGTCCTCTATAGCTGTCAAAGAGCGTTATTTCTATGGATGTCGGGCACATCATCTTGGGGCGACCGTGGTTGTTCGACCTGGACGTGACCATCTATGGTCGATCCAATTCTTGCTCCTTCGTGTTTAATGGAAAGAAGATTCATCTTAACCCGCTACCCCCGAAACCCGTTAGCCCACTGGACACGAAGAAAAGTATAGAGCGAAAGGGATTGCATATCATTAATCCTACAGAGTTCGAGCACGCACTTGCAGGCGACTCTATTGTATTTGCCGTGGTTGTCATGGAGGTTCCAGTGATCCCCCCAGCAGCAGCCCCCGTCGAAATCCAGTCGTTGCTTCAAGAGTTTTAGGATGTCTTCCTTGAGGACTTGCCTGACCAATTACCTCCTCTACGGGACATTCAACATGCCATCGATTTGATCCCAGGAGCGGCTCTTCCAAACTTACCTCATTATAGAATGAATCCTACGGAGCATGCTGAACTTCAGAGGCAGGTTGGGGAGCTCCTTCACAAGGGTTTCATCCGTGAGAGTTTAAGTCCTTGTGCAGTTCCCGCCCTACTGACTCCTAAGAAAGACGGCTCGTGGAGGATGTGTATAGATAGTCGTGCCATCAACAGGATCACGGTGAAGTATCGCTTTCCCATTCCTAGGCTTGATGACTTGTTAGATATGATGGTTGGTGCTACGATATTTTCTAAGATTGATTTGAAGAGTGGATATCACCAGATTAGGATTCGCCAGGGTGATGAGTGGAAGACTGCGTTCAAAACGAAAGATGGTCTTTATGAATGGCTGGTCATGCCTTTTGGGCTAACTAACGCCCCGAGTACTTTTATGCGGGCAATAACACAAACTCTTCGACTTTTCATGGGTAAGTTTCTCGTTGTCTACTTTGATGACATTCTCATCTATAGTAAGACTAAGGAACAACATCGATACCATCTCACACAAGTTTGTTCTACCCTTCGTGCAACAAAATTATTTGCCAACGTCAAGAAATGCTCTTTTTTCACCGATAGAGTCATTTTCCTAGGATTCATTGTATCCTCGACAGGGGTATCGGCTGATCCTGATAAGATTCAGGCGATTGTTGATTGGCCTGAACCTAAGACTATACACGACATCAGGAGCTTTCACGGTCTCGCTACATTTTATCGTCGCTTTATCAAAGGGTTTAGCACTATCATGGTGATAGGCCACCGGTACAAATTAAATATCAAAGACGCAAGAGAAGAGCAGGGGCAGAATTGGAAGGGCAGGAAAATATTAACAACCATCAGGTGCTCATAACAGATTCCATCCAGCAGGTGCTCACAACGAATTCAGTTACAGCCTAATATATAAGCAGTGAAAGAAAGAGAAGAAGGCATCAGAAAATTCAGGAGAACACTGGGAGAGACTGGACCTCTCGAATGTCCATTTATCCATTTCTTTCTTGTCATTTTCATTTGAGTAATCCTTTCCATTTTCAGTGAGAATTGCAATCAGTAATTGTACTCTTCTGAGAATCATTTCAATACAGCAAGTTATGGGGATTAGTTATTCATCAATTCTTCTGTTTTGTTCCTTAATTCCAGTAGCTTGACATCTTTGATTCGGTCCATTAGTCGTTCATAGCAGGGTCTTATCATTTGGTATCAGAGCATCTTCCTGGAATGACGCTGGGCGATCGAGTAGGAGAGATGGAGGGGAAAGTGGAAACTATTCAGAACGGGGTGGAAATGCTGAAATCTGAAATGCAACGGATTCAAATTATAGAGAAGAACATGGGCTTGATGATGGAACAACTGAAGTTCGTCATGCATCGCTGGGACGAACAGGAAAGGAATGGGAAGAAGAAAGGCCAAGAGGAAACCCCTGCTTCAGAATTCACTGTAGACTCAACTATAACACTTGGAGAAGGAGACGTGAATCGAGAGCTAAATGGAGTACTCTGGAGACCGAAATACAGGAATGGGAGGCTGGAGATTCCAGTCTTCGAAGGAGAGAACCCAAAAGGTTGGGTATTCAAGGTCGAAAGATATTTCAACCTTACCCAAATCACTGAAGCAGAAAAAATGGAAGCTGTAGCCATCTGTTTTGAAGGAGAAGCTCTTTCTTGGTACCAATGGCAGCAGAGGCGTAAGAAGGTAACACACTGGGAAGAATTGAAGGGGTTAGTACTGAACCGATTTCGCGCCCTCCATGGCGGAACCAGTGAGGAGAGATTTTTAGCTCTCCGGCAAGAAGGAACGGTGAGGGAGTACCGGCAATGGTTTGAATCATTGGCTGCACCATTGACGGAGATTCCAGATGGGTTATTAGAAGGCCACTTTGTGAATGGACTGAAGGCAGAAGTGAAGGCTGAACTGAGAGTGTTGAGGCCCACTGGGTTAGAAGAGATAATGGAAATGGCTCAAAGAATAGATGAGAAGATAATGGGCCAAAAGCAATGGACCGGTCCAGTGAGGAACAAGGTTAGTGGCCCTTTCCCTACAAATGGGCCCCCGACCCAATTCAACCCCCAACCATCCAGAAACAACCCGATATTCTCAAAAGCATACCCAAACACTAGCCCCAATCATCTTACTTCAAATTACCCCCCCCGATTCAACAACCCCATGGGACCGCAGTCGTCTCCGGTCGGAAAGGGCAATAGCTCTACCTTCCGACGCCTAAGTGAGGCGGAGCTACAAGCGAAAAGGGAGAAGGGGCTGTGCTTCCGGTGCGATGAAAAATATTCCATCGGGCACAGGTGTAAGAACAAGGAGCTGCAGGTGATGTTGATCTATGGAGAGGAGGAAACGGCGGCGGTCGAGGATGGGGAAGAGGTCCTACCAGTGGAGGAGGAGGTTCAGGCACTGGGGAACGAGGGTGAAGCCGTCGAACTCTCTATAAATTCAGTGGTAGGGTTGACTTCACCCCAAACCATGAAAGTTAAAGGGAAAATTGGGGAACAGGAGGTCGTGGTGTTGGTGGACTGTGGTGCGACGCACAACTTCATCTCTGCAGATTTGGTCCAGCAGCTAGAAATACGCCGGACAGAAACCTCCGGCTACGGCGTTATCATGGGGACGGGTTTTGCTGTGCAAGGGGCTGGAATTTGTAAAGGTGTAGTACTCCAGCTCCAAAATCTCGAAATTATTGATGATTTCCTTCCTTTGGAGTTGGGTAGCTCAGATGTTATATTGGGCATGAAATGGTTGTCATCCTTGGGAAAAATGACGGTGGATTGGAAGGCGCTGGTGATGCGGTTCCAAGTAGGGGAGACAAAGGTTGCCTTACAAGGCGATCCTAGTCTGAGTAAAACGCTGGTCAGTCTAAAATCAATGATGAAGGCATTTAAGGAAAGTGGGGAGGGGATTTTGTTGGAGTTAGGGAGCTTATCGGTGGAGGAAAAGGAGGAAACTGTTGGGCAGGCGGAGAAACCGAAGGAGTTGGACGCATTGCTAGCGGAATTTGGAGAACTCTTCCAAGAACCATGGGAATTACCACCACATCGAGGCCGGGACCATGCAATTGTACTTCAGTCTGGAACCGAACCGGTGAGCATCAGGCCGTATCGCTACCCTTATAGTCAGAAAAATGAGATTGAAAAGATGGTGAGGGAGATGTTAGCTGCAGGCATAATTCGGCCTAGTGTGAGCCCTTTTTCTAGTCCAGTGTTGTTGGTCAAGAAGAAGGACGGTGGTTGGAGGTTCTGTGTGGACTATCGTACACTAAATAAAGCTACAGTGCCGGACAAATTCCCCATTCCAGTGATCGAAGAATTGCTAGATGAATTGCATGGCGCCACCATTTTTTCTAAGCTGGATTTAAAGGCGGGGTATCATCAAATTCGCGTGGCAGCTGAGGACATCCCTAAAACAGCCTTTCGTACTCACGAAGGGCATTATGAATTTTTAGTTATGCCCTTCGGCTTAACTAACGCCCCAGCCACTTTTCAGGCCTTGATGAACGAAATATTCAAGGAACAGCTACGGAAGTCAGTATTGGTCTTCTTTGACGACATTCTTGTGTATAGCCGGAGCATGGAAGAACATCAGGAGCATTTGAGATGGGTTCTGACAATATTGGGAAAACAACAACTGTACTTAAACAAGAAGAAATGCATATTTGGTCAGCAAGAAATAGAATACCTGGGGCACATCATTTCCCAGCGAGGGGTGGCGGCTGACAAAGTAAAAATTCAGGCAATGGTGGATTGGCCAAGTCCGAGATCCCTTCGAGAGCTACGCGGCTTTTTGGGTCTGACGGGGTATTATAGAAGGTTTGTGAAAGATTATGGGAAGCTCGCCTGGCCATTAACAGAGAGGTTGAAGAAAAATAATTTTTACTGGGATGAGGTGGCAGAGAAAGCTTTCAAGAAGCTAAAGGAGAAGATGATAACGCTACACGTCCTAGGCCTACCAGATTTCACTAAGGTTTTCATTCTGGAAACTGATGCCTCTAGTTACGGGTTAGGGGCGGTGTTGATGCAAGATCAGCGCCCCATCGCCTTTTTTAGTCATGCACTGAATCCAAAAGGGAGGGAAAAGGCGGCCTACGAGAGAGAACTCATGGCTATAGTTTTTGCAGTTAAAAAATGGAGACATTATCTCCTAGGCCATCATTTCATCATTAGGACGGATCAAAGGAGTTTGAAATATCTGTTGGAGCAGCGGTTAATTAGTCCGGATTATCAGAAGTGGATGATGAAAATCATGGGGTTCCAATTCGAAATTCAGTATAAACCCGGCTTAGAGAATAAAGCAGCTGATGCCCTTTCACGTATTCAGCATTTTCCGAAGCTGATGGCTTTGTCACTGCCTACGGGGGAACAATTAGAGGGGCTGGCGAGAGAGGTGGCAAGGGATCAAACCTTACAGAAAGTTGTTGAAGAACTCGAGCGAGAAGCTTCAAAGTGGCCGGATTACTCATTCTGTGATGGGCAATTATTGTATAAAGGAAGGTTGATGTTACCCAAGGGTTCCTCTTTAATTCCCTTGGTGATGTCTGAGGGTCATGATGGTAGCCTGGGGGGTCACTCAGGATTCTTGAAGACATACAAGAGGATCAGTTCTAATGTGTATTGGGTGGGCATGAAGAAAGATATCCAGCGGTATGTCAAAAATTGTTCTGTTTGTCAACAGAATAAGTATGACTCGCTGTCCCTAGGTGGTTTGTTATAACCACTAGCAATACCGAATCAAGTATGGGAGGATATTGCCATGGATTTTGTGGAAGGATTGCCAAAGTCTGGAGGCTGGGACTCATTATTGGTGGTGGTGGATAGATTGAGTAAATACGCACACTTCATAGCTTTGAAACACCCTTTTTCAGCCACCGAGATAGCACGTATTTTTGTGAAGGAGATTGTTAGACTCCATGGGATACCGCGCTCCATTGTATCCGACAGAGACAAAATCTTCATGAGCAGGTTCTGGGAAGAATTATTTAGGCTGCAGGGCACAAAATTGTGCCGGAGCACCGCATACCACCCACAGTCTGATGGGCAATCGGAGGTAGTAAACCGTACGGTGGAAACATATCTTCGCTGTTTTGCTTCATCCAAACCCAAGTCTTGGGCCAGTTGGTTACCATGGGCAGAACTTTGGTATAATACTTCGTATCACACCTCAACTAAGGTCTCTCCCTTTCAGGTCCTGTATGGGAGGGAGCCTCCGTTGCTAGTCAGATTTGAGAAGGGATCTACCCCAGTTTCGATAGTAGAACAGCAGCTGGTGGAGAGAGATGAAATGTTGGAGGAGCTATGGGCACAATTGCTCCGTGCCCAGTCATACATGAAAAAGACAGCAGACAGAAGGAGGAGGAATGTCCAGTACAATGTAGGAGATCTGGTGTATCTTAAGATACGACCGTATCGTCGCAAAACACTAGCTGCTCGTTCAAATGAAAAACTAGCCCCTAGATTCTATGGGCCGTATGTGGTTGAGAAGAAGGTGGGAATGGTGGCATATAAACTTTCACTACCAGCCAACTGTCATATTCATCCTGTGTTTCACGTATCCCAGCTGCGTAAAGTAGAAGGAAATCCTCAGGTAGTGATAGACATCCCAACTCACTTGAATGAGGAGCTGGAAATGATAGTTGAACCAGAAGCTGTTCTGGGGGTCAGACCGGGAAGAGGAAGTAACATCAGGGGTATCGAAGCTTTGATACAATGGAAGGGTTTACCACCCTTAGAGGCAACCTGGGAACCCTATGGTTTACTCAAACAGCAATTTCCAGACTTCCACCTTGAGGACAAGGTGAGTTTCGTGGGGGGGAGTAATGATAGGCCACCGGTACAAATTAAATATCAAAGACGCAAGAGAAGAGCAGGGGCAGAATTGGAAGGGCAGGAAAATATTAACAACCATCAGGTGCTCATAACAGATTCCATCCAGCAGGTGCTCACAACGAATTCAGTTACAGCCTAATATATAAGCAGTGAAAGAAAGAGAAGAAGGCATCAGAAAATTCAGGAGACCACTGGGAGAGACTGGACCTCTCGAATGTCCATTTATCCATTTCTTTCTTGTCATTTTCATTTGAGTAATCCTTTCCATTTTCAGTGAGAATTGCAATCAGTAATTGTACTCTTCTGAGAATCATTTCAATACAGCAAGTTATTGGGATTAGTTATTCATCAATTCTTCTGTTTTGTTCCTTAATTCCAGTAGCTTGACATCTTTGATTCGGTCCATTAGTCGTTCATAGCAGGGTCTTATCACATGGCTCCTATAACGGAATGTATGAAGCGAGAAGAGTTTCATTGGACACAAGAGGCAACTAAAGCTTTTAAATTGGTCAAGAAGCGAATGACAGAGGCTCTTGTCATGCGTCTTCCCGATTTTTTCAAAGTCTTTGAGGTAGAGTGTGATGCCTCGGGAGTAGGAATAGGAGGAGTGTTGATTCAAGATCGTCACCCTGTTGCCTATTTCAGCGAGAAGTTAAATGATGCGAAACAACGCTACTCAACTTACGATAAGGAACTGTATGCAGTTGTCCAGGCATTGCGCTATTGGCGCCATTATTTGCTACCCCACGAGTTTGTTCTTTATTCAGACCACGAGGCCCTTCGTTACCTCAACTCCCAGAAAAGGTTGAGCTCTAGGCATGGTCGCTGGGTTGAGTTCTTGCAAGCCTATTCTTTTGTTTTGAAACACAAGAAGGGCACGGAGAACAAAGCAGCTTATGCTTTAAGTCGTCGTGTCTCCCTTTTATCGATCATGAGCTTCAAGATTATAGGTTTTGAAAGGCTTAAGGAGGATTACGAAGCTTGTCCTGATTTTAAGGATATCCTCCTTGATTTGCAAAGTGGACGGGTAGATACAGCGGATGGCTTCCGACTTGAGGATGGCTACCTTTTTCGAGTCAATAGGTTGTGTATTCCTCGATCTTCGGTGTGGGACTTCATAGTGTGGGAAATTCACGCGGGAGGGCTAGCTCGTCACTTTGGGCGTGATAAGACCATTGAAGAGGTTGAACGCCAATTCTATTGGCCTAGTTTGAAGAAGGATGTGGCTAAGATTGTTAGTACATGTAACACTTGTCAGTTGGCCAAACAGAAAAGGCAAAACACGGGCCTTTACACACCTCTTCCCGTCCCTAATTGTCCTTGGCAAGATGTTAGTATGGATTTTGTGTTAGGACTTCCACGCACCCCAAAGAAACATGACTTTATTTTCGTGGTAGTTGATCGTTTCTCAAAAATGGCTCATTTTATCCCTTGTAACAAGACCTCAGATGCGTCCAAGGTTGCCACGTTGTACTTTAACGAAATTGTCAAATTGTATGGGCCTCCTAAGACCATTGTGTCCGATAGGGATGTTCGTTTCACTAGCCATTTTTGGAGAACCTTGTGGCATAAGGTTGGTACTAAACTGAAATTTTCTACGGCTTACCACCCTCAGACGGATGGTCAAACGGAAGTGGTTAACCGAAGTCTTGGGAATTTGCTACGATGTTTGGTCAAGGAAAATCTTAGAAATTGGGATTTGATTCTTCCTACAGCCCAAATCGCATATAACAGTTCTGTGAATCGCTCATTAGGTATGAGTCCATTTGAAGTTGTCCATGGGTATAAGCCCAGGAAGCCTTTAGATCTCATTCAAATGTCCCCACACGCTAGAGTATCTGTGTCAGCTGAGTCCTTTGCACAACATCTTCATGATTTGCATATTGAGATTAATAAACAACTTGAAGCCAGTAATGCATCATATAAACTCCGAGCTGATCTGCATAAACGACATATTGAGTTTAAAATTGGGGATTACGTTATGGTCCGAATTAGGTCAGAGCGGCGTCTATCTGGACCCGCCTCCAAATTGCAAGCCCGTAGTGCTGGTCCTTTTAAAATTTTAAAGCAAATTGGTCCAAATGCATATGTTGTTGACCTTCCACCACACCTTGGATATCACTCTATTTTCAATGTTGAGGATTTAGTTACTTATAAAGGCCATTTTAATTCCTCTGATGATCCTCTTTTACCTCCATCTGTGGACCTTGACCCTGCTTCTTTCGCCACTCATAACCCAATCTCTTCCCTTACAGCACACAAAGATAAAATTGATGTCATTTTGGATGAACAGACTATATTGACTAATGATGGAGATGTTCAGCGCTTCCTTGTGCGTTGGGTTGATCGACCTGATTCCGACTGTACATGGATCTCCAGAGAGACTCTACAGCAACTTGACCCAGATTTGTTGGAGCTTTATCGGAGTCAGCAGGATCTCTCTTGGCCCAGATCACCTCCCATCCGCTCAGGGGAAGTTGGTGAGGACACCAGGTTCAGGCCTCCATTGACACATTTCTATAGACGCCGAAAGAAGCTTGTCCAACCACTCAACTTATGGTTGGGAGAATGACTACAGCCTCTCCTGATCTATCCACTCGACAGAGTCGAGTTTTCCTCCCACCCCGGGAGAGTTGATGAGGACATCCATTTTATTTAATTTTCTTGTTGGTTTATTGATGTTTTGGACTATTATTTATGTAATTGGGCTTTTATAATGGGGTTTGGCCCAAGCCCTTTCTCATTAGGGTTTTTGTCTTACTATTTAAACCTAGTTTGTCGTGAAATTAAACAGTTAATGATTGAAATTATTCAGTTGATTGAATTACTCCCCTACCTCTCCCCTGTTTCCCTCTTCTTCCCTTTCCCCCGGTTCTCCCCTCTTCTGGCTGCATTCTTCTTCTATTTCTTCTAATATATTGATTCTACATCAACTTCCTATTCTAATTACAAGCCTGATGCTAAATCTTTTTTAAATGGAAGAAAGGAGAGGCCATATTGTAGTCATTGCCGAATACAAGGGCACAATCTTGACAATTGTTTCAAGATAGGCAACACACAGGCTCCTCTTTATACTTACTGTACTCAGACTGGCCATTATGTTGAGAGATATTATAAGATACACGGTTATCCTCCCGGACACAAAATGTTTAAGGGAAAGAATTTTGGGTCTTCTGGTAATCAAATTAGCTTATCAATTGACTCCAATCCAGAGGACAAAGTGAGTTTTACTAAGGAACAATATCAGCATCTAATGTCTTTGCTTCAGCATAAGGACCTCTTCAATGCTTGTCCTTCTATGAATACTGTACAGGTCATTCATCAACCTGTTCCTATTGAGCCTAAGGCCTCTAAGATGTCTGGTATACCTCGTTGCTTCTCTTCCTGCAGTCATAAATTCACTGACATGCCTTGGATAATTGACTCAGGTGCTACAGATCACATGATCTGCAGCACTTCTTGTTTTTCCTCCATAATTTCAGAAGTTTCATATTTAGTAAAATTACCTAATGGTGCTTCTATTCCTGTAACTCATTTGGGTAATGTTCAAGTAACCAAAAATATTCTCCTTACAAATGTTTTATGTGTGCCATCTTTTACATTCAATTTACTTTCTGTCAAAAGGCTCACAGAATCTCTCACTTGTTTAATTTTCTTGTCCAATTGTTGTTTTATCCAAGACCTTTCCACCTGGACCACGATTGGGATGGGTGAGCTCAAGAATGGCCTCTATCATTTATTGTCAGTGATAGTCCCTCCAAATGCTCTTGCAACAACTTTATCTTCTCTGTCTTTTTCATTTCCATCTATTTTTGCCTCTGTTACAGCTAATACTTATGTTTGTGACCTGTGGCATTGTCGTCTTGGTCATGCTTTAAATTCTAGACTTGTTTTGATTGATGATCCTGCTGTAAAAGACAATTTTAGTGCTCATACAACTGCTTCTTGTTCTATTTGTCCCATTGCTAAGCAACAGAAGATTCCCTTTCATGTTAGCCACCATAAATCATATGCTTGATACATTGTGACCTTTGGGGACCATATTCAACACCTGCTTATGATGGAACTAGATACTTCTTAACCATAGTGGATGATTTTTCGCGCACTACCTGGGTTTATCTTCGTCAAACTAAATCTGAAACTAGAAAGAGTCTGGAATCTTTTTACAATCTTATTGAAACTCAATTTGCCACTAAATCAAAACCCTTCGAAGTGATAATGGAATTGAGTTTCAAATGACTGAATTCTTTAACAAAAATGGCATTATCCATCAAAGGTCATGTGTAGAAACTTCTCAACAAAATGGAATAGTTGAGAGGAAGCACCAACATATTTTAAACGTGGCTAGATCTTTGCGTTTTCAATCTGGTTTACCTCTCCATTTTTGGAATGATTGCATCCTCACAGTTGTGTATCTTATTAACAGAACTCCCACACCTCTGCTTAATAGTAAATCACCATATGAAGTCCTATTTTCTATCAAACCTACATACACCCACCTTTGAATATTTGGATGTCTTTGCTATGCCACTACCATCTCAGAAGGCCGCAAAAAGTTTGATCCTAGAGGTAGACAATGCATCTTCTTAGGCTACCCTTATGGAGTTAAGGGTTACAAACTTCTAGATCTCACAACCAACTCTACCTTTGTCTCTACAAATGTTATTTTTCATAAGCATGTTTTTCCCTTCATTTTTCCTCAGCTCATCACTTCTCCATAAAATACAGGTCCTCTTAGCAATGATCTTCAACTTGTCCCACCAGTTTTTACCTATCCTCTTCCTGACCTTCTTGATTATCCACAAGTCTCCACATCCCCATCTCCATATGTACTCGATTCTTCCTCTGATTCTACTTCACTATCTCAGCCTGCATCTCTTGCTCTTTCAATACCTTCTCTTCAACCTAACCTGTGTAGGTCTACAAGAACCAAAACTTTTCCTCACTACCTACGGGACTTTCACTGCCAACAAGATACCTTGGCTTCCTCATATCACTCATAGGTTCAGGTATATGTTACTTCTTTTACTTGTTCCTTTCCTTTATGTGATTATTTATCATATGATCATTTCTTTCCTTCCTTTAAGGCTTTTTCTTCTTCTATTTCTACAATTGTCGAACCAACTACCTATACTCAAGCAGCGAAAGATCCTGGCTGGTGCACAGCCATGGATGCTGAATTGGATGCCTTGGAACAAAACAACACTTGGGAAGGAGCCTATTGACTGCAAGTATGTATACAAGGTAAAATACAATTCAAATGGTAGTGTGGAATGGTTAAAGGCTCGGTTGGTTACCAAAGGATACACCCAGCAAGAAGGAATTGATTTTACTGAAACTTTCTCACCAGTAGCAAAAATGGTGACAGTTAGGCGCCTACTTTCCGTTGCAGCAATTCAAGGTTGGCCTTTGCATCAATTTGATGTCAATAATGCTTTCCTCCATGGAGTTTTAAAGGAGGAAATTTACATGACTAAACCCCCTGGCTATATGAAAGGAAGGCATAATCAAGTTTGCAAGCTTTTAAAGGGTTTATATGGTTTGAAGCAAGCATCTAGACAATGGTATGCCAAACTTACCTCATGCTTGTTGGCTTTTGGTTTTTCTCAATCCAAGGTTGATTATGGTCTTTTCATCAAATCAGCTGATAGTTATTTTACAGCACTTTTAGTGTATGTTGATGATATTCTTGTGGCTAGTGATTCCCAAGATACTATTACTAATGTGGAGGTTTTCTTGAATGATCAATTCAAAATTAAAGACTTGGGACCTCTTTGCTATTTCCTTGGCATTGAAGTAGCTCGTTCTTCACAAGGCATCCACATTTGTAAACGTAAATATGCACTTGACATACTTGCTGATTCAGGAATTTTGGGCTCTAAACCTGTTCGTGTTCCCATGGATCAGAACCTAAAACTCAGTAAAGAAAGTGGTAGTGTGTTGAAGGATGCTTCTCTATATCGCAGGTTGATTGGGAGATTGCTCTATCTGACTATAACTCGTCCAGATATATGCTATGCTGTGAATGCTCTCAGTCAATTCATGTCCCATCCTACTTCTACTCATTTGGCTGCAGCTTATAAGATTCTGCGATACATCAAAACAGCTCCTGGTCAAGGCATTTTCTTCTCTGCTAATTCCTCTCTTCAACTCAAAGCTTACTATGATTCGGATTGGGCCTCTTGCCCTGACACTCAGCGGTCAATAACTGGGTATTTTGTTCTGTTGGGGAACTCTCTCCTCTCTTGGAAATCAAAGAAACAGTCAGTGGTTTCACGGTCCTCAGCTGAGGCTGAGTATAGGGCCATGGCAGCAACGTGCTCGGAGCTCACTTGGCTTAGATTTCTTCTTACAGACCTTCAAGTTTCACACCCCCAAGCTGCTCAACTTTTTTGGATAACCAAGCAGTTCTTCATATCGCTGCCAATCCCCTTTTTCATGAGCGTACGAAGCACATTGAATTAGATTGTCATCTGATTCGAGATAAAATTCTTGATGGTTCTGTTGAAACTTCCCACGTCTCTACTCACTCTTAGCTCACAGACCTTCTCACCAAGGCTTTACCTTCTCCCCTTTTTACTTCTCATTTGCTCAAGATGGGAATAGTGAATCTCTATTCTCCATCTTGTGGGAGGGTATCACAGCACACAAATACTGCAAGAGATGGTAATGCAAGTCATGGCTCCATACAAGACTCATATGCTATACGTCATCACTTCACACCTGGCTAGAATACTAGAAGCTTCTGATTCTTTTTATTTTGGTTGTTATGCTGAGTTATATATTTTTTCCCTTTTTCTGCTATACTGTTGAAGGATAGAAAACCTCTATATATACGTAGCATTCCTTTGTATAAAATTCAATTTTCAAAAGAATAGAAAGCAGAGAAATTTCTCTCATTTTCGCTGCAATTTCTTCTTTCCTTTTCTTACATTAATGTCATAAAACTTTCTACAAATTTAACTTACAGAGGGGTATAATATGAAATTTAGTGAATTGATTTTTTTTATGATGAGAAGAAATCATTAGATAAACAATTATATTGTAACCCATAACAAACTGTGGGAGGGAATAGTATGTTTTATCTCATTAGTTGGAAATCTGTAATAATATGTTATTTTCTGTTCCTTTTTTTGAGTTCTAGTTTGTGATTTTTTATTCTTGGCTTTTTATTTGTTCGAGGTCTAGACGTGGTTCGAACTGACAAGACGCTAGTGTTTTATGAGAAGCAAAAAAATTTGTCAAAACTTTGGGATATTCTCTCTGTTTATGCTTGGTTTGATAAAGATGTTGGCTACTGCCAAAGTGGGTAACAAAATAAATTCTTTTTAGGCATTAGGTCTCACTTAGCTCCATTATCTGCTTTTGTTGTGTATACCTGAATTTGGTAGACAATTATGGATCCAGGTGTTCAAAGCTTTATAAATTGTCTCTTCTGTATATTTCCTTGAATATAATTAACTTTCATCCTTAACGTGGAAAGCACAGTTTTGTCAGTTCTGATGACACCCGCTTCTCTGGATGACCAATTGTAGAAGAGGTCAAATGGCAGATCCAATAGCACATTGTTATGTAACTGGAAATAGTCATGCAAGCTTACTTTATTGTTAGGTGCTGAAAAATGATCACAAACTAAATTTTCTTCCATGTGCCTCTAGGCTTGATCTACTAACAAACCATGGACTTTCTGGAATTCTTCACCCCTTTATATGATGTTATCTTAGATTGGCAGATCATTGGGAACTAGTTTTATATCCAGTAACCACATAATGATGCTTATTCTGAAATTAATTAAGCAGGAATGAGTGATCTTTGCTCCCCTGTGATAATGGTACTTGAAGAAGAAGAAGAAGAAGAAGAAGAAGATGCATTTTGGTGCTTTGAACATTTGATGCGCAGATTGGTAACATTTTTTAATCTATTTCCCTTCTTTTTTAAGCAGTTTAAACGTTATGTTTTCCAATTTTAATCTGTGAATCTCATGATGTAAGGATTTCCTCTCCATTACAAACTTATTATGTGAATCTATAAACTTATTCCTAGTATTTTCTTTACTAGCGAAATTTTCTAAACGTTATTCTTCATGCAATTTGACTTTTTTTGACATCCAAAATGTTCTCTATTCCCTGTTCTTTGAAGGAAATTGTGTTTGAACCTTGTCCTCACACAATGTGATGCTCAGGTGTAATAAAAGCTTCATTTAAGCTTAGCCTGGAATATAATAGAACTGTATACATATAGAACAACTCTTACATGTATCTGACATAAATGTGAAAAATTGTGACCTTGATGAGCTCTTTTTTTGCTACAATTGTGGTTCATGTACCTTCGAGAAGAAACTAGTTGACTTTCTATTTCCATTCTATCATCATGCAGGACCCATCAACTATTTGTGTCATAAAATTTGAGAGAAGAAGTGCTTGTTTGGATTTCATTTTAAGTAATTTATAATTTAATAGTCAAAGTCAAACTTTAATTTTATCCACATATTTCATAAGATCCACAACTACTAACCACTTATTCACTACACATTTCTATCACATTATACTTTAGTAACTTATAATGAAATCCAAACAAGCACAAAGTCAAAGTTTGATTACTAAGTTGCATCCTATTTCAGATATGCTTTTTGACTGATATATTATATAAAATTCCTGCTCAATGCCCGTGAATTTACATGCAAGTGCATTGCGATTATATATTTTTTAAGCATCAGTTGGAACTAATCTCATAGAAATGCTATTTTGAAAATATCATGGGCATTGTGCACGCTTAGTAACCTTCTAAGATAAAATATTTCTCTTTGACCTACTAATCTTTGCAACCTTCGACCGAGACATATTCTTCTCTTTCTGGTTCTTGTTTGAAAAAGAGGCAGCAATAATTTTCTTTATATTTATATTTTATCCCTGGCGATTTCATTTTGTTGGCCACAGAGATCTTGGTGTTCTTCTTTTAAGGGTGCTATTATTGGAACTGACATAAATTTGGGTTGAAAATATTTACTGTGAGATCAAGGTTCCTCAACTTGGACATCTATCAGTTGCATCTATATGCCCAAATAAATGGAAATTAGAATAAAATGTATTTTTTGATATTATATTATTGCTGGAGAAAATTCTCATTGGAGGCCTGTCCTCTTAAGGTAATAGTGACTGGGATGCAAAGAGAAATGCCAAGTTTAAAAAATTCAGAAATTAGAAGGAAGCTGGTAGTCATGGCCTATAATAAAGAAAGATCAAAATTGAATATGTCTAAAGAATGATGATGGTCTTAAGTTTGTTTTATGTATAATTGATTGTGATCATGTTGTTCACCGTTTTATAATCAACTCCATTATGCTTATCATGTTTATTTTCTGAATTATGCACTTAACGAGCACCCTGACAGCAGTTCCTGGTATTGATAAATGACAACCTTCAATGCAATGGAGAAAACTGATAAGTTTAAGAAGAAAGAAAGAAAAAAATTGTAACACATTTAAGAAATGGAGGCCTTATACATCACTGAAATTATAATATATCTTGGTATAATCTCTCCTATCTTTTATTTCATCTCTCGTGTCCATGGCATGGTAACAGGAAAGAAACAGTACTAGAAGGTGATTTTAACAATGAAGGTGATGAAGGTTGGACTCAAGAAGAATTTGAAAGCCACGTTGTGAAAGAGCGTGATGGAAAAAGACCTCTTTTAACTGAGGATTTGCAAGTGACGCTCAAGGAAGGTGTTGGAACACTAGGAGTTCCCACATTTACAAATAATTCAAGTTGGATAAGGAGCAGGAAGTTTAGACTTAGGCTAAAGGTTGCATCAGGATATTGTGAGGGGATACGCATACGGGAAGCGAAGACAGAGGCTTTTAATGTTAAAGATCACATAGGGAAATGTGAGAACCTTTGTATCTATGTTGTTTAATTTATCATCGCCTTGAAATATTTATTTACTGTGGGAACTAGTATTTAAGTAGTGTTGTATCACATTCTAATATTCAAGTGTATGGATTCAAAAATTTAGAGTGTGTTTGATGGAGATTTAAATTAGATTTTAATTGAAAAACTTGCCGTTAGTGGTCCCATACGTGAGATGAAAGTAAAAAAATAACGGATATATTTTCAATTAAAATTGAATTTTAATCTCTACCGAACAAGCCCTTATAATGAAATTATTAATTTTTATGCAATACCAAAATTTGTTTAGAATGAGTCATTTCAATTTTGTGAGTCAATTTTCATATATTGATGTAAAAAAAGAACAAGAGGATGGATACAACAATGTTTATAAAATGTTGCCAAAACACTGAGATTTACAACATATGGAAAAATGTTGCAAAAGGCTTTCAGCAACATCAATGTCACATAATTTTGAAATGTTTATTCTCAAAAACATGATATTCTATATACCATGTTGATGGATTTGTACATGTTGACTTTCTATCAATCTTATTATATTTTTAAGATGACATAAAATAAATAAATAAATAAAATATTTGCACACCTACTTTTTAGAAATTTTTTGTGTTTGTTTTTTATAGTAAGTTAATCTAATTACAAATTGAATTCAGAATAACATCATTTTTAATTTACAGAACCTTCCAAACTTATTGTTTTCTTACTATGACTTAAATAAATTTTTATATAATTTTATTTCAACCGAACATTTATGTGTGCTATTGAAGAAGTTGGAATATAATTTTAAGTTTTATTGAATTATGTTAGGAACCAATATGAATTTTGAATATGCTATTATTGAATTGAATTTGATATGATAAAATTGTTGGCTACGGGATGTACAATAAGCTGAAAAAGATTGTTTGTAGGGCTACGGGATGTACAATAAGCTGAAAAAGATTGTTTGTAGGTGATAAATGAAAAATGATAAAACCAGCAAGAGCGTGATTAAACCAAAACAATGTCGAAGAAAAAAGTAACCAATGTGCAGTATAAAACTTACACAAACCAGGAACAATAATAAGAAAAACACAAGAAGAATTAGAACGAAAATCAGAAATCCAAGGCAAGTGGTGACACTATCTCCTTAATACAATATTGCCCCATTATGGTGCTCATGGTTGACGGCACTTGTCTCGCAAGATACAACAGATTCAATCTTGTGATAGTAACACTTCAAACCACAAGATAACGTCGAACTTCAAAAGATTTCCCTCTCTACAAAGAAACGATTTTTGGAATGATTTTGGGAGAGTTTTGGCAAGAGAATTATGTTTTGCTTGATGCATAAATGTACGTCCAAAGGGTCCTATTTATAGAGGATGAGGGGCTGTGAGCGAAGTGTTATGAGCCAAAACTCAACAGATGCAAGAATCCATTTTCTCGTGCTTTTCGCCCACCATATCGCTCAAGCGATACTTTCGGAGAGTTCGTCGCTCGACCTTCGCTCGACGTCGCTCGAGCGACACCTTCGCTTAAACGAAAACACCTGTCGCTCGAGCGACAGTGTTATCTGGCTTCCTCTAAATTTTCTTCCAACTTTGGACCGCAATTTCTCATTCATTCGAAATTGATTTCGAGACACCAAACATACCACAACGATCTACTCAACGAGTAGAACAAGTTGGTCTATTTATATTTGTAATTTGACCATCGAATCAAGTTCAAATATTTGGCCAAATTGACATGAAAGTCACTTTTTCAATGTTGGTTTTCAATACTTTAACCGATTTTCTCGTTTTTAAACCAATCTCTAACAATAACCTACATGAACGGAAATTCGAACTTGCATATGCAATGCGATGAAATAATGCATTTGTAGAGAGAGCTGAAAAATAGTGCATCATGTGAGGTAGTTTGCGACTTTGAACTTTCCTTAGTGAAATACTATCTGACTTACTCGACTAATTGGTGAATGTGATGTCTTGAACCACTCAGCCTTCAGCGTAAGCCAAGATAAAAGTACTCACACAGATGTTTTCACTAATCCGTTTATAGTTTTCATGACTTGGCTCATTTTGGCCCTGAACCCTTCTTGGTTTCATAAGTGTTTAGAGAATTTAAGCGTCGAAAATTCTCATTGAAGCGACCCCATTTCACACTTACATAGGTGACCTCCTATAAAGAGTATTCCGCCCTACTCCATTTGACTTAATCAAGATATAAGAATCGTTAAAATATTATCTTAACCTCTAACAATCTACAGAAAGCACTTTAATATCCTAGGAATGAGTTAGGAAATAATTTTCTAAGTTCTTCGTGGAATCCTCACATCTTAGTTATCTCTTTGAACCAAGATCTTGGGATCTCCAGTCAACAAAGTGGGGTTACCATTGCAATGACTCTTACGTAGTAGGCTTTAGTCCCATTCCTTTTGATAGGCAACGTATTTGATCTCTGGGCAAACCTTTTTTAAGTGGATCCGCGACGTTCTCCTTTGATTTCACATAGTCTATGGAGATAATGTCATTCAAGATCAATTGCTTAATGGAAGTGTGTCTACGATGTATATGTCTAGACTTACCATTATACATGTTGCTTCTTGCTCTTCCAATAGCCGATTGACTTTCACAATGCATGCTTATCCAATAGCCGATTGACTATCCTGCTTTATCCAAAGTAATAAATTCAAATTTCATCGTTGATCAAGCTATGGACGTTTCTTTGTCAATTTCCATGAGATAGCAACTTCATCTAGGTTGAATACATAACCACTAGTGGACTTGAAATCTTTCATATCGAATATCCAATTCGCATCATAATATCCTTCTAATATCGCAGATATCTAGTGAAGTGTAATCCATAGGTGAAGGTTTACTTCAAATACCTAAGAACCCTTATCAAAGCCTTCTAATGATCATGGTTTGGATTACTTGTGAATCTACTAAGTTTATTCACAGCAAATGCAATGTCTGGTCGAGTGCAGATTGTAATATATATTAGATTGCCTATTACTTGTGAATACTTTAGTTGTGACACACATTCCCCCGTATTTCCGACTAAGTGTAAACTTGTGTCAATAGGGATTTTTCCAGGACTTTTCTCAAACACGTCATACTTCTTAAGTATCTTCTCAATGAAATGAGATTGGGAAATTGCAATACCTTTCGATGTTTTAGAGATCTTCATCCCTAGTGCCACATCTGCCACACCCATGTATTTCATATCGAAATGCTTTGTTAGCATTTTCTTGGTGTTTAACAACATTTCATGACTATTGTCATTATCAACATGTCGTCTACATAAAGGCATATAATTACATAGGCATTCGGTATATGTTTAACGTATACACACTTGTCACACTCGTTTATTTTAAACTCGTTTGACAACATTATTTTGTCAAACTTTTGGTGCCATTGTTTAGGAGCTTGTTTCAACCATACAAGAACTTAATGAGTTTATAAACTTTATGTTTGTTATTAGGAAAAATGAACCTTTCATATTGCTCCATGTATATCTCCTCTTCTAACTGACTATTTAGGAATGCTATTTTTACATCTATTTGATGAATCTCAAGGTTATGTATTGCCGCAATGGCAATTAGTAACCTTATCGATGTGATTCTAGTTACGGGTGAGTAGATATCAAAGAAGTCAAGTCCTTCATTTTGCCTACATTCTTTGATAACCAACCTGGCCTTATATTTGTCAATGGATCCATCAATTTTACCTTCTTTTTGAATATCCATTTACACACTAAAGTCTTGTTCCCGGGAGGTAAAACAACTAATTCTCACGTATGATTTTGCATTATGGAATCTATCTCACTAATGATAGCTTCCTTCCAATGCAGTGCTTCCGGTGTAGACATCGCTTCATAAAAAGTCTTTGGGTCATTTTCTACCATGTAGGTTTGAAAATCTGGACAACGTCGTGAACACTCTAACCCTTTTTACTATGCCTTGGCTCTTCCTCATTTGAAGTTCCATTTGTAGTTTCATAAGTTATTTTGTTTGAACTTATACTCTCCTTTTCATTACAAGGAAACACATTCTCGAAAAAAATTGCATTCCTCGATTCAATTATGGTATCCTCGTGTAGATCTTGAATTTTCAACTTATGTACAAGGAAACGATATGCACTACTATTATTGGCGTATCCAATAAATATGCCATCAATCGTCTTGGATCTAATTTTTACTTGTTTATGCTTGGGCACTTCAACCTTAGCAAAACACCCCTACACTTTTAAGTGTTGATGGGATGGAGACTTTTCCATAATTCATATGGAGTCTCTTCCATTTTCTTGAGGTGTATCTGATTAATTAGATAATTTGCTGTTAGGATAGCTTCTCCCCATAAGTTCAGCGGTAATCCTAAACTTATCAACAACTAGAACGTTCATTTTGAACATTCGAATACAAATACAAGCTTAATGTCATTCTTACTAAGTAAAGACCCGGACACTAGATTTGTTCGTATGTCCGGTACATGTAGGACATTATTGATTACCTATTTTTTTGTAGATGTCATCTTCAAAGTGACCTTACCTTGTTCTTCAACTTTGGAACTTGCAGAATTTTCCATGTAAAGTTGTTCTCCATCAAGTTCTTGATAGTTTGAGAATATTCCTTTGTCGGAACAAACATGATGGGTAGCGCCAGTATCAACCCACCATTCCTTTGAATTTTCAATCATGTTGCATTCAGACATAGCTGTAGATAAACTCATTTCTTGAATCCCTTTAGAAAGGGTATCCTTTTCAACCATGTTGGCTTGTGCATGCTTTTTTTGTTTTCGACATTCACTTGAACGATGTCCGGCCTTTTTACAATTGTAGTAGTTCTGATAATAGCACATTTGTTACGTTTTTCATCCTTTAATATTTTCATTTATATGATTATTCGACACCGAAATGCACTAAATATTTCTATATCTTGGTTTAGGTGGCAAATGGGTGAAACAGGTGAAAAATGGAAGAAACAAGTGAAAAGAGATCAAAATGGAAGAAACAAAAGTTCAAGGACCAAATTGTAAATACCAAAAGATAACTCGGAAGGAAAAATGAAGATATGAAGATTTGAGGGTGTTCGGCATCAATTGGATGAGGAAAGAAGTCGACGGGATGAAATATAGTCAAAACGTCATCACATATGCTGAAAAGTTTTACATCGATTTTCAGCCTTATATTTAGATCATTTTCACATGGTATAAGATCGAATTGGAAGTCGAAATCTGAATGAAAGTTGTAGCCCATCGAGTCAGCTTTCCAACGCACTTTGAATCACCTCAATCGGATATCAAGAGAGAAATATATGACTAAAACACTGAAAGCTGTCCGGCGGAAAATTGGCAAAACCATGCGGTCGCATTGTTATAAATACATGCGGCCGCATGGCTATTCCCGAGAGTTTCAGGGTTGAATTACTTTGTTCCAGCGACCGCATAGATTTATACCATGCGGTCGCATAGGTATAAATCGGGCCAAAAATATTTTATTTCCGGAAATCAACCAAATCAACTATGGAAAGTTTTTGGACGCGTTTTTCTCACCCTAAAGTCGACCAGAAGATGGATTTCGACCATTCTTCATCTCCGAGACCTCTCAAACATCTCTTGGCCTCAAGAACTCCATGGAAGGCTAATCTCTTTGGTGAAGCAAGGAAGGATCTCGATCGGGTTTGGGGATTTTAACACCTTTTCATTCATTTAACGTGCTCTTTATTGTCAAATAATTCTGGAATTTAGATTTCTTATTCTTATGGATATATTTTGAAGTTTGTTTATTTTATATTAGATTTTCATGGATTCAATCACGTTTTCTCCATTGAACAATTGAAGTATTTATTGAATTTCAATTTCAAATCCCTTATCGGTGTGATCCTTTACCATTATATGCTTGATGTATATGATTATTTTTGGATCTAATTTCAATGGATTAATGTGGAAATATGTTGTGGAAGAAATCTAGGTTTGGTATTATTGTGGAATTAAATTGATCTAGGGTTTCCTTTATAAATTGGTCTTGAAAATGGTTTAATTTTTATTGAATTTTTCATAGAATTAGTCATGCTCTTTCTATTGTTTGATCGAATATTTATTAAATCTTAATTTCAATTAAACTCAAGATTAGCGTGAGAATTTACTATAGGAGCCTAGAGTTTTGGTAAGATGCATGAATGACTAATGTTGATTGATCCAACCCGGGAGAGTGAATTCCAAAGCTTCACTACCTTAATCTATTGAATTTTAGTTCATAATTTTGAGACCAACTTGTTTGATCAACAACCGAACTTTCCTACAATTTAAAAGGATAGATCACCCATTTTGGAACCTTTGAATAATTTTCCATCTCCCTGTGGATACGACACCCCAAAGCTACACTACAACACCGCGTAACACTTCGGGCGTAATCAAATTTTGGCGCCGCTGCCGGGGAGACGGTACAACAAATTGAAGGATTTTCTACCAAAAGGGTGACTTCGTTCCCTTATTCATTTTCATTTGTTTTGTTTTGTTATTTTATTTTCTCTCGTTATTATCTCTAGTTTTTCACATAGTTCCATTTTTTTTCTTCTTTTGCTTGTGTTTATGAGCAGGGATCGAGGCGATATAGGAAGCTCTACCGACAGACTTCGTCCAGTGTTTGAATATCTTCCTAACCCTATTTTTGACACTGCATCTATTGCCACGACCACCACATCACATAACACAATGTCTGATAGTGAGCATGATGCACCTTACAGAATTTTGCATGATTACTTACACCCCACACGCACATCTACACCATCATATATCATGTTTCCACCTAATATGCCACGGGTAGACTTTAAACCAGGAATGATCCAACTTCTTCCCAATTTTCATGGACTTGAGAATGAGAACCCGTATGTGCATGTTAGGGAGTTTGAAGAGGTAGTAGTGACCTTTCACAATCAACATGGTACAATGGATGCAATGAGGCTTAAATTCTTCCCATTTTCTCTAAAGGAAAGGGCGAAGAGCTGGTTGTATTCATTGAGACCACGTTCAATTGGAACTTGGGCTGAAATGATTCAGGCATTATTTGGTAAATACTTTCCACATCATAAGACTAGTGCCTTGAAAAAGCAAATCAATTCCTTTGCCCAAAAGGATAGTAAAATCCTATACCAAGCGTGGGAAAGATACAAAGAGTTGCAAGCCCTTTGTCCCCACCATGGTTATGAGAGTTGGCGCATTGTGAGCTATTTCTATGAAGGGTTGACACCTAGGGAGCGCCAGTTTGCAGAGATGATGTGTAATGGTGAGTTCCTACAGAAAGATCCAGATGAGGCCATAGAATATTTAGATGACTAAGCTGAAAAAGCCCATACCTGGACTGGTCCTAGTGCTGCTGAGAGTACTAATAGGTCACGACCCATAAATAACCCCCCTAGCACAGGTATTTATCATCTTAGGGAGGAGGATAGCCTTAGGGCAAAGGTAGAAGCCCTAACTAAAGAACTTGAAGCCTTACGTGCGAGAGACTCGAAATCTGTACATAGTGCATCCCGCGTTGAGTCTAGTGGAAATTTTTTTGTGTGTGGAGGAAGCGAACACCCAGCGCAAGAGTGTGCCACTTACGCTGAGATCAGAGGAGTGTATGAGGAACACTGTAATGCTTTAGGCATGTACCAAAAGCTATACGCCCACTTTTCTGAAACCTACAATAAAGGGTGGCGAAATCATCCCAATTTCAGCTGGAAGTCTGACAACCAGCAACCTACAACCTCTAGGAACTCTTTGGAAGACACCTTACATGCTTTTATAGAGGCTCAGGGTAAAACCAATCAAAATTTTGAAATCATGATCAATCAGGTTGTTGAGGATAACAAGGAAATGAAAAGCCACATGTCCAAATTGACCAATGCCCTAACTGTAGGGGAGCGTGGGAAATTCCCAGCTCAACCTCAGCCAAACCCTAAGGGACAACACATGGCTCAGACCTCAGGTTCAAAAGGGAATAACTTTAAGGAAGTCAATGCCATCACCACTAGATCTGGCAAAGTTATAGAACCAATCATCAAGTCTAGGGAGTCTGGGGAAAAGGAAAAAAATTCTAGAAATTCTGAGGAAAGTGCCCCTAGTGAGGAGGTAGTAGAAATTCCTACTAGAGTACCTTTCCCTCAAGCTCTAAAGTCCACCTCGAAATCTACTAGCCATCATAGCGAGATCCTAGAGCACCTAAAGCAAGTAAAGATCAATCTGCCTTTCTTGCATGTGATTTCAAAGGTTCCTGCTTATGCTAAAGTCCTTAAGGATTTATGCACTGTCAAAAGAAAACATCATGTCAAGAAAACCGCTTTCTTAACTGAGCACGTGAGTGCCGTGATCGAGCAGAGGACCCCACCAAAATATAAGGATCCCGGTTGTGCTACTATCTCTTGCATCATTGGGAACCATGAGATTGGACAAGCCCTTCTTGATCTAGGGGCTAGTGTCAATCTCATGCCTTATGAAATTTACTCGCAGCTAGGATTAGGTGAGATGAAGCCTACCTCTGTTGTCCTACAATTAGCTGATAGGTCTACTATTAAACCTAGGGGAGTAATTGAAGATGTCTTATTTCAAATTGATAAATTTTACTACCCCGTTGATTTCTTGGTCGTGGATGTAAAAGCTAATGTGAGCGTTGCTTCTAAAATTCCTATCATTCTTGGTAGACCATTCCTTGCTACTGCTAATGCTTTGATTAATTGTAGAAATGGTCTCATGAAATTATCCTTTGGGAATATGACTCTAGAAGTCAACATTTTTATATCACCAGGCAGCCAGAGGAAGATGATAAGTGTCAACAAACTCACATGATTGACATACTCACATAAGAGGTAGCCGATAATATGTTCCTTGGACCAGCACAGGAATTTTCAGAACCAGATGGTTTGGACATCGTGGAGAGGACAGATCACGAGACAGGTAATAGTCCTTATTTTACATCACCAGTTTCTAACAAGAGGACTCTACCTTCTATGTTGCAGGCCCCCACTACAAATTTCAAGCCCTCTCCTAGTGACCCCACACATGTATTAGATGGAGGCAGAGGAGCTGCACCGATGGTTATGGGCAATGAGTTTAATGCACTGCAAGGAAACTTGGGATCGCCCTGGCTAGATGCGGGCTAAAAATGGGAACACTGGATCGAGCCAACGACGATAAACAAAGGCGCTGCTTGGGAGGCAACCCAAGAGAAGTTCATTCCTTTCTTTTCTTTTTATTTTTGCATTCATATTTTTGTTATTTTTGTTATTTTTCTTGCATTACCATCCCGTTGAGAACTTCCAGGTTCACCTTTCTTCGTGCTTATGTTGACTCACATCCGCCTCCAGGTGATATCTTTCCTTCCCTATTTAGTATTCATGTTTATGCATTGAGGACAATGCAATATTTAGTTGAGGGAGAGTTACATTGGATTCTACCATGATTATCATGTATCCTTGTTGAATTTGTCATGATTGGTTTAATTTTTTTTTCTCTTAAGTCTCTAATTTGCTGCATGTTGTGCCCTTGAATGACAAAATATGCCACTAGGAGTTAATTTTGTTATGAAAGTCTAGATGTCAAGACACTTGCTGAATTATTTTTATGCACACAAGCCTTGTGATAAGATGGTTGTTTAACACATGTAGCTAGAGAAGTCTCTAGTTGAAATTTTCATGTGAGAGAATTGGTGAGTAGTAAGAGCTACAATACACTAAAAATGTGATGAGCATGCATTGATTTTGTGAACTGGAAACTTCTTTTGAGCATAACATTACATGGTCCGTGGTAAGATGATGGATTATACTTGGGAAATGATAACAGTCAACTTAGGATACTTTTCAAGCTAATCTGCAGCCCTCTAGTTGCCACTTTGAGCCAATACACATATATAGCCTTTTCTTTGATACAACTATGTTATTCCATACCTTTACACATTGGAATACAACGTAAACATCCTTCCACTTTTATACTTCCAAGTGTATAGTAGGTAATGAAACTTCATTCGAGAAGAAAAGTAATGAGCAAAATGATAAGAGTCGATGGGTGCTTGTATAAATCAGTAAAAAAAAAAAACGAAAAAAAAAGAAAACAAAAAGTGATGAAAAATGACGACTGATTTGTTTATGAGAATGTTGGGAAATGTATTGGTTAAACGATGAAATCTATTGAAATTCATAATGAAATACCTGACTATGTGCTTGGAAGTTTTGATTCATTAAGCCTTTCATTTCGTATATCCCAACCTAAACCTCATTGCAACCTTATACATTGACTGTTTTGATTCCAAGTGGGTTTGTGGTAAGAAGTTGATGAACTCTCATTTGACAGTATGCCTATCATAAGATCAATGTTTGCTCGTTGCCTGTTCATGAATATTTAATCCTCCATATTTGAGCGTATCTTATTCTCAGCTCCATAGAGAGAAATCCTGTACTAAACACTTTGATACCCGTGAGTTATGGAGCTGAATCTTTAACTCGAGATATACTTGATGTTGCATGTGTTAGGGTTAGCGGTAAGATGGTTATGGCTTGACACACACTTACACATTTGGCATGTGTTTTTTGACATTTTGGTGATCATGACACTATTGATTTCTTTGTGGTGTTGACTTTGAAAAAAGCATGCATTGTGGTAACCTAGAAATTGATAATTTGACTTGCGACGTTGACTAGTCTTTGATTGTTTCGTTTTGCATTAAATTGCTAGGGACTAGCAATAAGCAAGTTGGGTGGTGTGATAATAGCACATTTGTTACGTTTTTCATCCTTTAATATTTTCATTTATATGATTATTCGACACCGAAATGCACTAAATGTTTCTATATCTTGGTTTAGGTGGCAAATGGGTGAAACAGGTGAAAAATGGAAGAACAAGTGAAAAGAGATCAAAATGGAAGAAACAAAGGTTCAAGGACCAAATTGCAAATACCAAAAGATAACTCGGAAGGAAAAATGAAGATATGAAGATTTGAGGGTGTTCGGCATCAATTGGATGAGGAAAGAAGTCGACGGGATGAAATATAGTCAAAACGTCATCACATATGCTGAAAAGTTTTGCATCGATTTTCAGCCTCATATTTAGATCATTTTCACATGGTATGAGATCGAATTGGAAGTCTAAATCTGAATGAAAGTTGTAGCCCATCGAGTCAGCTTTCCAACGCACTTTGAATCACCTCAATCGGATATCAAGAGAGAAATATATGACTAAAACACTGAAAGCTGTCCGGCGGAAAATTGGCAAAACCATGCGGTCGCATGGTTATAAATACATGCGGCCGCATGGCTATTCCCGAGAGCTTCAGGGTTGAATTACTTTGTTCCACCGACCGCATGAATTTATACCATGCGGTCGCATAGGTATAAATCGGGCCAAAAATATTTTATTTCCGGAAATCAACCAAATCAACTATGGAAAGTTTTTGGACGCGTTTTTCTCACCCTAAAGTCGACCAGAAGAGGGATTTCGACCATTCTTCATCTCCGAGACCTCTCAAACATCTCTTGGCCTCAAGAACTCCATGGAAGGCTAATCTCTTTGGTGAAGCAAGGAAGGATCTCGATCGGGTTTGGGGATTTTAACACCTTTTCATTCATTTAACGTGCTCTTTATTGTCAAATAATTCTGGAATTTAGATTTCTTATTCTTATGGATATATTTTGAAGTTTTTTTATTTTATATTAGATTTTCATGGATTCAATCACGTTTTCTCCATTGACCAATTGAAGTATTTATTTAATTTCAATTTCAAATCCCTTATCGGTGTGATCCTTTACCATTATATGCTTCATGTATATGACTATTTTTGGATCTAATTTCAATGGATTAATGTGGAAATATGTTGTGGAAGAAATCTAGGTTTGGTATTATTGTGGAATTAAATTGATCTAGGGTTTCCTTTATAAATTGGTCTTGAAAATGGTTTAATTTTTATTGGATATTCATAGAATTAGTCATGCTCTTTCTATTGTCTGATCGAATATTTATTAAATCATAATTTCAATTAAACTCAAGATTAGCGTGAGAATTTACTATAGGAGCCTAGAGTTTTGGTAAGATGCATGAATGACTAATGTTGATTGATCCAACCCGAGAGAGTGAATTCCAAAGCTTCACTACCTTAATCTATTGAATTTTAGTTCATAATTTTGAGACCAACTTGTTTGATCAACAACCGAACTTTCCTACAATTTAAAAGGATAGATCACCCATTTTGGAACCTTTGAATAATTTTCCATCTCCCTGTGGATACGACACCCCAAAGCTACACTACAACACTGCGTAACACTTCAGGCGTAATCAAGTTCCCTCTGAACTTTTTTGCCTTCTTGGAGTTGTCTCTACGTGGTACACCACCAGAGATCTTCTTCATCTTGTTGACAACCTTTGGTTCAGTTTCAACAAAGTTTACTCCAAGTTGAGCAATAGGCCTTTTGTCGGTTTTCCTATTCTCTTCTTCAATCCTTAGTCGGACTATCAACTCTTTCAAGTTCATCTCCTTGCGTTTGTGCTTGAGATAGTTCTTGAAAATCTCTCTACATAGGATGGAATTTCTCGATGATGGCTGCAACTTGGAAAGATTTATTTAACTTAATCTTTTTGGCATGGATGTCATGCAAGAGAACTTAAATCTCTTGCACTTGACTTATCACCGATTTTGAATCCACGATCTTGTAGTCCAAAAATTTTCCTACGATGAATTTCTTTGTTCCGACATCCTCGATCTTGTACTTCTTTTCCAATGAATCTCACAGATCCCTGGCTGAGTCCTTTGAGATATATACGCCATAAAGTGTATTTTCCAATCCATTAAGGATGTAATTTTTGCACAGATAATCAGAATGCTTCCATGTGTCCAAGGCGATAATCGACTCACGATTATTCTTTTCTTCTTGTACACTTGGTGCAGTCTCCTTTAGGAACTTTGCCAAATTGAGTGTACTGAGATAGAACATCTTTTGTTTCCATCCCTTAAAGTCTACGCCTTCGAATTTATCCGGTTTCTCCCCATGCGAGATTGTAGTATGTTGTATGGTATTGTCATAGGCGGAACCACATTATTCCTACCATTTTGACTCTAAGTAGCGTCAACGGTTCTTATTTTTGTTGCACAAATAGAAATTTAACGCAACAACAATGTAGGGAAAAATAGTACACAAAGACTATTCTAAATGAACAGATAAAACGGATTTTGGATCAACAAACAACCACAGATGAATATTGTCTTAAGATTGTTGGCTCCGGGATGTAAAATAAGCTGAAAAATATCCTTTGTATGTGATAAATCAAAATGACAAAGTTTAATCCGCAGGAGCATGATTAAACCAAGACAATGTCGGAGAAAAAAGTAACCAATGTGCAGTATAAAAAATACACAAACCAGGATAAAAAAATCAGAAAAACAAGAAGAAGAATTGGAATGAAAATCAGAAATCTGAGGCAAGTGATGTCACACTTCAAACCACAAGATAACAGCGAACTTCAATAGATTCCTTCTCTACAAAGAAATGATTTTTGAAATGATTTTGGGAGAGTTTTGGCAAGATAATTATGTTATGCTTGATGCACAAATGGTATATCTTTTCAAAAGGGATGTCCAAAAGGTGCTATTTATAGAAGATGAGAGGTTGTGGATGAAGTTTTGTGAGCCAAAACTCAACAAATGTGGGAATCCATTTCCGCTCGCTTTTCGCCCGTCATATCACTCAAGCGACACTTTCAGAGAGTTCATCGCTCGACGTCGCTCGAGCGACACCTTTGCTCGAACGGAAACACTAGTCACTCGAGCAACAGTGTTATCTGGCTTCCTCTAAATTTACTTCCAACTTTGGACCGCAATTTCTCATCCATTCGAAATTGATTTCGAGACATCAAATATACCACGACGATCTACTCGACGAGTAGAACAAGTTAGTTTATTTATATTTGTAATTTGACTATCAGACCAAGTCCAAATTTTGGCCGAAGTTGACACGAAAATCACTTTTTGAATGTTGGTTTTCCATACTTTAACCGATTTTCTTGTTTTTAAACCAATTTCCAACAAAGACATACATTGAATTATGTTATGAACCAATATGAATTTTCAATATAGAATTTGATATGATGCATTACAGTTTACCCAAAATAATAATAATAATCATAGATGTAATATTTGGTATTATACATTTATTTGCATTAATTATCTTTTGTAGGTTTATTAATGAATATACCTAGGAAAAAAATTGTATGTGATTTTTTATTAAATATAATGTAAAATAGGATTAAAAAAACCTATTTTTTATCTAGCATAATATATGTCAATTATCTTCAAAACCTTCAAAGTTGTTATATTAAGTTCTTCTAGTAATTAAAATATTATTACTATTATTTTACATTAAAAAAAAAATCAAAAATCTTGTTTTGGAAGAGAGAACGTGAGAGCGTTAGGATAAGATAGCGTTAGGTACCTGTATCTATTTGGTAAATTTTAATTTCGAAGACAATTTATTTCTGGGGCGTAAAAAATTATATCAACGCACGTCTTTATGTGATGAATGTTTATGATTATCCTAATATTTTATTTAGTACAGAATTAATAATATTATATTAATATGATTGATTGTGTCTCGCATTGACATGTACCTTGGAGATACTAGACGGCCAATGTGCCTTTTGATTTAAATTATATTAAGCATATAATTCTATTAAACTTGAAACATATATCTATTTATTTCATGCTCATTATTTTTATAACTTGTGTTTTTATGATAACTAAACCTATACTTTTCCTTGAAAACATTCATTTCTTTTTTATTAAGTAAATATTATTTATATCTAACTTAATTAATAGACGAGAATTAATTAGGACATTTGACCCACATGTGAATTCAATATGCGAGCTTCAAATTGGTTAATTAGCATAAATCAATCCATGATTCCCTATAGTGGATTTGGAACTTTCCCCATTTGAAAACAATCATATAGCATATTATGACTAACCTACTGTAACGCCCCAAATCTATTTCATTTTTATTTATAAAATCGACGTGAGGTGTTACCAAAATCAGTCATCTTTATTTAATTTAAGCAGACATTTGAATATTTTCAAATTAAATAAAATCTTCAAATACTACGCTGTCAACCCATAAATTTACGTAGACCGTCAATTGTTCGAACTCAAAGAAAAACGATTGGATAATGTGCATGGAATTTAATATAAGGATGTTTTTCAAATATAAATTTGCAATTATCATTTCTAAAAACTATTACTTAGCGAGCCATAAGTATCACTAGGTCAATCTTCCACATGTCCACACGGTCCGTTCTAATCTGAAAATTTATGTAAGAGTGAGTATTTATGAAAATACTCAGTAAAAATACATGCATATTCTTATTAACATGATATAAGTATAAAATGACATAACATACCGACTTTTCTTAGATTTAGAGCAACTTGTCACGATATCCAATAACTCAAGGAATTTCTTAAATATTCCTACATCCCGTAGGATTTAACATATTCGACTTAACGGTTCATCCCGTAGGATTTAACATAGAATTCGACCCGATGGCCTTATAGAATATCATGTCAAAAAATAAGAATTTACTACTTTGCACTGTGTATTCTTACGTCAAGTTGATACCAAATAAATCTGAAAATATGATTATAGGATAACAATAAAGGGAATTATTTCCAACCGTGTGCATGTGTAAAGTAGAAAGTGAAGTTTTCTATTCTAACAAAAAATGCTAACCCGCCATTATATATAATTTTGGCTTGTAACTCAAAAGACTTTAATAATTAAATTCCAAACGTTTGTAAATAAAGAGTTTATGGGTTAATTAAGTTAATTATTATCAAAATTAATGAATTTAATTATGTTTAGTTTATTAAATTACAATATCCATTTCCAAACCTCAACCGTCCCTTTTTGAAATGATAGATCATTATTATTTTATTAAAATATGGATTTAGATTATTTTTCTTTCTATCAAAATAACTTCGATAAAACTAGTCCAAAAATATTACTTTTTGAGCCAATTTATGTTATTTAGAATGGGCTACAAAATGAGTATAATATGAATATATTTTTAATAACTTTTAAAATACTTTAATATTTGACCCAAATAACTTACGGTAAATTCTAAACTACACGTAAGCGAAATAAATCATTTATGCAAATAAGTGGGTCATGTTTATCACTTAAACCTTTGGACTTTAGTATAACGACAAGACCGGACATGGACTACTTCATTTTCTAGATGACCAACATTAAATTTAGCCCATATGAAAATATATCCAGAACTCAGGGTGTTACATCATTTCCCCCTTAAAATAATTCCGTCCTTGAAATTACCTTATTTAGTTAAATAGTTATGGATACTTGGCTTTTATTTCCTCTACTTTCTCCCAAGTAGCCTCTTCGACTCCATGATTTTTCCATTGAACCTTAACCAATGCAACTTTTTTATTTCTTAATGCATGCACTTTCCTTTCGATAATTTCCAAAGAAGCCTCTTCATACGTTAGATCTTTCTCTACTTCTAATGATTCATAGCTTATCATATGTCCGGGATCATGTACGTGCTTTCTAAGCATTGATACGTGGAATACGTTATGTAATGCTGATAGTCCTGGTGGCAATGCTAGACGGTTCACTACATTCCCAATTTTGTCTAGAATTTTGAAAAGTCCTATAAATCGAGGTCTCAGCTTTCCCTTCGTGCCAAATCTAAGAACCCTTTCATTGGTGCTACTTTTAGAAATACCTTATCACCGACTTCAAATTCTATCGCTTTCCTCCAATGATCTTCATAGTTTTTTTTTTTGTCTATCTTGAGCAGACTTTATTCTGTCACTAATTTTATCAATTGCTCGTACTGTCCTTACAATAATTTCTGGACCCAAAATTCATTTTTCTCTGATTTCATCCCAATGAACTGGGGATCACATCTTCTACCATAGAGGGCTTCATAAGGGGTCATGCCAATAATAACCTGAAAGCTATTATTGTATGCAAATTCCACTAATGATATGTGTGATTTCCAACTACCTTCCAAATCCAAAACACATGCACGGAGCAAATCTTCTAAGATCTGAATAGTCCTTTTAGACTGTTCATCAGACTGACGATGATATGCACTGTTAAAATTTAACTTTGTCCCCATAGCTCCTTACATGCTCTTTCAAAATTTAAAAGTAAACCTTGGGTCTCGATCTGAGACGATGGATGCTGGAACTCCATGCAGCCTGATATAATTGGGAAAACTGATTTATACTGTAGCTCATTCTTACTGGAAGAAAATGAGCTGACTTTGTCAGCCGGTCCACAATTACTCAGATGGCATCATGTCCTTTCGTTGTCTTTGAAAAACGTACCACAAAATCCATGGTTATTTGCTCACATTTATACTCTGGAATTTCCAATGGATTTAATGGTCCTGATGGCCTTTGGTGTTCTGCTTTAACTTGCTGACACACAATACACTTTTCAACAAAGAGACTAATCCCCATTTCAGTATTCCTCCACCAAAATGTATCGTGAAGGTTTCGGTTTAGTACCACCGAGATTTGTAGCATACGAGGTATAGTGTGCCTCTTCTAATTTTTTTTTTCCTTATCCCTTCATCCTTTGGTACACATAATTTATGAAGAAGACATAAGTCAATCCTTATGAGCCTCCTATTCCGTTTCCTTAAAGGTTGAAGAAGCACAAATTGGATCAGCAATAAAACAAGTTTCTTGAGATCTTCAAGAAGCTTCAAATCAACATTCCATTTGCTGATGCACTTGTTCAAATGCCTAGCTATGCAAAGTTCCTCAAAGACATTCTCTCTAACAAACGCAAGCTGGAAGAGCATTTAATGATGATGATAAACCCAACACAGTTTACTTAAAGTGTCATAGAACATTTTACACATATTGAAACGACATAATTCCAGCTCTATTCAGTAGCTAACTCATGAGGCTATCAAACCCCATTGGTCTTATCCAAAAATTCCAAGTAACGACTGAGTTATGAATTTTTTTGAAACCAAGGGCAGAAGCTGAAAATCAGCAGTGATGCCCAGGTGCAGTTTACTTTAAGTGACGTATAAAATTCTATTGATGTCGGGTCGACATGATTTCAAATTCATTCAGTAGATAACATGTAAGGCTATCTAACGCCACTGGTTTTGTTGAAAAATTTCAAGTAAAGATCGAGTTACGAATTTTTAAAGTCATGGCAGAAACTGAAATTTCTAAGGAACGTCAACGTTAAATCGCTAACATTTTTTTTCTTGATAACCAACGACTCGTAAATTATTTTCTACAATGCATATCTACTTTTAAACATAACTTATTCATAAAGAATTGTGCTTAGAATAGTTCTATATCCGACATTTCATAGGAAATCAAATTATTCAAAATAAACGTTTTGTAATCGAATCGAAAACATTAAATCACCGGCTTCTCCATAGCATAGTGCATCATCATCTACCATCATCCACGTTCCAAAGCATATAAATTTAATCTATAGAGAGCGAATTAACCCATGAGTTTGAAATTCAATAGATATCATCGGTGCTTTTCGTTGTCAAATTAGAATTTTCAGACTATAGATTCATACTGTCACACGTAGATGGATTTTCGGAAAAATCTAATTTATTGTAGCATTATATAACACGTAGCCGGAAAATGATCATTCAAACTATTGTAGTGCCGAAGCACCGTACCCGGAGGTACCATTTCATTAAAAACATTTAACGAAAAATCAAAATATGAAACGAAATACCACTTGCACCTCTACTTACTTTGATTTCTTGAATAGAAAGCAACAAAATATGGAAAAAGCCTTTCTCTTTCATACCCTTGCTATTCCCTCAAGCTTAGCTTAACATAAAAGGTATTTTTTTGAGAGAAAGTATGAATAAATTTGGATTTAAGGAGAGATGTAATGAAAAAGTGTCTTTTCTCTTCTTGTAACCTCTCTTTTTAGTGAAAAATTAAATGGGTGAGTTGTATCATCATTAACCTTGTTAAATTTATTCTTTAACTAGAAATTTGAAGAGTCTTAAACCTATAAAATAATTCATTTATAAAAAGTTTTATAAAACATTTACATAAAGGAAAAATGAATTATTCATATGTTTTGTAATTTATTTCTATGAATGAAAATCTAATAAAAAATAATTTTGTAAGAATATTGTATAAAACATCTGCATGGTGATTCAAACGTGGGTTGCCTATATGAAATACATGCAAATGACCATTATGGCAGCCCAACTATTCATTAAATCTTTGTAATCGAATTTACTTAAACTCAATATCTTAAATTGTTGTACTTTTAAATAACTTATGGTTTGGGCTTTCATTTCATATGTGGGTCGAGCATGAGGTTCATCTATAGGCGAGGCTCATGATGCTAGATCGTCACAAAAAATATGAGCCTAATTTCATTTTATTATTCTTTTTCTCGGGCTTCTACAATAGCAGACATAAAGGGGCTCAGTCCGTCATACTGCATGCATAAAATACTTATGGAGGATAACTTTAGACCGACTGTTGATGGTCAGCAATGATTGAATCCAAACATTAAGGAAGTGGTAAGGGCTGAAGTGTTGAAGTTACTTGATGTGGGTATAATATACCCTATCTCAGACAGCGCATGGATCAGTCCAGTACAGGTTGTGCTAAAAACGGAGGTATCACAGTGGTAAAGAACGTGAAGAATGAGCTAATTCCTACTAGAACAGTAACTGGATGGAGAGTTTGCATCGATTATCGTAAACTCAACGATGCTACTCGGAAGGATCACTTTCCACTTCCATTCATTGATTAGATGTTGGAGAGACTGGCAGGACACTCTCATTACTGTTTTCTGGATGGATACTTGGTGTGCGATTAGATTCCAGTAGCACTTGAAGATCAAGAGAAGACCACTTTTACGTGTCCCTATGGTACATATGCATACCGTAGGATGCCTTTTGGTTTGTGTATATAGACAAACTTGATATTGAACTGGGAAAAATGCCACTTCTTGGTACAGGAGGGCATTGTGTTGGGACACAAAATTTCAGTAAATTGGATTGAGGTGGACAGAGCAAAGATTCAGGTAATTGAGAAGCTACCACCACTAACATCAGTAAAGGATGTTCGCAGTTTCTTTGGGCATGCGGGGTTTTACAGAAGATTCATAAAAAATTTCTTAAAAATCACGAAACCACTATGTAGACTGTTGTTGAAAGATGCTACCTTCGAATTCACATATGAATGCTTGACAGCATTCAATACTTTGAAAGAGAAACTGATTTCAGCACCTGTGATCATCTCACCAGATTGGGACTTATCGTTTGAGTTAATATATGATGCTAGTGATCCTGCAGTAGGGGCCGTATTGGGATAATGCCTGAACAAAATATTTCACGTGAATGACGCTCAATTTAACTACGCTACTAAAGAGAAGGAACTTCTAGCTGTAGTCTATGCTTTCGACAAATTTCGATCATATCTTGTGGGGTCAAAGGTTATAGTTTACACAGATCATGCTGCCATCAAGTATCTGATGACGAAGAAGGATACCAAGCCAAGACTCATTCGTTGGGTACTACTGCTGCAAGATTTTGATTATTTTTAGTATGGAACAGACACCGTGGTATGCAGACATAGTAAATTATGTAGCAAGATCCATCATTCTACCAGATAATTCAAGTCACCAAAGGAAGAAAATTTTCGCTGAATTGAAGTACTACTTTTAGGAGGATCTTGTTCTCTACATGCAAGGGATTGATCAAATTATTAGGTGGTGCGTTCCTCAAGAAGAAGTACCCATAATCTTAGAGCAACGTCACGCCTCAGCTTATGCAGGGCATTTTGGAGTATCGAAGATAACAGCTAAGGTTTTACAATCAGGGTTCTACCGGCCTTCATTGTTTCGAGATGCCTTTGTGTTTGTAAAAATGTGTGATAGGTGCCAACGAACTGGAAACATCTCGATGAGGAATGAGATGCCTCTTAATAGCATTCTTGAGTTTGAATTATTTGATGTGTAGGAGATTGACTTCATGGGGTCATTCCGACATTCTTTCTCTGATCTGTACATTTAGGTTGCAATGGATTATGTGTCCAAGTGGGTAGAAGCAGTAGCATTACCAACCAACGATGTTAAGGTGATGATTGGATTCTTGAAGAAGTATATTTTTACACGATATGGCACACGTCGGGCTATCATAAGTGACGGAGGCAAACAGTACTGCAATCTTCACTTTGAGGCACTATTAGCTAAATATGGCGTTCGATACCGTATAGCCACACCGTATCATCCTCAGACCAGCGGGAAAGTTGAAGTATCTAATCGGGAACTCAAAACGATACTTGAAGTAACAATGAATTCGTCTTGAAAAGATTGGTCTAAAAAGCTTGACGATGCCTTATAGGCCTATAGAACTGCCTTCAAAACACCGATAGGAATATCTCCCTATCGCTTGGTTTTTGATAAAACTTGTCATTTACCAGTTGAATTGGAGCATCAAGCCTATTGGGCAGTTAAAAGTCTGAATTTTTATTTGAAGGCAGCCGGTGAAAAGAGGTTGCTCCAACTGAATGAAATGGATGAGTTCCATTTGGGAGCATATGAAAGTGTCAAACTGCATAAGGAACGAACCAAAAAATGGCATCACTTGCATACTCAACGAAGGAAGTTTGAAGCTGGACAGCAGGTGCTACTCTACAATTATAGGGTCAAGTTATTTCCAAGAAAGTTGAGGTCAAGATGGTCTGGTCCATACACTATTACACAGGTTTTCCCACATGAAGTTGTGGAAATAACTCATGAAAGTAAGGGGACATTCAAGGTAAATGGACAAAGGTTGAAACATTACTGGAGCGGTGATTTCTCCAAGGACAAATCCACCATCCACGTGAATTTTTTTATGTTTTCTTATGAATTTTGAATTTGTCCCTCGGTTTCCCAACCCATATGACATCCAAATGACTTTCATTTTGGATATGTCCTAGAATATTAGGCCTACTTTCATATGCCCGGACAATGCTCGAAAAAATTCGATTTCTCTTGACGGTGCCCATAGGTGAAAGTCATTGGTTGACCATGGGTGAAAATTTGAGAAATACATCAATTCACTTCATTTGGGTTGCTAAGCTATAATTTGGTATATTTTAGGAATACAACCCTCATTTTTCACACATTCTCGTTGATTATGGCATTGTAACTTCATTTTAGGCACCATGTGCACTCATTACTTGTATAAGGACCTTGAAGCAAGTTTTTTTTGGGGGGGGGGGAGGAGGGGGTTTGTGCTTCTTCTTCCATATCTATTCCTTTTGAATCGTAACAATTGCATTTTTGGTCTAATGCTCGCACTTTATTTTCACAGGATGTCGCCAAAGAGGACATCGAAGGGGAAAGACAAAGTCGGCTCTACCTCCAGTACTGAGCGTACACGAGAGGGTAACATAGGTTTTAGGAGGTTTTTGCATTCAGAGACTTCAACCCGATACTCAAATATCATAAGCCATTAGGCTATGATCCCGGAAAGACCAGTAAAGCTCACAGATTTTCCTGACATCGAGCTAGCTACTTTGATTCAGAATTGCAGTTGGGACAAATTGGTGGAAAGACCACACCCTGTATATGAAGGCCTCGCCCGTGAGTTTTATGCAAACTTCAAGAGTAATATTGACACACCGGGTCCGAGCATTTACACCAGACATGGGTGCGAAGGTGATGGATCATGTTCTCACTAGAGGTGATTCACGATTATTATTAGCTCACTTGGGATAACGTGGTCCATATCCCAGGGCATTTTATTGGCCAGGGGTAGCTAAAGTATTGTTAGGACATGTGGATGCATGGCCATTGCCGATTCCTGTATGGTATCAGATCGAGCTCACACTGTCCATAGCCCTTTTATGGCTATTCATCTACCACAACATCGAGCTGACCTCACACCGTCCCACCTTCACTGATCCTACAACGAGCTTTCTCTACCACTTAGTCAGGGAAAACAAAATTGATCTTTCCACATACATATACAATCAGATACACACGAAGGGCATATGGGCGGATCATCACTGCTTACTGATATTCCCAAGTCTGATTAGTGGCATCTACAAGGCTGCGGGTGTTACCATCCCATCAGGGGAGCTTTCGAAGAGACCAAGCTCATTCATCAAGTTAAGTACATGGGATGCTTAGGAGCGTGCTCGGGTGAGGCGTCGAAAGCAGTTAACTGAGGCATAGAGACGACATCAGCAGGTTGTTCCTGATTAGGAGGCCACTGAGGATGCTGATATGCCTCGGGCCGCAGCACGGCCTCCACCACCACCCGGTGATGTTGACACACAACTTCTGTGGTAGTGTTTGCCACTATGACTAGATCCATCCGTGATATTCAGAGCCTCCAGCAGGCCTTTGGTGCTATGAGCACGAATATGCTGTGAGTACGTTATCGCATGGACACCATCCACACTTTTGCAGTGAAAACGCATAGAGAGACCCTTTTATCGAGGAGGACCATCGAGATACTAAGTGATCGACTCAACTTGTACTTAGGTCGGATGGACAGTCTCCGACTGCGTGCTGACTTGATCGAGACTAAGGTAAGGGGACAGTCCAATTTACTTATAGAGATTTTGGCACAACTCCTCCATCACCACCACCACCACCAGATAATATAGTTGGATCGAGTTTTCTTCCACCGTCTTCACTACCATCTACGTTTTGATCAGGGCAGTATTTCCTAACCTCCCACGTTTTGTTTTGTATAAGCGTTGTCCTTCAAATTTTGTATTTCATCATACACTATGCACATTGAGGGCAATGTTTGTATAAGTTTGGGGGGTGGTCGAATTTGTAGGACAAAATTGACGATTCAGTACTTGTATTGAACTTTGCACTACTTATTCGTTATTCATCGATGTTGACATATGATTGCCTATTTCTTTTTCGTTGTTTACTATTTTTGTGTGTTTGTTTATTTAATGTTTTTGTGTGTTTATTTGGAAAAAAAACGTTTTTATTATTTATATTTAAGTATTTGCTTAGTTATTTCAGTTTGTGTACTTGTGTAAGTTTAATAGCCTTGCCGGTAATGATGTGAATATTGGAATAGGTATGAACTATGGATAGTGGAAATGGTGCATGTCTAGATTAACCAATACTTATCTATGTGAAACTTGACACTTCTTGCGCACGATACTCATGTTTGGCATGTTAAGTTGATGATCGGGTTCATTATTATAGGAGATTTGAACACCTGAAACACCTCTATAATGCTTAAAGATAGTCCATTGTTTTAGTAGTTTGGAGATGGATTAGTTATTTCGAGGGAGCATTGAGATGAGTAGGGATTCAGTTCATGAAACCTGTGTTGTGTGGATTGTTTAGACCAATGAGACGAAGATGAGGTGAAACTCTTAAGTTTTTTTTCAAGCCTTAACGACTCGAGCAAATAAGAATGTAATGGTGAATACAAAGCTGGTGCCCTAAAATCAATTGATTTGGGAGTCATCGGCCTAAAGCTTGATACATGGGTTATATAGAAAGAAAATGAGAATGTGTTGAAAGAAAGAAAAAGAATAGAGTGAGAAAAGTGTCTCATGACATATAGTTGATAGAATTATACTTTTGATGCAAGGCAAGTAACTTAGTTTAGTCTTAGAGGTTAAAACAGTCAAAGAAATAGGAGAATCCCTGCTTGTTGAAATGTAAACTTGTGATTGCGAGACCTATCCAAACTAAGAGAGGGTAAGAACTTAAGTTAACCAAGTCTCAACTGTAGAACACACCCCGAGATAAATAAGTAAAAGAATAAGTTTGGGGTGTGTATCTCTCGAGCGGAGAAAGGAAAAATTTGACTAAAACAATTCGGGATTTGAACCCCTCATACACTGAGTATGTCTACATGAGTATACACACACATCGAGTTATGCATATGATAAGTGGATGTTGATTTGATTACGCATTGTTGAAACTGTTCACCATGTTATTACTGAATTCTAATCCTCAGACACGATAGGTTGTTAAACAATGTTTTGTTTAGAGTAAGTCACCATCTTGTTTGAGGAAAAACAAAGGTTCAAATTTCGGGGTTTGATAATTGCATTTTACGCACTTATTTAGGTCTAAAACATGGACAATTGCTTGTAATTATGTTTAAAAATGGCTTAATTCTATATAAATTGTGTTTGTAGGACAATGTCGATGGAAATAACAAAAAGTAAATGAAAACGAGCAAGAAAAGACCAAAACGGAAGAAAGCCAAAGTTTAAGGACTATGATGCAATTATTCAAAAGTTTACCTGAAACCCAAATCACGAATGAAAATGAACTAAGTACAAGATTGATGAAATCAAAGGGGTGTTAGAAGGAAGAGAATGAAGAAAAAAAGTCAAAATGAGGAAGAACGAAATTCAGGGACTAAAACGATACAAAATAGAAGTTGCTTATGCCATGCGGTCGCATGGTACAAACTTCCATACAGTCACATGGCAACAACCCGAGGATTAAAGAAGCCAAATTGGCTGAACCATGCTGGTTTCTATAAGTATTTGAATCAAATAAGGAAACCAGAGATTTTGCCAAATTTTTGTACCATGCGGTCTTATGGTACAAAAATTTGGCAAAATCTCTGGTTTCCTTATTTGATTCAAATACTTATGGAAACCAATGTAGGACGTCTTTATAACCCTAATTACGTCCATAAACATGGGTTACACAATTTTGGAGAAAAAAAAAGGTGATTTTGGGACAAAAATACAAGGAACGATGCGAATAATCATCATGCACTCCAAGGAATTAATTGAATATTGTCTCGGTGATAACGTTTCTTCAACTAATATTTTGTTTTTCTCTCTTTAGCATGTTAGGCTAGTTTTTCTTGTACTAGGAGATCGATGAACCATGTAATATGATATTTTAATCTTTAGTTTTATATTTTTGACATTATAACACGTTTTTTTTTTTTATATTGAATGATTTATACGTATTTCTTCCATATAATTATTGTGCACGTTAATTATATGAATGTGGTGACCTGTTTTATGAAGTCAAAAGCAGGAAAATAGGTTTGACGTAGTATAAATTGTCATAGGGTCAGATAGGGGATAGAAATATACCGCTATATCTTATGTGAATATTTAAGTGTTCATAAAAGCTAATGCATTCTTTTATGTTGGTATTCGTCATAGAAATATAGTCGGATCGCATGATAAGATAGGTTTAACATTACTCAAGAGAGATTTTTAAATGCAATAGGAATATTTATTACTCAATATACAATCGTGTTGTCAAATTGTAAAACTAGGATCGAAATGGATTCGTGATCCTAGTGCCTTTTTTTATTGTTAAGTTAATCAATTTGTATTTGAATTTCATATTGCATTCTAGTATAATCCACATATAGTTTAGCCAATTCATTCATAGTAGCAGTCATAATCTAGTTCGGTTATAGTTTAGTACAAAACATCAAAAACATATCTAGTTTTGGTTAAGGTCGAGATAATTATTATTGATCTACTTAATCTCTACGGGATCGACATTATTACTTGTAACGAACCATGCACCTACCGTGATTTTAAATCGAATGTATTTCTGTGAACATTATGTGGTAGGTGATTTACTTGGACAATGAATAGAATGTAAGCCTTTTGTAATCTACTACGCTAGTAGAAATTTAAATAGTGCTCAAATGAACTATTCCATAACTGAAAAAAAGTTATTAGTTGTAGTCTTTGCGCTTGATAAGTTTAGATTTTATTTGATTGGCTCTACTATTACAATTTTCACAAATCATGCAGCCCTTAAGTACCTTCTTACCAAGAAGGATGCTAAGGCACGATTAAAACGGTGGATTTTGTTATTGAAGGAGTTCGATAACACTATCAAGTATAAGAAATGAGTGTAGAATGTTGTAGCAGACCACTTGTCAAGGCTGACCTTTGATGACAACACAACCACCTTGCCAATCAGAGAAGAATTCTCATATGAGAGTTTATTTTATGTTTCTTCTATACCATGGTTCGCTCATATTGTAAATTACTTGGCTACAGGTGAAATTCCACGAGAGTGGAGTACGTAGGATAAGAGGAAGTTCCTAGTTGAGGTAAGTAATTTTTATTGGGATGACCCTTATCTATTTAAATACTGCCCTGATCAGATATTGAGATGTTTTGTCCCTGATAAGGAGATATCCCTGATAAGGAGATACCTAGCGTACTCGATTTCTGTCACACCCAAGCATGTGGAGGCCATTTTTCAATGAAAATGACTGCTGCAAAATTTTTGCAATGTGGTTTTTACTGGCCCACTTTGTTTAATAACACTAATGTCCACTATAGAGCTTGTGAGAGGTGCCAAAAGCTTGGTGCTATGTCCTAACGTAATATGATATCCTTAAACCCCATTTTGGTAATAGAAATTTTTTATTGTTGGGGTATTGACTTTATGGGACCCTTTCCTCCCTCTTTTGGCTATCAATATATCATTGTAGCGGTGGATTACGTGTCTAAATGGGTAGAGACAACAACTTGTAGGGCTAATGACAATAAATCAACTGTAAAATTCTAATGACAATAAATCAACTGTAAAATTTCTTAAGGAAAATGTTTTGTCATGCTTTGCCACATCACGCGTGATAATTAGTGATAGAGGCACACATTTTTGCAACCGTTCATTTGAATCCTTAATGAAAAAGTATGGGATTGTTCATAAAATTTCAACTGCTTACCAATTCCAAACTAGTGGACAAGTTGAACTGGCTAATAGGGAGATTAAATAGATCTTGGAAAAAATGGTGAACCCTAATCATAAAGATTGGTCTTTAAGATTAAATGATGCACTTTGGGCGTACTGTACAGCTTTTAAGACCACCCATGTCCCCATATCGACTCATCTTTGGAAAACCGTGTCATCTACTTGTAGAGCTTGAGCATCGAGCCTATTGGGCTATTAAACACTTTAACTTTGACCTAGAGAAGGGAGGTAAACTTAGGAAATTTCAATTGACTGAGCTAGAGAAATTGAGGAATGATTCTTATGAGAGTTCTAGAATTTACAAGTCAAAAATGAAAGCTTTCCATGATAAAAATATTTTGAGAAAAACCTTTGAACCAAATCAAAAAGTTTACTTATATGATTCTAGACTCTTCAAGCACCCAGGTAAACTTCGTTCTAGGTGGACTAGTCCTTTTGTGGTGAAACGTGTCTTTGAAAATGGTGTAATTGAAATTGAAGACCCTAACGACGGTAGAGTGTTCAAGGTAAATGAACAACGTCTTAACATACTCTATGGGAAACAGGTACCTGCAATGGAAGAAATTTCTTTTGCAGACCCCGTTTATTACCCTTGAAATGTTTCAGGTATGTTTTTTATCTTGTTTTTCTGTATATTAGGTAGGTAGTTCATTTCTTTAAGTTTCTTTACATTCCATATTTTATCACAGTGAGAACATTCAGGTTACCCGTTCTTCGAGCTTATGTTGACTCACTTTCATATTCAGGTGATATGTGATGCCCCAAATTCCATAAACTCAAGGCGCTACTTAAGTCGAAATATCCTGTAAATAAGTATTCTCAATAAAGTAAATTCTATTGAAATGGGTTACTGCTTGTTTTAGTCTAATTCCGAGGACTAAACTTATAATTTCTGAAATTTTTGAAATACTTCACATCTCAAGTTCAACTTCTAAACATAATAACTCATGGGAAATTTTATAACATGTACTGGATACAAACTTTCAAACATTTCAAATTGCATCAATTATAGTAAAATTTCATTCTCATGTAACTTTTCGTTGTAACATTCAATTTCATATGCAGTTATATATATTCATGGTATCAAGCAAATGAAAATTTTCAAACATCATCCAATAAAATTTTCTAAACATTTTACCTTTTCGGAGTGGGCGTGGTGCGACAAGAGCGGGTAGCATTCAAATTAAATACTAAACATTATTTCTTTTTTTTTTGTAGAATTTTCACAAGTCTACAGAAACGTAGACCTGTGCTCTAATACCATACTGTAACGCCCCAAATTCTATATACTTAAGTCGAAATATCCTGTAAATTTGTATTCTCAATAGATGCCAAAAAGCGTAGGTATATATATATATATATTTTTTTTTAAACTATAGAAAATTAGCACAAAATGCGGAAACGTCCTTTGAATAATTTACTCACATCCGAGTGTCAATACCAAATATGGTAAGCAAAGTCCTAAAATTTGCAAAAATACTAAGATTTGAGATTTAATTATCAAAATGGAAACCAGCTATTAAAATACTTATTTCAAAACTTATAAATTAAATGGTCTATCTTTTAATCAAGATTGTCCCGCTCATTGCCTTGCCTTGTCTTGCCAAGCTCCTTAACCTGAAAGAGTGGAAAAATATTGAGATGAGCATAACGAATTATACTCAGTGAAGAAACAACAATCAATCCAAGTTAAATCTAAACATGAAATCAAATGATGAATATAATACTAATACAACATAATATAGAAATATGTACTGTGGGACATTCCCAAGGACCCAATTACGATCCAGGACCTATTTACGGTCCCTGAAAACATGTTATTAGCACTTAACAAATTTTTGTTTTTGCACTGTGGGACAACCCCAAGGACACACTTTCGATCCCGGACCTATTTACGGTCCCTGTCAACCTTTTCATAGGTATAAGCATTATATTACAATCAAAATCGCACATCAAGAATTAACATGGACAAAATAACCACAATTGCTTAAATGTAAACCCCACCTCAAAGTCTTGGAAATTTTCTTGAAATTGCACGGATGTAAAGTTACTGTGCTTTAAAATTTTCCCGCGACCTCGTCCAGCAAGGACAAAATTAATATAATTTAGGATACTAAGTCCCAATTAATACTTAAAAACCTTTAGGGACTTCATTGAACTTTTGAAAGTAAAGAAATGAGTAATTTGATAATTCTTTAAATCTTTAGTGTCTAATTATCAAATTTAGAATGTTTAGGGCCAATATGATAAAATTAGAAATTATTTTATATTTAATTGGAAGAATACTTAAACTTTAGGGACGGAGAAGGAGCTAAAATCAAATAGTGGACTAACTTAAATTTGAGCCAAACTTCAGGATTTAAAAATGAATTTTCAACATTTAATACCAATCCCCCATTCCCAAATCCGTTTTCACGCAAAGAAGTGCTGGTTTCGAAATCAATTTGGGTATAATAAGGATTTCCAAATTGGGTTTTACATTTTTATGGTTTCTAACCATATTTGAGGTCGAAGGAAAAAGCCTAATGGAAAATGATGATTCGTGCGACAATGTTCCAGGTGAGATAGGGAGAATAGAGGTTAGGCTGTGATTCGTTTGGCAAGAAAAGTTGTTGGTAACCTCGGGTTTTCAAGTGTCCTTCACTACACCCGACCTCGCGCCGAAGTCGTTATATCATACGTATTGTTCGCTTTGAGGTGGGCAGAGCCCACTTAGCCCCTCACGGATTTCTTCGCGTTCCCCAGGATTCGAACTCAAGACCTCCATCATATGGGAGACTTAAGGGGAATCCTGGTACCAATTGGACAAGTTATCCAATTGGTACCAGGATTCCCCTTAAGTCTCCCATATGATGAAGGTCTTGAGTTCGAATCCTGGGGAACGCGAAGAAATCCGTGAGGGGCTAAGTGGGCTCTGCCCACCTCAAAGCGAACAATACCAGGATTCCCCTTAAGTCTCCCATATGATGAAGGTCTTGAGTTCGAATCTTGGGGAACGCGATAGAAAGCCATGAGGGGATAAGTAGGCTCTGCCCATCCAAAGTGGACAATACGTATGTTCTAACGGCTTGGGCGCAAGGTCTGGGTCGTTACAGATGGATACACTGTCAAATTTGATCCAAAAACCTCGCACGAAGACCTTGAAGTTGATGTGTTCCTTGGCGTTTGCATAGATTTCCTTTACCAAAGGGATGGAGGCTCTGCTAGGTTGAGCTGCAAATTTGTCCATCCTAAACTATTAATTTTCTCAGGCAACAATTTCTCGAAACCCCTTTCCGAAAATAGTTCCGGTGTATTACCATGTGTTTAAATCATTCCTCAGCGGCGGAACTCACAAAACGCCTTCTATCAATGGCTGTGGAACTGGATGGTTCCGAAACCTTAGATTTCATTTTAGGCAGCATGTTTCAAGTCCAATTCAAGCATAAATCACAGCAAGAGTCCCATAATACAATTATCCAAATCTAACTTACACAACTATGTAGGCACCTCGAGGCAATGACCAATTTTTAAATCACAACTACACTAGCAAGCTACCACCCAAAAAACTTGTTCAGGCAATTTAGCAAACACCTTGTAGGCAACAATCCAAATCAACACCACAACAAGTTTTAATACCACAAGTGAGACCCCAAATCAATTAAGATAAAAGAAACCCAAAGGTAAAGGAGTACCATCAAAGTCCAAGATTCTACTATTGAAGTAGGGAGGTGATACTTAATGTACGGTCATGGTAGGTCCAATACCTAATCGGCACAAGTTGAGGTGCAATTGTGGTGTGGGGATGTTCAATCGAGGGGGGATATAGTGTAGTGTGGAGAGGCGTGAGAGAAATGAAAGGGACGAGAAGGGGAGGTGAATGGGAGAAAAATGGGGAGGGAGATGAAGAAGAAGAGAGGAGAATGGGAAAAAAATGCTTGAGGTTTTATGCTCCCTACATGGGAATGAACCTAAGAAAACAAATGAAGAATAAAGTTATTATGAAATCAATTAAAATGAGGAAACAACTAAAACTAAAAAAATAAAATAAGAATGACATGAATGAGATTGTAGGGATAGAACTTGGGTTGCCTCCCAAGAAGCGCTTCTTTAACGTCATTAGCTAGACATAATTGTGGGTTTAGGTTGGCTCGCTAAGGGCCATTTCATCCACATTTCGATTTTCCACTACGTAGTAATGTTTGAGGAGTTGTCCATTTGCTTGGAATGTGGATCCATCGTTGCTCACCAGTTCCACCGCGCCATAAGGAAACATTTTACGAATTATGAATGGTCCCGACCATCGTGATTTAAGCTTGCCCGCGAAGAGTTTCAATCGAGAATTGAATAATAGGACTTGTTCTCCCGACATGAATTCTCGCCTTAGGATTCTCTTATCATGCCACATCTTTGATCGTTCCTTATATATCTTGGCGTTCTCATAGGCATCATTTCGAAATTATTATAATTCATCAAGTTGCAACAATCGTTGTTGTCCAGCCAATTTCATGTCCAAGTTTAGCTTCTTCACAGCCCAATACGCTTTATGCTCCAGTTCAACCGGTAGATGACATGCCTTCCCGAAAACCAGATGGTACGGTGACATTCCAATTGGTGTTTTGAAGGCTGTTCGGTATGCCCAAAGAGCATCATCTAGCTTGTGAGACCAGTCCTTGCGGTTGGTGTTCACTGTCTTTTCCAACACTTGTTTGATTTCTCTGTTGGATATCTCTGCTTGCCCGTTTGATTGGGGGTGATAGCCAAGTGCTAATTTGTGCCTTATGTTGTATTTAGCTAAAAGGGAATTGAAAAGTTTATTACAGAAATGTGTACCTTCATCACTTACCATTGCCTTAGGCCTATCAAATCGAGTGAATATATTTTTTCTGCAGAAACTTCAAAACTACCTTTACATAGTTTGTAGGTGTAGCAATGGCTTCAACCTATTTGGATACATAATCCACTGCAAGAAGAATATATACCTGACCGAAAGATGGTGGAAAGGGGCCCATGAAGTCTATATCCCACACATTGAACAATCCACCTCAAGTATATAGGTCAATGGGAGTTTGTGATGCCGTGAGATATTCCCCGTGCATTGACAATGATCACAAGTCTTCACAAAAGCATAATAGTCTTTGAAGATATTTGGCCAATAAAATCTAGATTGTAGTACCTTGGCAGCAGTACGTGTGGGACCGAAATGACCTCCATAAGGTGATGAATGCAATGCTCCATGATTGATTGTGTTTCTTCCATGGGGACACACCTCATGATTATTCTATCAGCACATCATTTGAAAAGTAATGGATCATCCCACTGATATGACTTGACATCATGTAAGAATTTCTTCTTTTGATGGGGGGTTGAGTCTGGTGGCAATTGCCCATACACCAAGTAATTAACGAAAATCGGCATACCATGGTGTCCTTGATGAAACTGCCAAAAGAAGCTCGTCCGAAAAGGTTTCTAGAATCTGACTATTATCTACCACCTTTTCATTCTCTAACCGTAAGAGATGATCTACAACGACATTTTCATTGCCCTTCTTGTCCCAAATCTCTACATCAAACTCTTATAATAGCAAGACCCACCTAATTAAACATGGCTTGGCATCCTTCTTTTGAAATAGGTATCGGATTGCAACATGGTCCATGAAAACGATCACCTTGGTGCCAATGAAATAGGGTCTGAACTTGTCACATGCGAAGACCACTACTAGCATTTCCTTCTCTGTTGTTGTGTAATTCAGTTGAGCCCCATTCATAGTTTTACCAGCATAGTTAATTGCTCTGAAGATATTTTCACGCCTCTATCCTAGAACTGTCCCGATTGCATAGTCACTGGCGTCACACATGACTTCAAATGGTTGACCCCAATCCGGCGTTACCATCACTAGAGCTGCAACTAGCTTCGCCTTTATTGCTTCAAATGCTTTCAAACACTTTTCATCAAACACAAATGTAGTGTCCTTCTCCAAAAGGTTGCATAGAGGTTTGGCTACCTTTGAGAAGTCTTTGATAAATCTCCTGTAGAATCCCGCATGTCCCAAGAAACTCCTAATGCCTTTGACATTAATAGGTGGTAGAACCTTTGCTATTGTATCAATTTTTGCCCTATCCACTTCAAGTTCGCTGGCTAAAACATGATGACCTAGTACAATCCCTTCTTGCCCTATGAAATGGCATTTCTCCCAGTTAAGAACTAAGTTCTTTTCTTTACAACGTTGCAACACTAGAGAAAGATTGTGAAGGCATTTATCAAAAGAGGTACCAAAAACAGAAAAGTCATCCATAAATACCTCCATGATGTCCTCTACCATGTCCTCTACCATGTTTGAAAGGTGGCAAGTGCATTGCACAGTCCGAAAGGCATCCGTTTGCAGGCAAAAGTGACATAAGGACAGGTAAAGGTTGTCTTTTCCTAATCTTCTAGTGCTATTGCAATCTGATTGTAACCCGAGTAACCATCCAGAAAGCAGTAGTGGGAGTAGCCTACTAATCTATCCAGCATTTAGTCAATGAACGGAAGTGGAAAGTGGTCTTTTCTAGTTGCTTTGTTCAACTTTCTGTAATCAATGCACACCTTCCAGCCAGTTACTGTTCTTGTTGGGATTAGCTCGTTGTTGTCGTTCTTGATTACTATCATCCCACCTTTCTTTGGTACCACCTGAACTGGACTGACCCATTCACTGTCTGAAATAACAAATATAATCCTTGCCTTCAATAATTTCAATATCTCTGCTCGGACTACTTCTTTCATTGCTGGATTTAATCTTCTCTGATGTTCAATGGATGTTTTGTAGGAATCTTCCATGAGAATTTTATGCATGCATATTGTAGGGCTTATACCCTTAATATCAGCTATAGACCAACCCAGAGCTGCCTTGTGTTGCTTCAGCACCTTCAATAGTCTATCATCTTCATCCTTGGTAAGTGAGGAAGAAACGATAACTAGAGATGTAGAATTTTCTTCCAAAAATGCATAGCGAAGGTGATCTAGAAGTTGTTTCAATTCAGCTTTGCTACTTTCCTCACTTTTGTTGTCGTTTGAATCTGTTGGTTGCTGAATCTCTTCACTCTGTGATTGAGTATCTTCATTTGGCGAAGATTGAAGAGCCAGTATAGAATCAACCAAGTCCTTGCTTCCTATAAAATCCCCTGTACTGGCAATGTCATCCAATGTCATGCTCACCATCATACAGTGCTCCAGGGGGTCATGTATGGGCATATTTTCACTTTCACTTTAGAGTTGATGAAGTCAATTCTGTGGCAAGTGTCGTTCTCATATGGAAATTTCATTGCTTGGTAGATATTGAACATCACCTCTTCATCATTCACCCTCAGTGTTAACTGCCCTCTTTGTACATCAATTAAGGCCCTTCCTGTTGCTAAAACTGACAAGGGCATCAAGTTGATGCTTACCCCAAGATCACAGAGTGCTTTATCAAAAGAGGAGCCTCCAATGGTGCATAGAATGCTGAAACTGCCCGGATCTTTTCTCTTCTGAGGTAGTTTCTTCTGAAGAATAGCGCTGCATTCCTCTGTCAAATTTACTGTTCATATTCTTCCAACTTCCTCTTCTTTGACATCACCTCCTTCATGAATTTAGCGTAGTTGGGCATCTGTTCCAAGGCATCTACAAAAGGAATGTTGATATGGATTTTCTTGAAAATTTCAAAAAATTTAGCAAATTGAGTATCAAATTTTTTCTTTTGAAAACACTCTGGAAAATGAAGTGGTGGGTTATCAGGGAAGGATATGGAGTGAGGCTTGTAAACCTTTTGAGTGTCCTTAGTCTCTTGTTCTGCTACTACTTGATCTGCCTCTTTATCAGGTGTAGGACTTGTTACTTCCTTGGGCATATTTTCTCCTATCTGTTTACACTCCTCAATGAAATGTCTTTGCAATGCTCCTTTGGGTTGATTTATGTGTCACTTGGGAACTTTCCATGTTGTTGAGACTTCATTGATATCGCCAACTGCTCCACCTGAACCTCTAAAATTTTCATTGTAGCTCCCATGTTTGACACATGTCTTTCGATGTTATCCAAGCGTGTCTCATCTTTGTTGAATCACAATCTTGTTTCTGAAATAAAGGTTCCAAGGATGTCCTCTCAGGATGGCTTCCCTTCAAAAGGTTGAGTGTTGAACCCCGGTGGAGGTTGAAGTGTATTTCTGTTGTTACCATATGATAGATTTCGTGATTCCTCAGCCCAGGATGATACTAATTTGAAGAGTAGTTCCCCCTCTGATTGTAGTTTCTGCTGTTAACATATTGTGCTTGTTCATTCCCCGTATCTGTCTCTTGATGTGATAAGGATGCAACCATAACTGAATCTGATTTCTGTTGATTTCCTTGAGTGGTAAATACAACTATCTGATTAGTAAGTGATGAGACCTGAGGTGCTAATGCAATGATGGGGTCCACTTTTTTAACGCTTGATCTCTTACTTGGCCATTGGTAACTATTTGCAGCTATGTCGTCCAACAAGGAATATGCAGCATCTGCCATTTTATCCATTAGAATGCCTCATGCAGCTGCATCTACTATGGTTCTTATTTGTCCATTTAACCCGTTGTAGAAGATCTCAATCTGCATCTAGCTTTGAAAACCATGTTGAGGACATCTTCTAAGCAAGTCCTTGAATCGTTCCCATGCTTCATAAAACGGTTCGAAGTCAGATTGTCTGAATTGACCAATCTCGCTTCGAAGTTGAGCTGATTGGGAAGGAGAGAAGTACTTGGTGAGAAATTTCTAAGCTAAGTCATCCCAAGTTGTAATTGACCCGTATGGAAGTAACTGGAACCAAGTTTTTGCCTTATCTCTTAAGGAGAGAGAGAATAGGCGAAGCTTTCGTTGATGACTCCATTCATCTTTACCGTGTCACAAATTTCTAGGAAAGATCCCAGATGGGCATTTGGATCTTTTGTTGGAGCTCCCCTAAATTGATTCTGTTGTACCATGTGTATTAGCCTCGACTTCAGATTCAAAGTTGTTTGCAGCTACAGAGGGGCGTGCGATGCCGAAATAATTATCGTTGACAATGGGCCTAACATAACCCCGAATAGCTCTATGTTGGTGATTTTCATTTGCTGCTCTTGCATTCTGTTCAACCATTGTCTCATGTTTGTTTCTGTGTATGTTCCTTAAATAGCGAAATGTGCGTTCTGGTTCAAGATTTGTAGGTAGTAGGTTTCTGTTTCTCGCCCTTCGCATAAACAATTGAAATCAAGATTACAGAAGCTTAGGACAGAAATGAAATGAATGAATTTAAAATAACAATTCTATATTAAAATAAAAACTAGATGGTATTAATATCAATAGAATTCAAATAAATCAATCCCCGGCAACGGCGCCAAAAACTTGTCACGCATTTTATGTAACGTGAAATTACCGCAAGTGTGTGGTGTCAATTTTTGTCATAAAGTGATGAAGTGGAAAATGTCGAACTCACAAGGATTGATACTTGATTTCTATCGAGTATTACAATTGTTTAGTTTTCTACTTTATTTAAATGATCGAAATTGAATCAATGTCGTGATTTTGTTGTGATTTTTATCTAACTTAGGTGGAATAAAAATGGGAACAATTAGGAGTAAACGGTAAAGAAGTTATCAACTTAAGGAAGTCTAGAGAATGATTTCATCACACCTTCGACGATGTTTCTCAACCTAGCGTGTTAACTCAATCAAATTTTTTCGTAATTTATAGGCAAGAACCCTAAAATTAGTTCTATTCCCTCTCTCGAGTACTAAATAGAACCTATCTCTAAAGTTTAATCCCAATATCTCTATTCCGAATTAAATGTATAGAAATTATAATGCATGTGGTTCTTAATTCAAACAAGCCTCAAAGGTTCGTACTTTCTCTCGAAATCCACGATACATAGGTTATGTTATTCTTAGATCACGCCTAAATTTCCCTCTCTCGAGTGTCAAAATTCAAGCATCAATTCATCCAATTATTGATCAGGTAATTGAATGCATTAAACACAAACAACATAGATAAATTAATAGAAAATTCGGAAGAGATAAATAAATAGGAATCAAAACATGTCTAAAGTTGATTACATCAAACCCTAAATCTAGAAAATTAGTTCATAGTTGAATTAACAAGATCTAAAGAATTTATAAGAGAAAACATAGAGAAAAGAGAGAAAAAAACTCTTTGATGCAATTTCCCTAGATCTTCACGAATTCCCACTTTGATTTCTTCAAATCTTTATGTCTTGCTCTCTCAAAATATTTCCAGCAACCCAAAACTACTTCAGCTGTCCAGCAAGTGTTTTTGTAATATTCTTCAGATTTCTTCTTTTTTCTTTTTTCTTTTGTTCTCCAAGCCATCCTAGGTCTTATTTTTCCTCTGTCTTTTATATTGTTGCCCTGTTTTTGGAAAGGATCCTCTAATTTGGGCCGAGAAATTAGCTTAAAAACGCGTAAATCTGACGACAGGATTTTTGGCGCCTCGGCCTTGGCGTCAGTGCATTGCCAAGGCAGGACGCCTTGGCATCCAGGAGCTGACACCATGGCGTCCAACCTCCTGCCTACTCTGTGTATCTTCATGGGCGCCTTGGTATCCAGGTTCGACGCCTTTGTGCCCAAGTCCCTGGTCTCTTCTTGAACTTTTCTTGGGCGCCTTGGCGTCCAGGTTCGACGCCTTTGTGACACCCCGAACTTAGGCTTCGAGTGTCACGTACTAAACATAATAGCTTCTGCCTTTGCTACATGTAAAAAAAAATCTTAAATAAAAGTATTACATGTTAGAAACTATTTTCAATTTAGTAAAATATTTCTGATAAAATTAATGGCCAGCAGAAGTGCATGTCGACATGAAATTATACTTTACATATACGGATTCGGCGCTGCCACGGCTAATTGGGGCAGCCAATTCAACTATTTTTATAAAATTCATCCCAACTCCATTTTCTATGAAATTTGAGGCATTAGAAAGATATTTTCAAGTAGTTTCTAGGTTAAAATATGAAAAATTTCCAAGATCATATGATATGGGCGTTTTACTGAAAACAGTGAGGTATTGCACAGAAAATTCAGATTGACCCTTTGACGCTTAAAAATTTATATCTCAGGCCACGGATATCCAAATTGAGTGATTCCTATGTTCATTCTAAGGCAACTCAAGAAGGAACGTATCAATATTTTTAGGGTCTCAAATCGATGTTTATAGAGTTGGAAATAATGTTTTGAAGTTGACCCAAAAACTGTCCTATTTCTGCCTCTTTTATCATTTCAAGAAAAAGTCTATAAAATGTCTCTTAACATAACATGAAAGATATGATTACATAATTTACTTCTGGTACCATATTACTTCATGTTTTATACATGTTTTTATATAATACCATAAGAAAAACATATTGAAGGCAGTCATTGAGCAAAACATACAAAAGGAAACTTTGATGCAAAATAACTTTGTCCTTAACCCATCATCGATTATGCCAACTGACTTCCATCAACCGAACGATCATGGATCTAAAAATTAGTATAAAATACTATGAGTATAAAGAATACTCAGTAAGATACCATGCTTGGATTTAACATGTTAATACTACACAAAAGAATGCAATCAAACACATACTTGCACATTCTGGCTTGCCGGTGCCCTTTGAACTTGTCCTAAGGCATAAATAGATATCTAACTTTGTGGACTTGTCCACCACGTTCATATTATGGGTTTTCATGCATAGCTTAAGCATAAATATTACCATGAAATCCTACCACTTAAGCATAGAAAATATCTTACAGTAAAACTTGAAGTAATTTCGGTTGAAAGATGAATTGAGAGTGCTAGGCATTGCTTCCTTTTTCTTCATTTACGTATTCTGCCTATCCTCCAATTTCTATAAGGGATTTGCTGATTGTAAAGAATAAATGCAGGGAACACTTTAGTTATATAGAAGCAAGGCAACCTATGGATTTAATAGAGGCTATGGATTTAATAGATGATGACTATTCAAAGCTTTGTGCCTCCACATGTGCTTGCAATTTCCTCACTTAAATACCTCCAGCTTGTTTTAAATAATCACCACCCTTGCAGGCCTAACATTAACCACCTCATGCTTTGTTTAAAACAATAACCACCTCTTGCATGTCCAACAATTAACACTTCCAACTTTGGTTAAATATCAAACACCTCATGTATTTAATCACTACAAAAGTGGCGCCATTCCCCCCATTCCTCTCGGCCAAGGATGAAACAAAGGATAATGCTTAGCTATAATATGAATAAAATAGATATGGAATTTGACAATTATTCCAAACCCCTAATTAACTAATTTTGGTAAACTTTTAATCAACCGAAAATGCAAACTTGGCAACCATTAATAATTCTGATCTATAAAAATTTCGAAAAGTTAAATTACTATCCAAAAAATAAATGAGCAAATTAAACAAGCATAGAATTTCTGAGTATTACAGCTTTGGCGTCGAACTTGCTGTTTCCATTCCTTTTGCCTCTTTTCCATCCCATTCACTTCTTTCCAAAACGTCGACACTTTCTTCAATTTGAGCTCCGAATTGTGCTATTTTCTCCCAAGTTATATAAGCTACAAGACAACACGAACACACAAATCAAAACGTTCAAATGCACTCACGAACAAACCAAAAATTATGATTTAAAGGTGTTTGTTCGATGAGTGATTTGCACTGATCATGATATCCCGACCTCAAGTCTATCTTTGAAAACACTATTGCACCCTTTAACTGGTCGAATAAGTCTTCTATTCTTGGCAGAGGGTATCTATTTTTGATGGTCAGATGGTTCAATTCTTGATAGTCAATGCACATCCTCATACTCCAATCCTTTTTCTTCACAAAAAGTATAGGAGCACCCCAAGGAGATACACTCGGTCGAATGAAACCTTTCTCCAGCAACTCTTCTAATTGCAATTTCAATTCTTGAAGTTCTTTCGGTGCCATTCGGTACGGGGCCTTAGATACTGGTGCTGCTCCAGGAACCAAATCAATTGTAAAATCCACTTGTCTATCTTGTGGAATGCCCGGTAGATCTTCTGGAAATAAATCTGCAAAGTCTCACACGATCTTAATGTCATTAATAGTCGTTTCTATATGTTGGGAACTGATGATATTAACCAGAAATCCTTGACATGACTCCCTTCTTAACATCTTCCCCGCTTGTATAGCTGATACAAGTTGAGGTAGAGACTTGAACTTTGCTCCAAAGAAGCGGAACTCTCCCTCTCCTGGTCAGTGAAACAATACTTCTAATTCATGATTAAGTCTCAACCAATCCATGCCTAAGATGACATCAAAATCTTTCATCTCCAAAAGGTATAAGTCCGCCCGTAATATTTTCCCCTCAATCTCCAATTTCATATCCTTAGTCATCTGATTTGTGCAAAGAGTTCTTCTTGAAAGGGATGCTGTCCTCTAATTCATTATTCATTTTCACATATGAAAATTTTTATTTTGCTACAAAGGATGCAGAGATAAAAGAATTTGTAGCTCCAAAGTCCAATAGTACGTAAGCAAGTACATTAGATAATAACAAAATACCTGTTTTTGTATTTATGGTTTTAGACGTAGTGACCATTGGACAAAAATAAAACAATGTGTGGTATTAGTTAAAAAAGAACATAAGCAGGTACAAAAAATGATAATAAAATACTTGCTATCATATTCGGATCCTGTTCCGCCTCATGCTGGTTCAGTGCAAAAACTTGGGACTTTCCCTTCTTGTTATCTTCTTTACCCTTGAATTCAGGACATTCACTAGCAAAATGACCGGGTTTCTTACATCTGAAGCACATCCCCTTTCCGAGCAGGCACTCCCACTCTAATGACAGTCCGAGCAGGCTATATGTTTAAAGATCCATTCTAATGCCCTTAGCCATTCCTCTACAGCTAGGGGTCTCACTTGACCATTAAATGTTGGTGGCTTATATCGGTAAAACTGTTCAACAACCATGCTGGTGTTGTTCGCATTAGCCTGCAGATTCGGTAGATTAGGGGCATTTCGTGGGGCTTGGTGCTGAATGAGCCCTTGGAGAGCATTCACAAGGTCCCTTAATGGATTATTTCCCGCATCACCAATAGCAGCCTGGCCTGGGGTAGCTTCGCTTGCAGCAGCCCGATTCGGGGGAGCTCGATTAGTTCTACGAGACATTCCCTAAACCATAACAACATTTGTCTCAACATCCACTTAATTGTAAAATTCATAATGCCCATCTAGGAATAATAAAATCTAAAAAGGAAAAAAAATCACAGAAAACACAATGGACCTAAAAGCAAATTTTATTATTATCTAAATTTTTTCAAAAGGAAGACAAAATAATAAAATTGCAACCAATATCTATAATCTGAAATATGTTCTCCTACTAAATTCCACAAATAGTTCTTCCTACATCTCCCTGTCTCTCTCTTTCTCTCTCTCATATGTTCCTTTTGGCGTATCAATTATGAAAGTAAATTCTATTGAAATGGGTTACTGCATGTTTTAATCTAATTTCAAGGACTAAACTTATAATTTCTGAAAATTTTTAAATACTTCACATCACAAGTTCAACTCCTAAACACAATAACTCATGAGAAATTTTATAACACGTACTGAATACAAACTTTCAAACATTTCAAACTGCATCAATTATAGTAAAATTTCATTCTCATGTAACTTTTCGTTGTAACATTCAATTTCAGATGCAGTTATATAAATTCATGGTACCAACAAATGAAAATTTTCAAACTTCATCAGATAAAATTTTCTAAACATTTTACCTTTTCGGAGTGGGAGTGGCGCGGTGCGGCAAGAGCGGGTAGCATTCAAATTAAATACTAAACATTATCTTATTTTGTTTTGTAGAATTTTCACAAGTCCACAGAAAGGTAGACCTGTGCTCTGATACCATACTATAACACCCCAAATTCTATAAACTCAAGGCGCTACTTAAGTCGAAATATCCTGTAAATAGGTATTCTCAATAGACGCCAAAATGCGTAGGTATATATATATTTTAAAACTATAGCAAATTAGCACAAAATGCGGAAACGTCCTTTGAATAATTTACTCACATCCAAGTGTCAATACCAAATATGATAAGCAAAGTGCTAAAATTTGCAAAAATACTAAGATTTGAGATTGAATTGTCAAAATGGAAACCAACTATTAAAATATTTGTGTCAAAACTTATAAATTAAATGGTCTATCATTTAATCAAGATTGCCCCGCTTATTGCATTGCCTTGTCGAGCTCCTTGACCTGAAAGGGTGGAAAAATATTGGGGTGAGCATAACGAATTATAATCAGTGGAGAAACAACAATCAGTCCAAGTTAAATCTAAACTTGAAATTAAATGATGAATATAATACAAATACAACATACTGTAGAAATATGTACTCTGGGACATTCCCAAGGACCCAATTACGATCCCGGACCTATTTACGGTCCCTGAAAACATGTTATTAGCGCTTAACAAAATTTATTTTTGCACCGTGGGACAACCCCAAGGACCCACTTTCGATCCCGGACCTTTTCATATGTATAAGCATTATATCACAATCAAAATCGCACATCAATAATTTACACGGACAAAATAACCACAACTGCCTAAATGTAAACCCCACCTCAAAGTCTTGAAAATTTTCTTGAAATTGAACAGATGTAAAGTTACTATGCTTTAAACTTTTTCCGTGACCTCGTCTAGCAAGAACAAAATTAATATAATTTAGGATACTAAGTCCCAATTACTACTTAAAAACCTTTAGGGACTTGATTAAACTTTTGAAAGTAAAGAAATGAGTAATTTGATAATTCTTTAAATCTTTAGGGTCTAATTATCAAATTTAGAATGTTTAGGGCCAATGTGATAAAATTAGAAAGTATTTTATATTCAATTTGAAGAATACTTAAACTTTAGGGATGGAGATGGAGCTAAAATCAAATAGGGGACTAACTTAAATTTTTAGCCAAACTTTAGGATTTAAAAATGAATTTTCAACATTTAATACCAACCCCCCATTCCCAAATCCATTTTCAAGTAGAGAAGTGCTGGTTTCGAAATTAATTTGGGTATAATAAGGATTTCCAAATTGGGTTTTACATTTTGATGGTTTCTAACCATATTTGAGGTCAAAAGAAGAAGCCTAATGGAAAATGGTGGTTCATGCGATAGTGTTCTAGGCGAGAGAGGGAGAATAGAGGTTGGGATGTGATTCGTTTGGTAAGAAAAGTTGCTGGTAACCTTGGGTTTTCGAGTGTCCTTCACTACACCCAGTGTGTGTGTGTGTGTGTGTGTGTGTGTGTGTGTATATGAGCGAGATTATTGTGTGAAAGAATGTATGAATATTGGTTGTGTTATTGGATTAAACTGAGATGGAGTATGACATTAAACTCAGGGATTTCATTTTCCTTCTTCCTTTTATTTATTTATTAATATATTGAGAAGAACGGAGATTATAGGATTCCAATGGAAACTGAAAATTATTTTCGAAGGAGTTACCTAAACAGATTTGTCAAGGAGGATTTACTGGTTCGAGAGTTCAAGTTGAAATTGGAACAACTAAAGAACTAGTGCAATGTGTCAATGTGGGTTAGAAGACGATGACGATGAAATCAAAGAAAAATAATTGTTCAAACGTTGAGAGATTTACCTAGTTGAAATGCCCAGATCTCTTGTGAAGTTTTGTTCAGCCGTGAGAGTGGAAATTTTGGAGGTGGAAACGACTGGTTTTTGGTTTTGATACTGTAGAGCCCTACAACCCTATGCTCCAGAATTTGGACAACTGATTTGGGCTGATCATAGACTTAAGCTTGGGCCAAAGAGGAATATTGGACCAAGAGTAACTTAAAATAGATGTTGGGTGTAAAATTCGACCCGATAAAAATATTGAATTTCTAAAATTAAAGATCGTTTTGAATTCTTTTATTAAATGTTTTGCTAGACAACTCGAAGGACGCAAAATAAATTCTAAAATTTGACGGTAATGTCGTAACGACACAACTTAAGTTATAAAATTTTCATTTTAAAAATTCGGGTCGCTACATGATATCTTTCCTTCTCTATTTCGTATTCATGTTGATGCATTGAGGACAATGCAAAAATTTAGTTGAGAGAGGATCAATTTGGATTTTTGTTCAATTGCATATGAATTTTGAGAAAGTTTTTTGTTTGAGTCTCTAATTTGCTGCATGTTTATGCTCTTGAATGACAACACATGCCACTAGGAATTAATTTGTTTGTGAAAATCTAAATATCATGACACTTGCTAAACTTTTCAAGAACACAAACCTTGTGGTATGATGGTAGTTTAACACATGTAGCTAGAAGAGTCTCTTGCTGAAGTTTTCTTATGTAAGAAAATTGGTAAGGATAGAGAAAAACAATATACCAAAATATGGCAATAGGCGTTCATTGATCTTGTGAACTGGAAACTCCTTTGAGAATAACACTACATGGTTTGTGATAAGATGGTGGATTACTTGGGAAATGATAAATGTCAATTTAAGATCGATTTTTTAGCCTTTGACGCCTTTCTTTTCAATAAGTACAACCCCTAGTAGCCATGTTGAGCTATACACAAACATATCTAGCTTTTTCTTCATGCACCTACTTTATCCATACTTCTTCGTATTGGAATATATGCTTGATTTCCCACATTTTTACTTTCAGGTGTGTAGTAGGTATTGGATGTTTAGTTGTGAAGAATTGAAGAGATGAAATAACAATAATTAGTAAATGCTCAAGTAAGGCGCCCCAAATAAAAAAAAATTGAAAAAAGAAGAAAAATTTTAAAAAAAATTGATTGATTTTGGGATTTGAAATGAAAAAATAGGTATTTATTGGAAGTTGTCATCGATCGAGATGTTTGATAAGATATCTAACTATGTGCTTGGAAGTATTTGAATTTTTATATCCATTCTTCTCATACAATGGAACCTGAACTTCATTACAACCCCTTGTATTGACCATTTTGATCCTAAGTAGGCTATGGTAAGAAGTTGATGAATTCTCATTTGGTAGTATGCCTATCACAGAATCAATATTTGCTTATTACTTGTGCATAATTGTTTAAGCCTCTAAATTTGAGCGTTCATCTTTTCCAGCTCCATAGAGAGAAACTCCACACTAAACACTTTGATACATGTGAGTTATGGAGTTGCCTTAGCCTGAGACATACTTGATGTTGCATGTGTTAGGGTTAGTGGTAAGATGGTTACGGCTTGACACGCACTCACACATTTAGCATATGTCCTTGACATCCTGGTAATCATGACACTATTAATTTATTTGTGGTGTTAAATTTGAAAAGAGCATGATATGTGGTTAAATTAGAACTTAACAATTTAACTTGTGACTTAGACTAATCTTTCATTCGTCTTGTTTTGCATTAAATTGCTAGGGACTAGCAATAAGCAAGTTGGGGGTGTGATAATATCAGGGATCTAGATCAGATTATAAGTCATTGTGTACCTAAAGTAGAGCAACATCAGGTGTTGGAATCATGCCAATCTGTAGCATATGGAAGTCACTTTGCTACAATCAAGACAACAAATATGGTAGTATGTCTATTACAGAATCCATATTTGCTTATTGCTTGTGCATAATTATTTTAAGCCTCCAAATTTGAGCGTTCATCTTTTCCAGCTCCATAGAGAGAAACTCCACACTAAACACTTTGATACCCGTGAGTTATGGAGCTGCTTTAGCTTGAGACATACTTGATGTTGCATGTGTTAGGGTTAGCGGTAAGATGGTTATGACTTGACACACACTCACACATTTAGCACATGTCCTTGACATCCTGGTAATCATGACACTGTTAATTTCTTTATGGTGTTAAGCTTAAAAAGAGCATGATTTGTGGTTAAATTAGAACTTAACAATTTAACTTGTGACTTAGACCAATCTTTCATTCGTCTTGTTTTGGGTTAAATTGCTAGGGACTAGCAATAAGCAAGTTGGGGGTGTGATAATATCAGGAATCTAGATCGGACTATAAGTCGTTGTGTACCTAAAGTAGAACAACATCAGGTGTTGGAATCATGTCATTCTGTACCATATGGAGGTCATTTTGCTGCAATAAAGAAAACAATAAGGGTAATATAATCAGGTTTTTATTGGTCTATGCTCAAGGATGCACATTATATGGTGAAAATTTGTGGTAAGTGCCAAAGGACTGGAAACATCTCAAGAACGAACGAAATGCTCTCAAACGACATTTTAGAGGTTGAGACATTTGATGTTTAGGGCATTGACTTCATGAGACCGTTCCCTTTGTCCTACTTTCAACAATACATATTGGTGGCAATAGATTACGTGTCTAAATGGGTTGAGGCTATGGCTTTGCAAACTAACGATGGCCTAGTGGTGACTCAATTCTTGAAGAACATTTTCAGGAGATATGGAACCCCGAGGGCGATTATTAGCAATGGTCGAAAGTATTTTTGCAACCGCCTATTAGCTTCATTGTTGCTAAGCATGGAGTAAAACATCGTGTCTCGACTCATATCATCCTCAAATTAGTGGGCAAGTGAAATCTCCAACAGGGAGTTAAAAAGAAGCTATGGTCAATAAATCACGTAAAGATTGGGCAAAGAAGTTAGGCGATGCACTTTAGGCATATAGACCATCATTTAAGACTCCAATTGGAATGTCTCCATATAGCCTAGTATTTAGAAAGGCTTGTCATCTGTCGGCTGAGCTAGAACATAAGGCATATTGGGCGACACACTTTCTCAATTTCAATATGAGGACAACAGGAGAAAAGAGGGTTCTACAACTTCATGAGCTTGATGAGTTTCGGTTGGGTTCATATGAGAATGCAAAGATTTACAAGAAAAAGACCAAGAAGGATTTACAAGGAAAAGACCAAGAGATGGCATGATAGGCATATAAGGGAGAAGAAGTTTGAGGTTGGTCAACAAGTGTTGATGTTCAATTCATGCCTCAAACTCTTTTTCGAGAAAGCTAAAGTCTTGGTGGTTGGGTCCCTTCACAGTGGTAGTCGTGTTTCCACATGGTGTTGTAGAGGTGGTGTCTCAGGATTAGCAAAGGAGGTTCAAAGTAAATGGACAATGGTTGAAAGCTTATTGAGGAGGTGACTACTACAGCGAGAAGACAACCGTGCTACTTAATAATACATACTAGCCGAGCAAGAACTTATTGGGAGGCAACCCAATTCTCTTTCCCTTTTATTTATTCAGCTTTGATGCATTATATTAGGATATTTATTGTTTTGGTGTGCTAATGTAAATTATTCGTCGTTCATCCATCACATTGGTCACAAAAAGTCCTGCATGTAGTCACACAAGTTCAAATTGATTTTGCATAAGTTTGGTGTATTCAAAACTTACGTGCGTTTGTTGGAGGACACATCATGAATATCAAGGTAAAGAGTGTTTAGGATATTAGAAGTTTAAAAGTGTGTTTGTGGAGGAAAAGGATATGTCTTATAAATTTGTTAGTTTCATACTACGTTCATACTTCTTGAGCATAGCTAAGTGTTGGCTACGCAAGAGTTAGGTTTGGAGTGAAAAATTGGGTGCTTGAGCTAAAGTAAACCAAAATGAGCTTTCGAGATTGGCGTTGAGTTTCAAAACTTTTGACAGCTCTCAAATTCTCTCTCGATACATTCCTCAAAAAACACGATTCATGCGGATTCTTTCCCTAACTAAGAAAGAGATATTGGCATAATTGCCACATATGAAATTAAGCAAAATTTTGCAAAGAAATATCCCACTTGTTTCTCGAAAAAGAGATGGGAAGCGTGCTTAATATCATTTGATTGAATAGTTGATCCAGTCCCTTGTTGTTTGAAAAAACCCTCCACTTCACATTCTCTCTACATTTGTTCCGTTTGTTCGTTCAAATATGTTAGGCTCAAGAATCAGGTGGGGAGGGGGTCAAGGAACATCGATTTGTTTTTTAAAAAAATGGAACCTAACGGTGAACCATGCGTGGGCATGGACCTGTAGGCCGTGCCTATGCACAGTTAGCATATTGGCTAACTGAGGCCAATCTGCTTGAACTGTGTGTATGTACAGCCTAAGCCATGCGTACAGACAATTTAAATCCCTCACCTATGCACATAATCATAACAACCTCCATTTTCACGCACACACAACTTATCTCACCCTATACATGAGTTTTCCCATCACTCATTCACATCCATCAAAAATTTCACTTGGGCATCCATTCTCACGGCCTTACCGACACCCATCCACGAATTTACATCACTTTGACCCACCAAATCTCAAGGTAAGATGGTTACACTTAACATCTTCTATTTAGAAATTGGCCTTGAGTTGTTAGATGTTTTAACTTGCTATTGGAGAATGGGCTTAGGTAGTGAATAGAGTTGTAATTAGGAGATGAGATTGTGGCTTTCACCATGTGTGGTCACCATTTTTAACTTGCACTAGCAAAGATCTATTCGAACTAGAGAGTGTGAGGATTAGAATCAACTAAAAGTCAACTTAAGTGCATACCTCAGGAAAAGTGAGTGAAATGCATAAGTTCGGGGGGATGTTTTACGGGTGAAGAAAATAAATATTTGACTCCTACAGGTCGAGAATCACACCAGTATTGAAATTGTGATGCTTACATGAATATTCACACACACGCGCACTTTAAGTTTCACATTGAATAAGTAGAAATTAATTTCAATTGTGTAATTTGGACTCTATTCATAATATTGATTCAAATATCCAATCCTGGGTCTAACGACATACCATCTAACCAAGGTTAAGTTGGGTGAGGCTATAGTTTGTTTGAGGGCCAAAAACATTCAAGTCTAGGAGTGTTTGATAAGTGTATTTTGTATACTTATTTAGGCCATATATATATTGTTTGTAGGTAACAAATGATGAAAGAGGCGGAATGAAGGAAAATAAGCGAGAAAAAGGATTCAATCGAAACAAATACAAATTTGGGTAATAATTCAAACGTTGGGTTGGACTACAAAATGATAATTGGAGAATGCCAAAAATCAATTGGGATTGAAGAGAAGTCAACGGGATGAGAAATTTTGGAAAATGATCAATATACACAAGGGAGAAAGTTTAGGGACCAATTTGCAAAATTGGTTATAAAATTTTTTACCATGTGTACGCATGGGCCTGCAGGCCTTGTCTACGCAAGGTCACAAAAAGTCCTGCCTAAGGCTAAATCATGTGTATTATGTGTACGGTCACTTTGAACCATGCGTACACATGGTTTAATTTCGGGAAAAAAATATTATGTTTCCTTATTTTGTTATTAAAACTTTTAGCATGGAATCCTTTGGCACCTTATTTATACCATAAGTCGTCCAAAACATGAGTGACCTATATATCATCATATTAAGAGCGGAAAAGGGATTTTACGTGGAAGATTAAGAAATTCATTGTTTGAGTAGAAGATTAAAGTGAAGAATTAGAGCTTTCAAATTCTTCACCATATTCCTTGTCTCGGGTGATGTCTTTTCTCATTCTTTTATGTAATTTTCATATTGCTATGCTATGCTAGATTTCTTTGTATTGGATGGTTGATAAAACTCTTTGATTCTAAATTTTTAATTCGAGATTTTATGTTTTTAGTTTAATTATTGCATTATGATTTCGTAAATATGCATAATTACACAGTTTTAATGCTTGCGCACCATTAGGGAAATATAATTGCTTATTCGTAGTGTGGAAAATTTACGGTACGTAGAACACTATTTATTGAACACATGGGTAATAAATATTACGAATAATATTTATAGCATGTGCGGTCCTGTGTGATAGTCCTAAATGTAAATGTATGTTTGTCATATGAATTCGGACTAGGAATAAGATAGTCTCTTAGTAAACATAAGTTTATTATATCTTGGAAATTAATAGTAACTAAAAGTGGAATGTCGATCGTCACAATTGCATGAATTGAATTAATTATCATAGGTTGAGAATGGAATTAAGAGTTGATTAGTGGAATTGGAAATCCAATGCATTCATCCACATTTAATTTAAACAAATTTTATTGCTTTCGTAGTTATAAAACGTAGTTAGATATAAACAATCATCTTTTGTTACAATCACGAGTTTAAATATATCAAATAAAATAGAATTGAGCTTTATTTCCAGTGGGGGACGATAAGTCTCTCATCACGATTATTACTTGTACAATGAACATGTAAGCTTGCTAGATTTCTCCGAACAAAATTCATGTACTCTACTGTGCTCATTCTCAAGGTCCCAACTCACGAGATAACCAATTAGATTGATATCACCCATTGTTGAATAAAAAAACTATTAAAGTCGCAAAAAGATATAAATAATTCAATCAAGGAATTTAGATAAAATATACAGCGATCAAGTGAAATTTAATTCTCCGTACAATCATGTTATAGAATTAATCTTGATAGGCAATTCATTCAATATGCTGCAAGTATACTAGTGCCACATTTAACTATTTCTGCGATAAGGACAAATTGCAATACCGAATAGTGTATTGGTTAACACTATAGCCTTTCAGTATAAGTTGCCAACTCTTGTAAATTGGCTATGAACAAATCATTTATGATCAAAATATAAGTTGTATCATACTATACTTCTCAATGTGAGCATCCATGGTCATTACAACTTTAAATCCTTAGCCATCCTACGTTCTCAAGGTTTGGTGAGGGATTTTCCTGCAATTCGGAGCCAAGAGGAGTTTGTGAGGGTTGTAATTATGGGAAGATGCAGAGAGAAGAATTTCCAACTGGTGGAGCATGGAGAGCAACACAAATTGCAGCTAGTGCATACTGACATCTGTAGACCTATGAGAACACCCTCATTGAGCCAAAATCTATATTTTGTACTCTTTATTGATGATTGCACAAGAATGTGTTGGGTGTACTTTATGAAAAATAAATCTGATGTTTTTCACATCTTCAAGAAGTTCAAAACCTTAGTTGAAGGTTAGTCAGGCTACAAAATTTAGATGTTAAGATATGATAATGGCACAGAATATACCTTGAAGATGTTTGATCAATTTTGTAAGGAGAATGGTGTTCATTACCAGCTTTCAGTACCTTATACTCCACAGCAAAATGGAGTGGCTGAAAGGAAAAACAGGTTAGTGATGGAGATAGCAAGAAGCATGATGGTTGAGAAGGATTTGCCAAAGAAATTTTGGGCTGAAGCTGTGTTTACTTCAGTCTATTTGCAAAATAGACTTGCAACTAAAGTTGTGAAAGGCAAGACTCCTATTGAAGCTTGGAGTGGTTTGAAACCTATAGCAAAACACCTCAAAGTGTTTGGATCTCTATGCTAGATCCATGTTCCAGCTCACAAGAGGGGTAAATTGGATAACAAAGTTGTGAAAGGCATTTTTCTTGGTTATAGCTCACAATCAAAAGGCTATAGAGTGTATAATCTAGAAACTGAAAGCATTGCAGTTTCAAGAGACATCAAGGTAGATGAAAATGCTAAGTGGAAGTGAGAAGAAGCTAAACCACATCAACCTTCAATTTATGTGCCTATAGTGCAGCAGAATAATCCAATGGCAGAACCAGAACCTCAACCACCTGTAATGGAGTCTAGTGCATCAAATGATGGACCATCTGAGTCCACATCAAGCTCTACCTCCTAGAGGTACTAGACCCTTAAATGAAGTTTATGAAATATGTTACATGGCTATTGTTGAGACAAACAACTATGAAGAGGCTGTGATGCGAACCCCGTAGCTACGGTGACTACGAAACCTACAACTAGATTGATGCGGAACCTAAGAACGCCAAGAAATCCGGTTTTGTACTTAAACCCAACGAATTGAACCAAAAAACCCAACGATAGCAAGATGCGCTGAACTCCTTGATTACCCCACAACGAACTCTCGTACCGATGTTTGAACACACAAGAATTGATCTTGGAAGTTCAATTTGTTGTTCGATGAAGAACATAGGAAAAAACAAAGCTTTCAGTTTAATTCAATATGTCAAAAGTCGTAAAATAACAAAGTGTTCAAGTACTTATACTAGAGCCCTAAATCTAGTAAAAAAACGTGCATAAGGTAATAATTAATGTCAAAATATGAAAAATAAATAGAATTCTAAGGAAACTTGGTCTCTTGCCAAAAATAAGAAACTCACTGAATTTTATAACCAAGTGGTCGCTTGGAAGATCATTTAGACGCCTTTTGGGTTTCGGTATGGACTGAGCGACCGCTTGCCATTTACTCTATGTGGTCACTTGGTTGTTCCGGCAGACCTCTTTTTTCGGTTGCTTGTATCGTGTTGATCCACTTGGTTTCTGGCTTCGACCCCAACATGAAACTTGCTTCATTTTGCGTCCCGAACATAGTTTCATGAATAGTGGCTTTGACGAGCATCCCCAACAACTCTTTGACTCTTTTTTCTCTCAATCACGTCATTGCCCCTCCCTCTTCAAAAAGGATTCGTCCTCGAATCTGTATCTGCATCAAACAGAGAGAGGTCAGCAACATTAAAGGTAGAGGAAACATTATACTCACCTGGGAGATCCACTTTGTATGCATTGTCGTTGACCCTCTTGAGGACTTGGTACGGTCCATCTCCACGTGACTGCAACTTAGACTTCCTCTGCTCCGATAAATGCTTCTTTCTGAGATGTACCCAGACCCAATCTCCTGGTTCAAATATCACGCGCCTCCTTCGTTTGTTCATTTTCTGTGCCACAAGCTTTCCTTTCTTTTCAATCTGCTCCTTTACTTTCTCATGCAGTGACTCGACCAATTCAACTTTCCTTGTACCATCCAAGCTACCCTATTCATTTACAGGCAACGGTAACAAATCCAACGGTGTTAGTGGATTAAACCCATAAACAATTTCAAACGGTGAAAATGTAGTATTAGAGTGTACAACTCTATTATAAGCAAATTCAATAAAGGGTAAACATTCCTCCCAACTCTTCAAGTTCTTATTTATCACCGTATGAAGTAATTGAGTCATGGTCCTATTGACCACTTTAGTTTGCCCATCATTTTGTGGGTGACAAGTCGTAGAATACAACAGTTCAGTGCCTAACTTATTCCACAGAACACGCCAAAATGACTCAAAAACTTAACATCCCGATCTGACACTATACTCTTAGGAACCCCATGCAAATAGACAATTTCCTTGAAGAATAAATCTGCAATATTGGTGGCATCATCGATTTTGTGACATGGTATAAAGTGTGCCATTTTACTAAACCTATCTGCCACAACAAATATAGAATCCCGACCCCTTTTAGTCCTAGGTAAACCCAACACGAAATCCATAGAAATATCCACCCAAGGTTCACTAGGTACAGGTAAAGGAGTATACAAACCATGAGGTAAAACCTTAGACTTAGTCTTTTTACAAGTTATGCACTTCCCACAAATTTGTTCTACATCACCTCTCATTTTAGGCCAGTAAAAATGTTCTCCTAACATGTCTAAAGTCTTTTGTACCCCAAAATGACCCATTAGACCCCCATTGTGTGCTTCCCTTACCAACAATTCACGTATAGAGCAATTAGGAACACAACTTATTTTTCCTAAACAAATAATCTTCATGCTTATAAAACTTATCAATAGCACCTTTATTGCATGACTCGTAAATGTCAGAGAAAGAAGGGTCACTTACATACATGCTCTTAATGTGTTCAAAGCCAAGTAACCGTGCATGTAGGGAATTTAGCAATACGTACCTTCGTGACAACGCATCTGCAACCATATTTTTCTTACCTTGTTTATACCTGATGACTTAGGGAAATGACTCTATGAATTCCATCCACCTTGTGTGTCTTTTGTTCAACTTACCTTGACCCCGTAAGTACTTCAACGACTCGTGATCGGTGTGTATCATGAACTCCTTAGGCTACAAGTAGTGTTGCCAAGTTTTCAATGTCCGAACAAGCGCGTACAACTCCTTGTCATTGTAGGATAGTTTAAGGCAGCTCCACTCAACTTCTCACTGAAATAAGCTATGGGCTTGCGTTCCTGCATTAACACTGCTCCAATACCTATTCATGATGCATCACACTCAATCTCGAAGGTTTTGTCAAAGTTAGGTAATGTAATAGTTGCTTTACACAATCTATCCTTAATAGTATTAAATACATGTTCTTGTGCATCACCCCATTGAAAGCCTACGCTCTTCTTAACAATTTCAGTGAGTGGTGTAGTGATTGTGCTAAAATCCTTCACAAAATGCCTATAAAAACTAGTCAATCCATGGAAACTCCTAATATCAGTTATGCTTTTAGGGGTTGGCCGATCCTTAATAGCCTTAATCTTCTCTTCATCTACTTCTACCCCATTAACACCCACCACAAATCCTAGAAAGACAAAATTTTTCATGCAAAATGTACACTTTTTAAAATTAGCATACAACTATTCCTTCCTAAGTACCACAAGCACACAATTCAAGTGTTCCAAATGCTCATCTAGGTTTGTGTTATAGATTAAGATATCATCAAAATAAACAACAAACTTCCCTATAAAAAGCACGTAAAACATGCATAAAAGTGCTCGGTGCATTAGTGAGACCAAATGGCATAACCAACCACTCATATAATCCATATTTAGTTTTAAACGCAGTTTTCCATTCATCACCCTCCCGCATACGAATTTGATGGTACCCACTTTTAAGATCAATCTTACTAAAGATACAAGCACCATGTAACTCATCAAGCATATCATCTAACCTAGGTATAGGGTGACAATACTTTACCGTTATGTTGTTGATAGCCCTGCAGTCCACACACATCCTCCAAGTCCCATCCTTCTTCGGTACCAATAGGACAGGTAAAACACATGGGCTCATCTCTCCCTCACATATCCTTTGCTCATCAACTCTTCCACTTACTTTTGAAGCTCCTTTGTCTCCTCCGGATTGCTTCGGTAAGCTAGTCGGTTTGGAAGGGCAGCTCCTGGTATGAAGTCAATTTGGTGTTCGATGCCTCGAATTGGTGGCAATCCACCTGGCATGTCCTCTGGAAACACATCTTTGAATTCCTGTAACAAAGACTCAACCAAACTAGGGAGGGGTATCTTAGATTCCTCAAAGTTGAGGAGTAATTCCTTATATACCAACAACAACACTGTCCTCTTATCAATTATAGCCTTTTGCAACTCACTCCCACTAGCAAAGAAGTTCGCTTCGGCTTTTCTCTCCTCTCAACTGGCTCTTTTTTCTTTCTTCTCATGTGGCCTCTCTCCCTTCTCCCCACTCTCGGCCACCTCTCCATTTTCTCTTTTACTCACTAACTCACTATTTTCTCTCCTTTTTTCAGACTCTCTTGCTCTTTTATCTTCAGCTTCTCTCAATTGAATTTGGTCTTCATAAACTTGAGCCGGTGTTAATGGCGCAAGAGTAATAGACCTTCCCTTCTTGACAAAGCTATATCTATTTCTATATCCATCATGGTTAACCTTTCTATCATACTGTCATGGCATTCTCAACAAAATATGACCCACCTGCATAGGTACCACATCGCATACAACCTTGTCACTATAGCCCCCAATCGAGAAAGAAATCATCACTTGTTTATTCACCCTAACTTCTCCACTATCATTTAACCATTGTAATTTATAAGGTCTAGGGTGTTTAATTAGTACCAACCCCAATTTCTCAACTAAAGTTGTGCTAGCTACATTTGTACAACTACCTCCATCAATGATCAAACTACATACCTTATAATGGATGTGGCATCGTGTATGAAAAATGTTCTCCCTCTACTCTCTGTATCATCTGCCTTGACTTGAGTGTTGAAAGCTGTCATTGTAACCATTAACTTTTCAGCAGGAGCAAATTCCACTGTGTCCCTATGCTTACTAACATTTTCTAATGGCGGCATGTCTTCAAATTCATCCTCACCATCAGTCTCTATTTCCCCATCGCGTAGAATCATGGTCCTTTTGTTTGGGCATTGAGATGAAATGTGTCCTTTCCCCAAACACCTAAAATACTGGATATCCCGATTCCTAGTTGGTTGTGAGTCTACTTTTGGTATTGTCCTGCTAGTACTTCCAGTTCTCCCTTTCGACTCATCCACATCCCCTTTGTTATCCTACCTTGGTTTCCAGTTTGAGTTAAAACCCGAATTACCGAACGATTGTCTAGTTGTTCCCTTCCTCTTCAATTGTTTCTCAATTTTCATGGCCACATGCAACATGTCATCCAACTCTACATAGTGCTTCAATTCCACCACATTAGTGATCTCTCTGTGCAACCCATTCAAGAACCTAGCCATAGTAGCTTCTCCATCTTCCTCGACATTTGCTCTAATCATCAAAATCTCCATCTCTTTATAGTAGTCTTCCACACTCTTCAACCCTTGATATAGACTTTGCAGTTTCTGGTGGACTTCCCGGTAATAATGCTAGACACAAATCGTTTTCTCATAACTGCCGTTAGTTCGTCCCAAGTATTGATAGGACTCTCCCGATTCCGACGCCATGAAGTAACCATTTGATCACACCAAGTGATGGCGTAGTCAATGAATTCCAACACCGCAACTTTCACTTCTTATCCTCAGAGTAGTTATGACATTCAAAAATCAACTCTATCTTCTTCTCCCAATCACCTCCATAATCATTCCTACCCCGTCGTTTAAACCTATCTCCGCTATGTCTTATCCGTCCCATCTCAACTCCTTCGCCTTCATCTTCTCCCCATTCGCTACCTATCTCATGTTCATCTATTTTAGGAAACCGCCTACCTGTTCCCTTAGCAGGAGGTACTCCCACAGGCTGTTCCCTATTAATATTCATCATCGAAGTACTCAATTTCTCCATCTTCTCCCCCATATCCATCAATAATTACTCAAACCGATCCATCATATCATTCTGTTTATTGGTTTGATTACCATACCTGCTGGAATTTGAACCTTCCATATTAGACATTCTCTCAATTTTTGCCTCACCAATTTTCACTCTAAATCACTCAATTGGCTTTTACCCTCTAATAAGCTCACTCTCTGCCTTTTACCACTCAATTGCTTTTCCCAAGTGCTTCCAAAGTCAACAAAGAACTTACCGGACCAAACTTGTGAATTGAAAACGAATAGGAGAAGGAATTGTGAATCAAGAGTAATATGGAAACTAAAATTTGGAATGAAGAATTTAAGAGACTAGATGAAAGTTTAACTTTGAATTTAGACTCCACTTATATGACAAGATTTAGATAGTGAATCAAAACTTGTAACAAAGAAGAGGTGTTGGTAGCAATTCAAACAAACAACTCAAATTTTTTTAACTGGTACGGATGAACAGTAATTTTATTTATTTATTCATTTTCACAAGATTAGGCTACCAACAAAGCAAAAAAGTGGATCAAAGAGCCCTAGAATGAAGAACGACTCAAGAACAAGAAGAAGAATTGGACATAATTTTTTTTTACTCAACAACGAAAATAAAAAGATAGAACCTGATTAGATTGGAGCCAATGCTCTAATACCAACTGATGCGAACCCCGTAGCAACGGTGACTACGAAACCCACAACTAGATTGATCCAGAACCCAAGAACGCCAAGAAATCCGGTTTAAGACTTAAACCCAACGAAGTGAACCAAAAAATCCAACGATAGCAAGATGCGCTGAACCCCTTGATTACCCCACGAAGAACTCTTGTACCGATGTTTGAACACACAAGAATTGATTTTGGAAGTTCGATTTGTTGTTCAATGAAGAACAGAGGAAAAAATAAAGCTTTCAGTTTAATTCAATATGTCAAAAGTCGTAAAATAACAGAGTGTTCAAGTATTTATGCTAAAGCCCTAAATCTAGTAAAAAAATGTGCATAAGGCAAGAATCAATGTCAAAATATGGAAAAGAAATAGAATTCTAAGGAAACTTGGTCTCTTGCCAAAAATAAGAAACTCGCTGAATTTTATAACCAAGCAGTCGCTTGGAAGATCACTTTGACGCCTTTTGGGTTTCGGTATGGACTGAGCGACCGCTTGCGATTTTACTCTAAGCAGTCCCTTGGTTGTTCCGACAGACTTCTTTCTTCGGTTGCTTGTATCGTGTTGATCTACTTGGTTCCCGGCTTCGACCCCAACATGAAACTTGCTCAATTTTTCGTCCCGAACATAGTTTCATCAATAGTGGCTTTGATGAGCATCCCCAACGCCTCTTTGACTCATTTTTCTCTCGATCGCGTCATTGTCCCTTCCTTGATAATCAACGGGTCTCGATTTGAGCTTGCATTGGACACTCCTGCATCCTGGATCATATCAGGCTGCAAAACATTCTGAGTGGATTGATGCAATGGAGGAAGAGATGAAAATGATTCAGAAGAATGAGACTTGGGTGCTGGTACAAAGGCCAATTAATAAGAAGGTAATTGGAGTGAAATGGATTTACAAAGCAAAGGTAAATCCTGAAAGCTTGATTTACAAGTACAAAACCAGACTTGTAGCTAAAGGATTTGCTCAAGAATGTGGAGTAGATTACTTTGAAACTTCTGCTCCAGTGGCAAGGCATAACACAATCGAATTGCTAATTATTTTAGCAGCTCAAAGAAAGTGGAAAATTCATGAGTTAGGCATCAAGTCAGCTTTTCTCAATGGTGAACTTGAAGATGATGTTTTTGTAGAACAACCTGATGGCTTCATTTCGAAATCAGTTCCTGATCATGTTTGCAAGTTAAGGAAGGCTTTGTATGGCTTAAACTAGAGGTCCAATGGAATTTTTGTGTCTCAATACAAGTATGCTACTGATATTTTGAGAAGGTTTAAAATGATGGATTGCAAGCCAGTTGACACTCCTATTGCAGCAAATACCAAGCTATCAAAGGATGATGGTGATCAGCCAGCTAATGAGAAGAATTACAGAAGTCTTGTGGGAAGTTTGTTGTATTTAACTTCAACAAGACCAGATTTAATGTATGCTGCAAGTCTGGTGTCCAGATTTATGACAAATCCTTCGCAAACTCGTGTTTCTACTGCCAAAAGAGTCCTAAGATACATCAGAGGCACTCTCAATCATGGCATTTACTTTGAATGAGGAGTTGGATCAGATTTAATTGGTTATTCAGACAGTGATTGGGTTGGTCTAGTAGATGATATGAAGAGCACTTCTGGGTATTTATTTACTTTGGGGTCTAGTACATTTAGTTGGAATTCAAAGAAGCAAGATATTGTAGCTCAATCAACAGCAGAGGCAAAATATGTGGCTGCATCAGGAGTTGTTAATCAGGCTGTTTGGTTGAGAAATTTTTTGAGTGATTTGCATCAGAATCAAGTCAATCCTACTTCAATTATGGTTGATAATCAGTCTACTATTGCCGTGGCCAAGAACTCAGTTAACCATGGAAGGACAAAGCACATTAAAGTCATATTTCATGCAATCAGGCAAGCTGAGAAGAAAGGTGAAGTTCATTTGCAATATTGTCCATCTCAAGTCCAACTAGCAGATTTGTTCACCAAGCCACTTGCTAAGGCTCGTTTTGAAGAATTGAAGTATCAAATCGGAATGTTAAATGGAAGCTTCAAGGAGGAGATTGAAGGTTAACGTGAAGACTTCATTCAACATCTATAATTTCAGTTTTATTTTAATATATTTTGTTGCAAGTTGTGTTTTATTTTACTGTTTATGATGTCATGATTGTAATGTTATGCTCAGTGTAGTCTTTCATACACCATAATATAATCAAGTGTATGGCCAGAAGTATGTGTAATCAATCAATGAAAGATTTCCAGTTCAACTGAGTAGCTTCTCCTCTCTTCTCTTCCAATTCGTAAATTCAGTTTTCAATCAAAAACAAAAAGGATCGTTTTTTGATCCATTATTATTCTTGCAAAGGATATTGCAAGTGTTTAAGCTCATTCTCGTCTCAGAATAGTAGCTAACAATCACAAACATATGACAAATATTATATACCGAAGGAGACCAAAAAAAAAATTTGAAAGACAATAATTTAAAAATTGCACAAGGTAATGAATATAATTCCTGGCGGGTGCTTCAGGTGTTTGATTCTCTCCATCATTTTATTCATTCCCACCGAAGAAGACCAAAAAAAAAAAATTGAAAGATAATAATTGAAACATTGCACAAGGTAATGAATATAATTCCTGGCGCGTGCTTCAGGTGTTTGATTCTCTCCATCATTTTATTCATTCCCACGCTTATTTGACTAAGTTTCTATTATATCACCAAGTTTTTGTATTCATGATTTTCACCATGAATATTTCCACCATATTAATATTTGCATCGTACCCACTAATTAATTGCCACAGAAACCTTGATCTTAATTCTATGACATGTACAAATTTTTAATTGTCCCTAAAAGTTTGATACATAGTAAGATAGACAAGCATAATATATTCATTCTCTACAGCCAAAAGGCAAAAATCAACCAGAAAATAAAAGGTATACATCACTATGGTTTTTATTATTACAGGTAGAACGAAAAAACATCTATATCTGTATAGGTATTTACTTCGTAAATTACATGCCGTGGTGATGAACTGTTAATAATAAAGAGATCCCCGCCACCAGTCCCCTCTCGAAGCCATCTCTGAGTCATCTTCTGCCTCATCTTTATTGGAAGTTGTAAACCCAGAGCGATGGGTACTCTCAGGGAAAGTATAGACGTCTTGACCACCATAGTATATCGATGAACTGTAATGAAATGGTTTTATTTTCTCCTCTGGGAAATACATATTGATGTCCTTGCTTCGTTTGCTCTGGCTTTGGTTTTCGTTGCTCGGATTCGGAGCGCTCTTATCTTGAGCTCGAGTCGTGGAACTCCAAGCCTGATTTGAAGCGCCAGCTTTCTTCCCAGATTCAACTGAATTCAAGGACTCCTGTCCCAGAACCTCATCGGAAGCTGCAAAAAGTGACCTGAAAATCCCACAAAATGAAGCAGATTTCTTTGAACCCAAAAGGCCACAAGCAAATGAAGAACCTGATTGTGATTTTTTCCCTCCCTCCATTTTCTCTCTCTTTCACAAATCTCTCTGATTCTTGAATACAATGAATGAGTTGTGTCAAGGATAGCCCAGTATATATACAACGCCCACCGTCAAGAACCTCTGCAGATGTAACCGCCGTATAAGTTTTCACAGAAACAAACAAAAGCCTAGGAAGAAAAAGAGAAATTGAAAAGAAAAAGATGGGAGAAGAAAACAATGAAGTTGAGAAAAGGCACATGAATGATCCCTTATATGTAAAACTCAGAACCACGTGTGCTGAACAGGATTTAGAAATAATTAAGATTGTCTAAAATTTCTATATAGTAATAATTCAAGCAGAAGTTGCTATAAAGATAAAACATGTAATGCTTAAAAGAATCCAGCAATGATCATTTGTTGTTGTTGGAATTTATAGGTTCAAAAGCTTTATCAAGAAAGCTCAACATTGTTGGATTTTTTATGTCAAGGAGGAGGGGAAACCGGATATACATTGGCCGGTATTTTAACAAAAACTCTGTTTAAAAACATAGGAGAAGAAGCTGAGTTTCATAGAACAATTTTAATTCATTTTCTTCTAATTTTTCGGTATTACAGGGCTCATATATATAGCCAACGTTAGATAGATTTTCCTACCAACTATTTTATTAACTATCTATCACTTTACCATACTTACAAGCTAGATATTGTACTACACCATACTTTGACAATACACTAACTTGTATAAGCTACAAAATAGCCATACTTGTTTAACTTTTACACACCAATACAAGTTAGACATCAACCAAAGTACATAACTAAATAGAATCTGAAAATACAATAGTTTTGTAACAACTAAAATGTCACAACTCCAACAGTTGTATCAAAAGGTTACCAAAGCTGTAGATCATTAATACAGGAACCTTTTTTGTTGCATTGATGTAATGAAGAATGTTGATAGTTGACCTACATTATAGAAATAAGTGAAGTTAATTATGTTTGTTCACTTTCAAATGTGAAGTTGAGAAGTTGATAATGGTAACGTTAATCCAGTGAATGTGTATCGATTAGACCCTTGATGTCAAATATTCTTGACTTGATAAAGTTTTAAGAGATATTTAGTGCTGCATTATATGTTTCAGATTATCAAAGACAAGAAAATAAGCATTGAAGAGATGTTAAAAACTTGTGTCTTATTTATTGAGAAAATTACCAGGACAGTTTGAGTACTACAAGTGCAAGGAGATCAACCGAAAGGTGTTCTAAGGAATAATAAGGCATAGATATTTTTGGATATTGTCCAAATTAACAACGAGGAGTGATTTTGGAAGTGGTGGAAATGATTAAAAATGAGAAAACAAGTAAAAACAAAACAAGAAAAAAAAAACGATGATGGCCGAAAAATGGCTAAACTTAGTTTAACAATCTCAAACAATATTTTCAACATGGAGAACGAGACAACCACAACTATGATAAAGATGATGAATCAAGACCTTGTAAGGTTTGATAGATTCGACATATCGAACTTTACAGGATGGAACGACAAGTTGAATTTTCTTCTTACAACCTTAAAGATCTTTTTATATATTGGATCCAGATTTGGCGCCATTGCTGAAACCAACCCGAAATTAGATCGACGAAACAAGGGCGAAAATGAAGAAGAGAGAAGAAGATGAATTGATATTCAGAGTACATATTTAGAACGCTCTCTCCGATCACCTCTATGATCTCTACACGAATAACACCTCGACAAAGGATATGTGAAAATTGTTGGAAACCAAATACAAGGCCGAGGAGGATGGTACCATAAATTTTCTTATTTCCAAGTATTTTGATTTCAAGTTTTTGGATAACTTTTCTTTGTTAGGGCAAGTTCCTGAATTGAAAATTATTGTCAATAAAATGAAGGTTGTGAAGATCTTTCCGAAACTTTCCAAGTTGGTGCAATCATTGCGAAATTGCCATCTTCATGGAAAGGTTATAGGAAAAAAAATCCTTTACACTTCTCAAGATTATTCTTCGGAAGAAATTCAAAAACATCTTCAAATTGAGAAAGAGTCAAGGGCACGAGGTATGAATGAATAATCTCATGAGGGCACTTCCAAAGCCCATCTCGTGGATCAATAAAACAAATACAACAAGGATTTCAAGAAGAGGAAATCCACAAATCCCAAAAAAGATAACAAAAACAAGAAGAAATTCAAATTTTCTTGTTATGTGTGTGCCAAACTCGAATATTATGTTCGAGATTGTCGCAAATAACCAATGCAAGAAGGAAAAGTGAACTCCATGAACAACATCGTTGCTACTGTGAGTATTGTAAATTCGGTCAAAGGAAATGTTCAAGGATGGTGGTATGATATTTTTGCCACCATACATGTCTGCTATGATAGATCCCTTTTCAAAATCTATCAAGAAGTGGAAGATGAACACATTTAAATGGGGAAATGAAGTTCAATCAAAGGTTGTTGGCAAAGGAAGCATAGACTTACAATTTACATCCGGCGAGAAGATCATGTTAATAAATGTATTGCATGTACCGATATGAATAGAAATCTTGTAATTGGTGATTTGTTGGGAAAATCGGGAATAAGTCAGACAAACTTATACTTTCCATGGAATGTTGTATTTGTTAGAAAGGGCAATTCTAGTGATGGAATGGTCAAACCTTGTTCTAATGATAATAATATCAATAAACTACAAATTTAAATTATGTTGTACTATTGATAATAATATCAATAAACTATATATTTAAATCATGTTGTTGATTCTTTATGACATGATAGAGTAAGACAAGTTAGGTTTTCTACTTTAAAAAAATAATTAAAACGGAATGATTTCATGCTAAAACATAGAATATAATAGATGCGAATTATGTGTTAACTCTAAAATGATTAAGAAACATTTTCATAGTGTTGAAATGAAACCTAATTTGCTAGACTTAATTCATTCCGATATATGTGAATTAAATGGAATGTTAACTAGATGAGATAATAGATACTTTATAACATTCACAGATGATCATTCCAAGTTTTGCTATATCCACTTGATGAAACATAAGGATGAAACCTTTAACATGTTTACAATATACAAACCCAAAGTCGAAAATCATTTTAGTAGAAAGATTAATATTCTAAGAAGTGATAGGGGAGATGAATATTTCTCTAGTGAATTTGACATTTTTTTTGTGTACAACATGACATAATACATCAATGTAGTGGACTTAGAACACTCGAACAAAATTGTTTGGCAGAGAGAAAGAATAGGACACTAGTTGAAATGATAAATGCTTTGTTATTAAATGTTATGTTGCCATCTAACTTATAGGGTGAAGCTTTATTAAGTGAATGTCACATAGTTAATAGGGTTCCTTTTAAAATATTTAAGGTTTCTCCATATGAATTGAGGAAAGGGAGAAAATCAAACATTGATTATTTCGAAGTGTGGAGGTGTCTTTCTTATAGTAAGAACATGGATACTAAAAGGAATGAGTTGAGTTCTAGAGAGATCAAATGCGCTTTTGTAGGATATGCTCAAAATAGCAAGGCATATCGTTTATGAAACTTGGAAACCAATGTTATTATTGAATCCCCATGAAGTAGAGTTTTTGAGAATATGTTATCTTCATATAATAATTCTCTTGGAGATTCCAAGCTCTACAAGATCACAAGTAGAAACACTTTTTGAAGATGTTGAAATAAGAGAACTTCGTTGAAGCAAAAGAACTCGAAAGGAGAAAGTGGCAGTATTAGATGAATTAAACTCTTAACTCATTTCTTTCTATTTAGTTAAGGAAAATGAGAAAAGTGTCACGAGAACTACTCCGTATGTTCTCCAAGTGGAAATTGATCCTAAAACTTATCAAAAAACAATGTCATCTAAAGATAGCATTTTTTGGAAGAATGCTGTAAATAATGAAATTGATTAAATAATGTCAAAAAACACATGGAAATTAATAAATTTACCACTTGGATCAAAACCTATATAGGCTGCAAATGGTATTTAGGAGGAAGTACAATACCGATGGTACTCTTAATACCTCTAAAGCTAGGTTAGTGGAAAAAAGATATCGACAAAAATAAGGAATAAATTACTTTGACACGTGTGCACCAGTTGCAAGAATAACATCAATTAGGATTATATTCGCTTTAACTTAAATCTATGATTTACATATACATCAAATGGACGTTAAAATGGCGTTCTTAGATGGGATCTCAATGATGAGGTCTATATAGAAGAATCACAATGACTTGTTCTACTCGAAATGAGGATAAATCATGCAAGCAAATAAAATCCTTATATGGATTAAAACAAGCACCAATGAAATGGCACGAAAAGTTTGAATTAGCAATAGTGTCTTTTAGATTTAAACATAATAGTGTTGATAAATGCTTATATTCAAAAGTCTGTGATAATCATGTCCTGCTCATTTGTTTATAAGTGGATGACATGTTGATTGTGAGCAATCAAATGCAAGGTATAAAAGAAACAAAGAGGTTTCTATCTTCCACATTTAAAATGAAAAATCTTGGTCAAGTGTGTGATGCCCCGAACTTAAGTTTCGAGGGTCACGTACTAATCATAATAGCTTCTGCCTTTGGTACATGTAAATACTCTTAAATAGAAGTATTATATGTTAGAAACTTATTTTCAATTTGGTAAAATATTTCTAGTATAAAATATAATGGCCAGCAGAAGCGCACACCGACGTGAAATTTTTATTTTACAAAAAGAGGACTCGGTGCAGCCACATTTAGTTGGGGCAGTAGGTTCAACTATTTTTATAAAATTCATCCAAACTCCGTTTTCTATGAAATTTGTGGCATTAGAAATATAATTTCAAGTAGTTTTCTAGTTAAAATATGAAAATTTTCCGAGATCATATAGTATGGACGTTTTACTAAAAACAGTGTAGTGTTGCACAGAAAATCCAGATTGACCCCTCAACGTTTAAAAATTCATATCTCAGGCCACGGACATCCAAATTGAGTGATTCTTACGCCCATATTTGGAAAACTTGAAGAGGAAGGCAGAATATTTTTAGAGTCTCAAATGGATGTCTATAGAGCTGGAAATAATAGTTTGAAGTTGACCTAGAAACTTCCTGGACTCTGCCTCTTTTGGTCATTCGGGAAAAAATGGTCTATAAATATGTCTCTTAACATAACATGGAAGACATAACTACATAATTTACTTCTGGTACCATATTACATCATGTCTTATACAAGTTTTTATACAATACCATAGGAAAAACATATATGAAGCAGTCGAAAAAGACATGCAAAAACTTCGATGCGAAGTAACCTTGTCTTTAACTCATCATTGATTATGCCGACTGACTTCCGCCAACTTCACATCTATGGATCTGAAAATTTAGTATAGAATATTATGAGTATAAAGAATACTCAGTAAGATACCATGCTTGGATTTAACATGTTAACACTACGCAAAAGAAAGCATTCAAACACATACTTGCACATTCCAGCTTGCCCGTGCCCTTCGGACTTGTCCTAAGGCATAGATATCTAACTTTGTGGACTTGTCCACATCTTTCATATTATGGTTTTCATGCATAGCTTAAGCATAAATATTACCATGAAATCCTACCACTTAAGCAAAGAAAGTATCTTACTATAAAACTTGGAGAAATTTCGGTTGAGAGATGAATTGAGAGTGCTAGACTTTGCTTCCTTTTTCTTCCTTTCCTTTTCTTCTTTTTTTTTTCTTTCCTCACGTATTCACTGCCCTCTCTTTTACAAGTGCTGTATTGGTTTTTTGCAAGGGAATATTGGCAGGACATCCCTTATTTAAAGGCAAGAAAACTTTGAACAAAGGATGACTATTTAAAAAAAAATTGTGTCCCCACGTGTCCTTGCATTATCCTTACTTACATGCATTTCAATACCTAAAATCAGCACCTCCTACTTGCTTAACACCTCATGCATGCTTAAATATTAAAATACCTCATGTATTTATCCATTACATAGAATTTTCTTGTTTTGCAAGAAATAAAAATGCTGGAAACATTACTTATATAAAGGCAAGAAACCTAGGCATTACCAAAAGATGACTAATCAAGAGTTGTGTCTCCACGTGGGCTGAATAAATCCTCATTTCATGCATGCATACACACCTCAAGCTTTGTTAAAAACACCACCTCTTGCATGCCTAACATGAACATCTCCAGCTTTGATTAACTAGTAAACAGCTCATGCATTAAACAACTACAAAGGTGATACTTCCCCCTTTTACTCTCGGCGAAGTAGATGAAACAAAGGATAATGTTTGTCTATAATACTAATAAAATAGATGCAGAGTTTGACCATCATCCCAAATTCCTAATTAACTAATCTTGGTAAACTTTTAATCAGCCGAAAATGCAAACTTGGCAACCATTAATAATTTGGCCATACTAAATTTTGAAAAGTTAAATTGCCATCCTAAAAAAAATTTAAACGAGCAAAATAAACAAGCATAAAATTTCGAAGTATTACATCCCTCCTCCCTTAAAAAAAATTTCGTCCTCGAAATGACCTCGAACTTAGTTGAAAAGTTCTGGATACTTGGTCTTGATTTCCTCTTCTCTTTCCCAAGTTGATTCTTCGACACCGTGATTTCTCCATTGAACTCTCAGTAACGGAATTGCTTTCGTTCTCAGTTGTTGGATTCTGTGATCCAATATTGCTACTGGTTTTTCCTCATAGGTCATGTTTTGTCTGATATCTATTGGTTGATAACTAACCACATGACTTTGATCTGGCACATATTGTCGAAGCATTGACACGTGGAACACATCATGAATTGCTGACAAATCTGGTGGTAGAGCAATTCGATAGGCTGCATTTCCAACTTTCTGCGAAATTTCAAAAGGACCTACGAATCTTGGTCGAAGTTTTCCCTTCTTTCCAAAGCGAAGAACTCCCTTCATCGGTGCCACTTTTAAGAAAGCTTTATCATCCACATTAAATGCCAAATATTTTCTCCTTTTATCAGCATAACTTTTTTATCGGTTCTAGGCTGCCTTGATTCTAGCTCTTATTTTATCAACCGCTCGACTGGTTTCCTCAATTATTTCGGGTCTTAAAACTCTTCATTCACCTCCTTCATCCCAATAAAGATGAGCTCTACATCTTCTGCCATAGAGAGCTTCGTAAGGTGCCATCTTTATCATAACTTGATAGCTATTATTATAAGCAAACTCCACTAATGGTACATAACTCTCCCAACTGCCTCCTAAATCAAGGACGCAGGCACGCAACATATCCTCCAAAGTCTGTATAGTCCTCTCTGATTGTCCATCAGTTTGAGGATGAAAAGCTGTGCTGAAGTTTAACTTGGTTCCCATAGCTCCTTGCAAACTTCTCCAAAATTTTGAGGTTAATCTTGGATCTCTATCCGATACGATTGAGGCTGGGATACCATGCAAACGAATGACCTCTTTGATGTATAATCGCGAGTACTGATCCATAATAAAATTCATTCTTACAGGTCGAAAATGAGCTGACTTTGTTAACCGATCCACTATAACCCACATAGCATCATTTCCCCTAGCTGATTTTGGAAAACCCATAACAAAATCCATAGTTATTTCCATTATGGAATTGTTAATGGTTCCAACAATCCAGATGGTCTTTGATGTTCAGCTTTCACTTGTTGACAAGTCATACACCTCCTGACAAAAAGACCTATGCACAGTTTCATATTTTTCCACCAAAACATACTCCTTAGATCACGATACATTTTTGTACCTCCTGGATGAGCAGTATATGGAGTCAAGTGTGCTTCTTCCAGAATTTCTTTCCTCAATCCCTCATCTTTCGGCACACACAACCATCCCTTAAAGAATAAGGCTTTATCACTGCCTAATTCAAAATCCTTTCACTTGTTAGTACCAACTTCAGATTTAATCTTTTGCAGGAAAGAGTCACCATCCTGTGCTACTCTTATTTGATCTTTAAGTGTTCGTCGAATCATTAGAGCCATTATCCTGGTGGTAGTTTGGGTTGGTGGAATAATTACTTCTAGATGTAAGTTTTCGAAATCCTTCAACAACTGGTCCTGCATAGTGATTAGTACTGCTAATTGTCCAACCGCCTTTCTGCTAAGAGCATCTGCTACTACATTAGCTTTACCAGGATGGTAAAGGATAGTGTAATCATAATCCTTTACTAGCTCTAGCCATCTCCTCTGCCTCATATTTAATTCCTTTTGGGTGAAAAAGTACTTCAAACTCTTATGATCAGTATAAATGTCACATTTACTTCCATATAAGTAATGACGCCATATCTTGAGGGCATGAACTATCGCAGCTAATTCTAGATCATGGGTTGGGTAGTTTTGTTCATTTTGTTTCAATTGTCTGGAAGCGTAGGCTATGACATTTCCTCTCTGCATCAAAACACACCCTATACCCTATTTCGAAGCATCACTGTATATAACGAATCCTTCTGGTCCGTCAGGTATTGTTAACACTGGATCTGTGACTAATCTTCGTTTCAGCTCTTGGAAGCTCTGTTCACATTTCTCTGTCCATTGAAATTTTATCCCTTTACGGGTCAATTAGGTCAATGGTCTTGCTATTTTTGAAAATACCTCGATAAATCTTCTATAGTAACCCGCTAATCCCAAGAAGCTGCGTATTTCTCTAACACTGGTTGGTCTTACCCAATTATTCACTGCTTCTACTTTGATTGGGTCTACTTCAATTCCTTGTGATGTGATTACGTGCCCCAGGAAACCTATTTTATCCAACCAGAATTCACATTTCTTGAATTAGGCATAAAGCTTCTCTTTTCTTAGAGTTTCCAACACAATCGTGAGATGTTTCTCGTGTTCCTCATTACTTTTCGAATAGATTAAGATTAAGATGTCATCAATAAAAACTATGACAAATTGGTTTAAGTATTCATGGAATACTCTGTTCATTAGATCCATAAATACTGCCGGGACATTAGTTAATCTAAAAGGCATCACCAAAAATTCATAATGCCCATAACGCGTCCCAAAAGCCGTCTTAGGGATATCATCTGTGTAGCGACCCGAATTTTTAAATACAAATTTCATAACTTAAATCGTGTCGCTACGACATTCCGTCAAATTGTAGAATTTATCTTGCTTCCGTCGAATTGTCTAGCAAAACATTTAAAATAAGATTTCAAAACGATTTTAATCTTAAAATTCAATATTTATTTATCGAGTCCAATTTCGAACAATTTTAAAAGTATCGAATTCTTATCGATTTAAATTCAATTTTAATGTTCGATATTCTATTTAATGTCCAATTTTTATTAATCCAAATTTCCTCTTTTAGTCCAATTTTATTAAATCCTGTTAGCCAAAGAATTATTTTTCAGCACAAACTCTAGGCCCAATTACTGCCTCGTTTTTCGTGCGCTAACCTACTATTGATTACTGTTCATTATCACCTTTTTCAACCTCACCAACAGCCTCCAAACACACGGCCAACACTCAGGTAAGAATTCACCATCTTTTCCCTTCAAATTCTACTCAATAATCGACTGAAATTGTCACACAATTATCACCACCACACCCATGTCGAAACCCTCCAACCGCTACTCATCTTCGCACACACAAAAACCAGATGAATCCCCACAATCGAGTCGCTGCCACCGCCAAGCTGCAAACTACAACCAACCACCCAAACCCGACTGCAAACACTGCCATCCCACAGTCGGGTCACCAACAAACCACCACCACCACCACGATACCGCACCGCCACTACCCAAAACGGTAGTCCGTTCCGCCCAAAAATCAACCCCCATTTCATCCAAAATCAACCCCAAACATCCACCAAAACCAAGAATAATAAAACCCATTCACTTACCTCGACTCCACCCATGTTTTGGCCGGACTTCTCGCCGAAAACAACCAAGAAATCCGAATTTTTGGCCCCGGTTTGACCTCGGTCGAACCCAAAAACCCCCCCAATCGACTCTTCCCACCGGCGTCGCTGATTTTGGCCACCAACTCCGCCTTCGCCGTCGCCAAATCACCCTCTCCCAGCACAACTTCCATCGCCTCCTCCAAATCGAGCCCCTCCGTCACGTTTCGAGTGAGAGAGAGAGAGAGATGGAGTGTTTGAATATATTGATTTTGAGAATTTACTCCTTAAGCCCTAGTCTTTAAGAGTCACCCATTTTAGCCTCAAAGTTTTTAATGTTTATTATTTCAATTTCAAAGTTTTATAAATTGTTTAATTCGGCCCCTATGTTTTAGTAACTTTTAAGTTAGCTCACAAAATCCCAAAAAGTTCATATCCAGTCTTTTAAACATTTAAATTTAAGTTTCAATATCTTCTCAATTAAGTCCCTAAAGTTTTAAAGTTTTAATTAGACTTAATATCTTAAATTAAATTAATTTTGTTCTTGCTAGACGAGATCACGGGCAAAGTGTGAAGCACGGTAACATTACAATTGTTCAATTTCCAAGAAAACTTTCAAGACTTCGAGGTGGGGTTTACATTTAAGCAATTGTGGTTATTTGTCCATGTTAATTCTCTGTGTGATTTTGATTGTGATGTAATGTTTATACATATGAAAAGGTTGCCAGGGACCGTAAATAGGTCCGAGATCGAAATTGGGTCCTTGGGAATGCCCACAGTGCAAAAATTTGTTAAGTGCTTATAACATGTTGTCAGGGACCGTAAATAGGTCCGGGATCGAAATTGGGTCCTTGGGAATGCCCACAGTACATACTCTATAGTATGTTGTATCGATATTATATTCACCACTTGATTTCATATTTAGACTTGACTTGGACTGATTGCTGTATCTCCACTGAGTATAATTCGTTATGCTCACCCCACTATTTTTCCAACCTTTCAGGTTAAGGAGCTTGGCAGGGCAAGGCAACGAGCGGGGCAATTTTAATTTAATAATAGACCCTTTTGAATTTCAAGTTTTGAAACAAGAAATTTTAAATAATTGATTTCCATTTTGACACTTAAGTATTGAATTTTGGTATCTTTGCAAATGTTGGTTTTTGCTAATCGTATTTGGTATTGACTCTTGAATGTGAGAAAAATTATTTTAGAAGTGATGTTTCCGCGTTTTGTGTTAAATTGCTATGGATTTTTAAAGTATATGTTTGCCTTCGTATTGTGGCGACTTTTGAAAATATTTATTTACAGGTTACTTTGACTTAAGTAGCGTCTCGAGTTATTAGTGAAATTGGGGCGTTACAATCTGGCTTAATTTTCAATTGATGATATCCTGATCTTAGATCGATCTTTAAAAATACTGTAGCCCCCTTGAGCTGGTCAAACAAATCTTCTATTCTTGGAAGTGGATATTTGTTTTTGATAGTGAGACAATTCAATTCTCGGTAGTCAATGCACAGCCTCATTGTTCCATCATTCTTCTTTACAAATAGTACAGGTGCACCCCAAGGTGACACACTTGGTCTAATGAAACCCTTATCAAGAAGCTCCTTCAACTGTACCTTCAACTTTTGTAGTTCCAATGGTACCATACGATATAGAGCCTTTGAAATAGGTGATGCTCCTGGTACTAAGTCGATGGTAAACTCTACTTGCCTGTCTGGTGGTATACCTAGAAGATCTTCTGGAAAAACATCTTTATAATGCTGAACTATTCGAACATCCTCAGCTGACAACTTATCTTATTTAATGTTGGTCATCGATACTAGAAATCTTTGACACAATTCCTTTCTCGATGTCCTTTCAACCTGAGTTGTTGACACTATACGAGACAAGGTATTTGTCTCAGTTCCCACAAAACGAAACTCTTTCTCGCCCGGTCTTCAAAAAATCACCATTCGCTCGGTACAATGAATAGTTGCATAATTTTTAGACAACCAGTCCATACCAAGGATAACATCAAAGTCTTTTATCGTTAATAGAATTAGATCTACCGCAATACCTCTACCATCAATTTCTATCTCAAGATTTCTAGCTATTTGGTCAGCTACAAGTATCTTTCTAGATAGAAGAGAGATTTCTAAGGTATACGGAAGGAATTCACATTTTACTTTAGACTTTGCGACAAACGAAGAAGAAATGAACGAATTTGTAGCTCCAGAATCTATAAGTACAAATGCAGGCGTATTGGAATCAGAGATGATACCTGCTAGGACATTAGGGTTTCGCTCTGCTTCCTGCCTGGATAAGGAGAAAACTCTTGCTTTTCCTCTCTGGTCATCTCCAGCTTTCTGTGTCTGATTCTGGGGACATTCTTTTGCGAAATGTCCAGATTTCCAACACTTGAAACAAACATTTCTTCACAATAAACATTCTCCTTTGTGAGGTCTATCGTACTTAAGACAACGCTTATCACCACCAACTCCTACTATCTCTGTCTTTCCTTTCTTTAGTGCATTATTCCCTTTTCCTTTACCGTTATTCTGTTTATCAAAATTCCACTTCCTCTTACCGGAGAAATTTTGAACTTGGTAAGAATTTCCAACATTTTGAGTTCTTTGATAAGAAATAGTCTGGGCTCGCTTCAGGACTTCTCGATAAGTGCTCAGCTCAAGAACTGATATTATGTTACGAATATAAGGTTGAAGCCCGCGTTCAAACCTTCTAGCCCGTTTCTCCTCCGTATCCACTAGATGTGGAGCAAACCTTGATAATTTCTCAAATTTGCGTTCATATTCTACTAGGGTCATGGTTCCCTGCTGGAGTCTGAAGAACTCCATCTCCTTTTGATCTTTCACAGCTACCGGGAAGAATTTTTCTTCTACGAGTTCCTTAAATCTCACCCAAGTTATAGCCTGTTCTTCAGCAGGTGTTAATGAACTGGTAGTCATATCTCACCAATGGCTAGTCCCCTTCTTTAACATAAATACTGAAAATGTTACCTTTTCGGCATCTTCGCATTTTATAAATTTAAAGACACGTTCTAGTTCTCGTAACAGTCTTCAACTACTAAGGGATCCATACTCCCTTCGAATGATGGAGGGTTCATTTTACGAAATTGCTCTATCATTGCAGTTCGATCCCTCGGGTTGGGTACTATTTGAGGTTAAATAGCTTGTTGGTTGGGCTCCTGATGCTCAGTTGGTACTTGTTGATTTAGTGTTCGTTGCCCAGTCAAAGGTGGTGCCTGTTGTTGCTGTCCCAACTCCAGCATTGCGGCAAGCAGTTCTCGTGCAAAGTTTGCTACATTAACTTCGCTAGAACTGGCATTAGCATTGCTGCTGCCTAAGTTCATATTGGAATTCGGTGCACTGCCGTGGTTGCGCTTTGGAGGCATTTCCTTTGAATGAAAAAAAATATTCATCCAGTTAGAATTACTTCAGAATGTAATACTAACTTAGAGAAATCCAAAGGCCAAAACAACTTTCCTTCATATATATATATACATTACTTTTTTTTTTTTACAAACGAAAGTCGTATCAAGGTACAGTACATATATTCAAAAGTAGATGTATGTATTACATCCTATTCTATTCCAAAAACAAAGATAGTTAGATAGGACGGTGTCTAATCTTCTATTTCTTCTGAATCCTCCTCGGGGTCTTCATCTGGGCCTTCCTCTGGTTCTTCCTCTGACATGCTTTGTTTCGAACTATCTGGTATTGGTACGGAAAAACTTTCCTGTAGAACTCTCGAAAAGCACATAGCCAACGGTCCCTTATCTAGCCTAGAATTGGTAGCTCGTAAGCTAGTACTCATGGATAAGGTTATAGTCTTCTTAAAGTTTCGCTGTAAATTGCGGCTAGTTTCATAACTTCCTCGAAGTAAGTATGTAAGGTCCTCATATGAAAGGTCATCATCAAACCACAACACAATCTCATTTATGACTGAAGCCCAAGGTTCTGGAACAGTTTCATATAACCTCCGTATCTTCACCTTATCACCTAAGCAGTCTCCTATAACATCTCAATAATGCAGTCTACCAGATCAAGATGTTGTACGAGGCTATGGAGCGGATGCATACGATGATATAGTAAAATGCCAATAGTATGTCCCGCTTCTTCGCAAAACCACAAACTTCTGTCCTTGTGGGGGTTCTTACTATTCGTGCCATAACTAGGACAAAAATTGATTAGGTTACTCTACAAGGCTCTAATAAATAATTACATATAAGTGTTAACGACTTCATAATCTCAACATGACTTGATTAATAGTATTCATATATTCAACAATAGATATAGTAGTCCATTGCATAAGAAAACTCATAAACTTTTAAAAAAAAGTTTTTACCTTGATCGTTGGTTGAAAGTCAATTGCAAGCTTGCTCGATGATGAAGGACAGTAACTTTCTTAAAAAAAAGTCTACAGAAAAGTATAACTGCTCTGATACCACGCTGTGACGCCCCGAACTTAAGCTTCGAGAGTCACGTATTAATCATAATAGCTTTTGCCTTTGGTACATGTAAATACTCTTAAACAGAAGTATTACATGGTAGAAACTTATTTTCAATTTGGTAAAATATTTCTAGTATAAAATATAATGGCCAGCAGAAGCGCACACCGACGTGAAATTTTTATTTTACAAAAAGGGAACTCGGTGCAGCCATGTTTAGTTGGGGCAGTAGGTTCAACTATTTTATAAAATTCATCCCAACTCCGTTTTCTATAAAATTTACGGCATTAGAAAGATAATTTCAAGTAGTTTTTTAGGTTAAAATATGAGAATTTTCCGAGATCATATAGTATGGACGTTTTACTGAAAATAGTGTAGTGTTGCACAGAAAATCCAGATTGACCCTTCAACGTTTAAAAATTCATATCTCAGGCCACGAACATCCAAATTGAGTGATTCTTGCGCCCATATTTGGAAAACTCGAAGAGGAACGCAGAATAATTTTAGAGTCTCAAATAGATAACTATGGAGTTGGAAATAATAATTTGAAGTTGACCTAGAAACTGCCCGGACTCTGCCTCTTTTGGTCATTCGGGAAAAAGGGTTTATAAATAACATGGAAGACATAACTGCATAATTTACTTTCGGTACCATATTAAATCATGTCTTATACAAGTTTTTATACAATACCATAGGAAAAACATATATGAAGCAGTCAAACAAGACATGCAAAAACTTCGATGCAAAGTAACCTTGTCCTTAACTCATCATCGATTATGCCGACTGACTTCCACCAACTTCACATCTATGGATCTAAAAATTTAGTATAGAATATTATGAGTATAAAGAATACTCAGTAAGATATCATGCTTGGATTTAACATGTTAATACTACGCAAAAGAAAGAATTCAAACACATACTTGCACATTCCGGCTTGCCGGTGCCCTTCGGACTTGTCCTAAGGCATACATATCTAACTTTGTGGACTTGTCCACATCTTTCATATTATGGTTTTCGTGCATAGCTTAAGCATAAATATTACCATGAAATCCTACCACTTAAGCAAAGAAAGTATCTTACTATAAAACTTGGAGAAATTTTCGGTTGAGAGATGAATTGAGAGTGCTAGGCTTTGCTTCCTTTTTCTTCCTTTCCTTTTCTTTTTTTTTTTTCCTTTCCTCACGTATTCACTGCCCTCTCTTTTACAAGTGATGTTTTGGTTTTTTGCAAGGGAATATTGGCAGGACATCCCTTATTTAAAGGCAAGAAACTTTGAGCAAAGGATGACTATTTAAAAAAAAAAATTGTCCCCACGTGTCCTTGCATTATCCTTACTTACATGCATTTCAATACCTAAAATCAGCACCTCCTACTTGCTTAACACCTCATGCATGCTTAAACATTAAAATACCTCATGTATTTATCCATTACATAGAATTTTCTGGTTTTGCAAGAAATAAAAATGCTGGAAACATTACTTATATAAAGGCAAGAAACCTAGGCATTACCAAAAGATGACTAATCAAGAGTTGTGTCTCCACGTGGGCTGAATAAATCCTCATTTCACGTATGCATACACACCTCAAGCTTTGTTAAAAACACCACCTCTTGCATGCCTAACATGAACATCTCCAACTTTGATTAACTAGTAAACACCTCATGCATTAAACTACTACAAAGGTGATACTTCCCCCTTTTACTCTCGGCCAAGTAGATGAAACAAAGGATAATGTTTATCTATAATACTAATAAAATTGATGTAGAGTTTGACCATCATCCCAAATTCCTAATTAACTAATCTTGGTAAACTTTTAATCAACCGAAAATGCAAACTTGACAACCATTAATAATTTGGCCATACTAAATTTTGAAAAGTTTAATTGCCATCCTAAAAAAAATTTAAACGAGAAAAATAAACAAGCATAAAATTTCGGAGTTTTACAAAGTGGGTACCATATTAGGTATCAAAGTCACCAAGACTAGTGGGAGTTATATGTTTAGCCAATCACATTATATTAAGAATGTGATTAATAAGTTCAAACGCTTGAACATTAAAGGGGCATATACTCCATTTGATCCAAGTTTGAAACTTATAAAGATTGGTGGAAGAGCAATAACACAACTTGAGTATATAAGTACTATCGGAAGTCTAATGTATGTTGTGCAATGTACAAGACTTGACATGGCATTTGCAATTAGTAAACTTAGTCATTTTACTAGTAATCCAAGTAGAGAACATTGGAAGGCTATCGGCAGGGTTTTTTGGTTATTTGAAGAAAATCAAGGACCTAGGTCTCCAATATTCTAAGTTTCCAACAATATTAGAAAGATTTACTTATACTAGTTGGATATCTAGTGTTGGTGAAAATAAATCAACCTCGGGTTGGATATTTAACCTTAGAGGAGGTGCAGTCTCTTAAAAATTCAATAAATAAACATATATTACTCACTCAACTATGGAATCCAAATCTGTGACATTGGCTAAAATCGAAAAATAAGCTGGAGTGCTTAGGTATTTAATGTAAGAAATTTCATTGGGAGAAAAGAATAATTCTTCCATGTCTATCTTGTGTGATAGTCAAGCAACTTTAGATAGAGCCTACAATGAAGTGTATAATGATAAGTCTAGACATATAAGTTTAAGACATGACTATGTGAGAAATTTAATCAGAGATGAAATAATTTCACTTACTTATGCAAAGTCAAATGAGAATTTGGCTGATTCATTCACTAAACCGCTCACAAGGGAATTAGTGCAAACAAAAACTAGTAGGCTGTGATTACAACTCCGTAATTAACTCCATCAATAACGGCAATCCTACTTGACTATACTAACAGTATATTTTAGGTTCATAGTGTAACAACAAGTCATTTGATAAGTGGATAGATTCGGCATTTAATTTGTAACGACTCGGACCTCTCGCCCAAGTCGCCAGGATTCCCCTTAAGTCTCCCATGTGATGGAGGTCTTGAGTTCGAATCCTGGAGAACGCGAAGAAATTCGTGAAGGGCTAAGTGGGCGCATGCCAATATTTTGTAACGACTCGGACATCTCGCCCAAGCCGCTAACTTTCGTACTGTCCGTTTTGGGTGAGTCTACGCTCACTTAGTCCCTCACGGATTTCTTCGCGTTCCTCAGGATTCGAACTCAAGAGCTCCATCATATAGGAGACTTAAGGGAAATCCTGAGTCTCCCATATGATGGAGGTCTTGAGTTCGAATTCTGGGGAACGCGAAGAAATTCATGAATGGCTAAGTGGGCGCAGGCTCACCCAAAGCGGACAGTACGAAAGTTAGCGGCTTGGGCGAGAGGTCCAGGTCGTTACATAATTTTTCTTTTAAAATCCTATCCTAAGTTACAAGTGTTTGTTGTCACGAATATGAGGGTTGAGTTTCTATAACTTTTAATAAAGTTCATATTCATGGATCAAGTATCTTTAAAATTGACAAAGATATAGCAAGAACTTTACCTATATTAACTTTGAGGTAGTGTCGCTTCAATAGAGAGTTGGAGATTCTGCATAAGGCCACAAAAGGGTTAAATGAGATTGTGTGGAACTCAGAACACTTGATACTTGTGTGTATGATTTCACCGTATCATCACAAAGATTAATAGTGTCAAAGATTTCATGCTACCTAAAATTTCAATGATTACTTTGTGAGATTTATAATAAGATAGGATTTAAATAGAAAGATATCAATACTCTATGCATATATGTCGTTAAATTAGAGTTTGTATTCATTTTATATTTGAACAAGTGGGGGGATTATTGGTTATTGTTCAAATTAACAATGAGGAGTGATTTCGGAATTGATAAAATGGTTAACCTTGAGAAAAACAAGTAAAAACAGAATGAGAACAAAAAATAGTGATGGCCGGAAAATGGCTTGGGCCTTGTGTTGCAATTATAGTGGTCATTTTGTTGAATTGGGCATCCGTCTGATTTTGTATTGGGTGGCCGCACGAAACAAAAATTTGCCTGTTGAAGTTTTGAATTCTAGTGTCGTTTTAAAGGGTGTAAAGTTTTATTTTTTCACCTTTTCGTGCATGGTAATTATAATTCTATATATATATGAGTGGTTTTCATAGTTAAAAATATATCACAAATATCAAATTGATTCCATTATATCCAAAATTTAAGATCAAACCAAGTTTTATATGATTTTGTTATTTAGTTCATTTTTTTTTTCAAGTTTCGCTTGGTTGATTCAAACTTGGATTAATGTTTCTTTATTGCTACAAACTATTTGTCATAAAGCCTTCAAGCACTTACCTCGGTAGCTGCAAATATAATTTGAGAACAGCAATTCATAATCATGTTCAAACCTTCCGTTTTAACGATTTTCTTTATCAACTTTGTTTAACAAATATCTAGTGTGATTTTCTGTCCAATGATGGAGGATATTAAGAAACTTATAAAAAAAAATTAGGTAAAGAGCTAGCTGGTATAAATATGATAGCATTGGATATGCAGCCTATTTCAATTTGGAAACTAATAAAAGCTTCTTGCCTATTTCTATTTTGGAATCTAATAGAAGCTCCATGCTAATATTAGGTAGCTTCAGTAGTTAAAAGATTATCCATTTTCGAACAATATTAATGATAAGAAGGTCAATAATCACTAATTCTTTAAGTTTCCTAACAATATATTCAAAGGTTTTGAGGTCCTCCTTTTACAAAAGATTATTAAGCTCCTGTTTGAATCTCATTAAATTAAATTATATCATATTTCATTTTTCTCTTTCCCATTTTTAACCACAATCTTCCATAAAATAATATTACACATAAATCGAAAAAATTTCATTCTTTTTTAACCACTCATTTTTCAAAAAAATATTATTCTATCCATTTTCATTTCCAAAAAATGAGGGCTAAACACCAAATCCCAAAAACTTCATTAGCCATTAGATATCATTGACTTGAAAAGCATTCTCTCATTTGCATAGAAAGCTTCATTTCCTTCTTAGTCTATGGGAAGAATCAAGCAATGACTACTTTGACAAGCACAAAACACTAAAGGTCCGTTTGATTGCAAATGTGAAATTTGGGTGGAAAGAAAATGAATTGTAGAGAATTGAATTGCCTACAATTTGTTTTAGAAGGAACTGTAATTAATTGTGTTTGATTGATATAATTTTTCACCTAATCCGTTTGACTTTGTTTTTCATGCAAATAGTTTGTTTTTGGGATAATTTTTTTTACAATTGGGGATAAAATTTGTTTGGATTGCCAAAAAGTAAAAAATAAATAATTTTTTTTAAAAAAAAATTTGGTGTTCGTTTGGCTTTGTTTTACATGAAAATTGTCAATAAAAGTGATAAAATTTTTTACCATTAATTCTGTTAGCTCTATTCCAAGATGAGAATGAGCTTGATCAAACACTTACAATATCCTTTGCTTGTTAATGCTGGAACAATGCAAACACAGGGAAAGAGAAGAGAACCTGAGAAAGAGGGAAATCTCTTTGATTGAACTGAACTTTTTTTTTATTGATCTCACATACATCGAGCCATGTACCAGCTTATATCAAGATACAAGAAACAATACAATGGAATAAAAAATGCACAATGACATCAGCTACAGTAAACAAAAGGATGACTGATTTTACACAACTGTAGCAAAATACATTTAAAATAAAACTCAATATGTGATATTTAAAAGGAAGGCTTCACGTGAGCCTTCAATCTCCTCCTTAAAGCTTCCATTTAAAACTCCAATTTGATACTTCAATTCTTCAAAATGAGCCTTTGCAAGTGGCTTTGTAAACAAGTCTGCTAACTGGACTTGCGAAGGACAATATTACAAGTGAACTCCACATTCCTTCTCAGCTTGCCTAATTGCATGAAATCTAACTTTAATATGCTTGGTCCTTCCATGATTAACTGAATTCTTGGCCACAGCAATAGCAGACTGATTATCAGCTAAAATTGAAGTAGGATTAATTTGATTTTGATGCAAATCACTCAAAACATTTCTCAGCCAAACCGCCAGATTCATTGCTGATGAAGCAGCCACATACTCTGCTTCTGTTGTTGATTAAGCTACAATATCTTGCTTCTTTGAGCTCCAACTAAATGCACCAGATCCCAGAGTAAATAAATACCCAGAGGTGCTCTTCATATCATCCACAGAACCGGCCCAATCACTGTCTGAATAACCAATTAAATCTAATCAAACTCCTCATTTAAAGTAAATCCCATGATTGAGAGTGCCTCTGATATATCTAAGGACTCTTTTGGTGGTAGAAAAATGAGTTTGTGAAGGATTAGTTACGAATCTAGATAGCAGACTTGCACCAAACATTAGATCAAGTCTTGTTAAGGTTAAATACAACAAACTACCCGCAAGGCTTCTGTAATTTTTTTCATTGGCTAGCTGATCACCATCATTCTTAAATAGCTTAGTGTTTACTGGAATAGGAGTATCAATTAACTTGAAATCCATCATTTTAAATCTCCTTAAAATGTCAGCAGCATACTTGTGTTGTGATACAAAGATTCCATCAGACCTCTGCTCAATTTCGATCCCAAGAAAATACTTCATTTCTCCCAAGTTTGTCATCTCAAACTCCTTCTCAAGTTCATGAGTGAATGAATGAATTAACTCCAAATTATTTCCAGTGATCAACAAATCATCCACATACAATGAGATGATTAAAATATTTCCAAGAGAATCTGATTTTACATAGAGAGTGTGTTCACTTTCACTCCTTTGAAATCCATTTCCACACAAGTAGCCATCAATTCTATTGTACCAAGCTCTTGGGGCCTGCATCAAGCCATATAAAGCTTTCCTTAGCTTGCATATATGATTAGGTACTGCTTCTGAAATAAAACCATCATGTTGTTCCACAAAAACAACCTCTTCGAGTTCACCATTGAGAAAAGCTGACTTGATGTCCAGCTGATGTATTTTCCACTTCTTTTGAGCTGCTAATGAAATCAGGAATTTGATTGTATCATGCCTTACAACGAGAGCAAAGGTTTCAAAGTAATCCACTCTACATTCTTGAGCAAATCCTTTAGCTACAAGTCTGGCTTTGTACTTGTAGATAGAACCATCAGGATTCACCTTTGCTTCGTAAATCCATTTAACTCCAATTAGTTTCTTGTCAGTTAGTCTTAGTACAAGCATCCATGTCTCATTTTTCTTAATCATTTTCATCTCTTCCTCCATTGTTTCAATCCATTCAGGATGTTTTGCAGCTTCTTCATAGTGGTTTAGCTCAACAATAGCCACATAGCATCTTTCATAAACCTCATTCAATGGTCTAGTACCTCTAGGAGGTGGACTAGACCTGGAAGTGGACTTAGATGGTCCATCATTTGAAGCACTGGACTCCATCACAGGTGGTTGAGCTTCTGGTTCTGCCACTAGATCATTTTATTGCACTATAGCCACAGAAATTGAAGATTTTTGTGGTCAACCTCTTCCCAATTCCACTTTGCACTTTCATCAACTTTTATATCCCTCAAAACTGCAATACTTTTAGTTTTCATGTTATACATTCTATAACCTTTTGCTTGAGAACTATAGCCAAGGAAAATCCCTTTCACGGATTTGTTATTCAACTTACTTCTCCTGTGATCTGGAACATGGATGTAGTACAAAGATCCAAACACCATGAGGTGTTTTACTGTGGTTTCAATCCACTCCAAGCTTCGATAGGAGTCTTGTCTTTCATAGCTTTAGTTGACAATCTATTTTGCAAATAGACTGAAGTATACATAGCCTCAGCCTAGAATTTCTTTGGCAAATCCTTCTCAGCCAACATGCTTTTTGCCATCTCCATCACTGATCTGTTTTTCCTTTCAGCAACTCCATTTTGTTGTGGAGTATAAGGAAATGTAAGCTGGTGATGTACCCTATTTTCTTTACAAAATGATCAAACATCTTCGATGTATATTCCTTGCCATTATCAGACCTTAAGACTTAAATCTTGCAGCTTGACTGACCTTCAACTAAGGCCTTGAATTTTTTTAAGATGTGAAACACATCAATTTTTTTTCATGAAGTACACCTAGCACATTCTTGTGTAATCATCAATGAAGAGTACAAAATATCGATTTTGACTCAATGAGGGTGTTCTCATAGGTCCACAAACATCAGTGTGCACCAGCTGCAATTTCTTTGTTGCTCTCCAGGATCCATTAGTTGGAAATGCCTCTCTATGCATCTTTCCTTAATTGCAACCCTCACAAACTCCTCCTGGTTCTTGAATTTCGGGAAAATCCTTTACCAAACCTTGAGAATCTAGGTAGGCTAAAGATTTAAAATTGTAATGATCATACCTCTTATGCCACATATTCGATTCATCAAAATTAACTTCAGCAGCTTTTGCAATCACATTTTGCCAATAAATACTGAAACTCTTGTTCTTCATAGGCACACAAGCAATCTCAACATTATTTGAATCATGTATATTGCACAAATGATCTTTAAAATGCAATGAATAACCATTTTGAACCATTTGTCCAACACTTAACAGATTTGAACTCAAACCAAGTACAAGTAAAACATTATCAATGTATCTCATACCTTTCTTTGTTTGGACTGCTATGGTTTCCATTCCTTTGGCAGATACAACTTCACCATTTCCCATCTTGATTGTAGCTTTGCGATCTGGATTCAGGTTGATAAAGATCTTCTCTTTGCTTGTCATGTGATTTGTGCAAGCACTGTCTATAAACCCAAAATCTACCTCCACCATGTTGGTCATATGAAATGCCAGGAATAGATGATCCTCAGCTTTCTTTTCATGAGCTAATGAAGCTTGCTGATTCTGATTTCTAAGCTGATGATGGATAGGAGTTTGATTTGGTCGATTACCAGGACAATACTTTTCAGGATGACCAACTTTATTGCACAATCTGCACTTGTGTGTTTTCTAGCAAGATTTATCTGGATGACCTGATTAACCACAAATACCACATGGAGGTAGTGGATCATGATTTTCTCTACTCACCCATTGTTTGCTGCTACTCCTTTCTTTTCTTCTTCTAGCATCAAACTGCTTCCTTCCAAAATTTCCTCTCGAATACTACTGTTTATGTTTTGCAGCAAAGGCACCTTCAACTGATTTCTCATTCCTTACTGCTAACCTTTCTTCATAAGCTAATAAGGCACCTGTAAGCTCAGTTAAGGTGAGACTTGACAGGTCTTTAGTGTGCACGATGACTGTTGTAACAACATCATATTTTTCAGGCAAAGTGAGCAATACCTTTTGAACAACTCTCTTATTTGAAACCTTCTCTCCATTTAGCTTGATTTGGTTCACAATATCAACAAATCTTGATGCAACGCCCCAACCCCTAGTGGATCGGGACGCTACTTACTTTACTTAACTTAACCGGTGGTTTAGTAACAAGTGTACATATCTTAGCGGAAGTTTAAATCTTAACAAACATTATTTTTGAAGGATATTGAATTAAAACACTTCATAACTTTCCAAAATAACGAAATATAATTTATTTGATGAAATCATGACTTGTTCAAGATACTCAAAAGAAATAACGTTGGAAATAACATTTGAAACGTTAAAGGCTTTAAATCTAAATCACTTGTTCACCGGGTTCTCATAGGCTTATTGCATCTCCTTCCATCTCTTCCATAATCCAACCCAGTGCATCAACATTTAATCTGTAGATATAGGGTAGAAACCCGTGAGTTGAAAACTCAATAGGCGTCATAGGTGCAATCGTGATTAAGCTAAGCATTTCATAACAAATAACATTAGAACTTCCACAAAACATGTCGTAACCGGAGGTACCATTTGACATGAAAATGTATGCCGTACCAACAGAACCATTTGACATGAAAGGTGCATGCTGAACCGAAGATACCATTTGACACACAACATTAACCTTTAAATGTATGCCGTACCGATGGAATCATTTGACATGAAAGGCACATGCCAAACCGACGATACCATTTGACACACAACATTAGCCTTTAACATAGAACATTACTTGCTAGAAATTATAACTTAAACGCGTATAACAACTTTATGCACCTCTACCTACCTCGATTTGATGCTTGATGAACTTTGAAAAGAACTTTGATGAACTTCAAAAATTTTGATAAAGCTTGGACGTTTGAACCTTCCTTTGTTGTTTGAAAACACTTTTTGAAATCACAAAAACCTTCTTACAGAATATTTTTGCCCACACTTAAAACTTCTTGAAAACACTTTGAAAACCACCTTCCTTTTCTCTCCCAAACTCTCTATTTTTCTCTCAACTTTGAAAACAAATTGAAAGTGCTTTTGCTGTGAAAAATCAAATGAGTGAAGAGGGTATTTGTAGGTGAGTTTTGGGGTGGGTGAAAGGTTATTTTAAATAGGGTAATTAAGTTGTGCAAGTAGTGGCCATTAATTCTCAAAAAATCGTGGGTTTCTGCTTTTTCGGTCGACCGGTTAGTTTATCCGGTCGTCCGGTTGACACTACATTGCCTACAGTATTTCTATCATAACCTTTTCTCCCGATATCCAATTGAGGTGATTCAAAATGCGTTGGAAATCTCACTCAAATAGCTACAACATTTATTCAGATATCATTTTTAAATTCGAATGTTTGTTATGTCGAAAATGGGTCTCAAAGGAGACTAAAAATATTTGAATTATACTTTAGCCATAAAATGAAATACTTTGCATTTCGTCCAATCTTCATCAAATTGTTTTTAAGAAAATACTTTATAAACATCATTTTACCTTTAAACATGTATTGGACTATCTTTTGGGCTTATATTTCATTTATTGGGCCTAATGTGTAGTTAATCACACAATTATAGGCCTAGCTTTATAGAAAAGATTCGGGCATCTACATCCCTCCTCCTTTATATAAATTTCGTCCTCGAAATTTACCTTACAATTTGGCAAGGAGTGCGGGATACTTGACTTTAACTTCTTCTTCCTTTTCCCACGTAGCTTCTTCCATTCCGTGATTATTTCACTGTATTTTAACCAGTTGAATCTCTTTATTCCTTAGCTTATGCACTTTTCGATCCAGTATCTTAATTGGTGATTCCTCATAAGATAAATTCTTTTGTACTTCTAAGGTCTGATAACTTATCACATGATTAGGATCGTGCACGTATTTCTTTATCATTGATACGTGGAACACATTGTGTACCACTAACAATTCAGGTGGCAAAGCTAATCGGTAAGCCACGTTCCTAACCTTATCAAGTATCTCAAAAGGTCCAATATACTGAGGTCGTAGCTTGCTCTTCTTTCCAAATCTCAGTACACCTTTCATTGGTGCTACCTTTAGAAAGACTTTGTCTCCCATTTGAAACTCTAAATCCTTTCTTCTCGTGTCAACATAGCTCTTCTGTCGATCCTGTGCTGCCTTTATCCTTGCTCGGATCTGATCGATCGCTTCAACTGTCCTTTCAACTATTTCTGGTCCCAAAATTCTCTTCTCCCCGACTCGTCCCAATGAACAGGGGATCTACATCTTCTTCCATAGAGAGCTTCATACGGTGCCATTCCAATAGTTACTTAAAAACTATTGTTATACGCAAATTCTACTAGGGGTAAGTATGACTCCCAACTACCACCTAGATCAAAAACACATGCTCTCAACGTGTCCTCTAAAGTCTGGATGGTCCTTTCAGACTGTCCGTCAAACTGCGGGTGATATGCTGTACTGAAATTCAGCTTCGTTCCTATAGCTACTTGTAGGCTTTTCCAGAATTTAGATGTAAACATTGGGTCTCTATCAGACATAATAGACACAGGTACACCGTGTATCCTTACTATTTTTTTTATGTACAATTGTACCAACTGGTCCATACTGAAAGACATTTTCATTGGAAGAAAATGAGTTACCTTTGTCAATCGGTCTACTATAACCCATATAGCATTGTGTTCTTTTGCTGACTTTGGAAATCCAACTGCAAAATCCATTGTGATGTTTTCCCATTTCCATTCAGGTATTGTTAACACGGGCGCAGATATCAGCCTCTGCTTAAGTTCTTGCAAACTCTTCTCACAGATATCCGTCCATTGAAATTTGACTCCCTTTCTTGTAAGTTGCGTCATTGGGCCAGCTATCTTGGAAAATACTTCAATAAACCTTCAATAATACCCAGCCAATCCTAGAAAGCTCCGTACTTCACCAACATTAGTCGACGCCTTCCAGTTAGTTACTGCTTCCACTTTTGCTGGATCTACTTCAATCCCTTCGGCAGTGACTACATGTCCAAGAAATCCAACTCATTCAAGCCAGAATTCACACTTCTTGAATTTGGCATAATGTTTCTCCTTGCGTAGTACCTCTAGGGCTACTCTTAGATGCTCTTCATGTTACTCCTTACTCTTGGAGTATATCAAAATGTCGTCAATAAAAACTATGACAAATTGATCTAAATACTGATGAAATACTCGATTCATCAGATCCATGAATACCACTAGTGCATTGGTTAATCCAAATGGCATCACCGTAAACTCATAGTGTCCATAACGAGTCCTGAAAGCTGTCTTAGGTATATCCTCCGTCTTCACTTTTAATTGATGGTACCGAGATCGTAAATCGATCTTGGAAAATACCTTGGCTCCTTTCAGTTGATCTAACAGATCCTCGATTCTTGGGAGTGGGTACTTATTCTTGATGGTTAATCGATTCAACTCCCTGTAATCGATACACATCCTCATGCTTCCATCTTTCTTCTTCACGAACAACACTGGCGCACCCCATGGAGATATGCTTGGTCGTACGAATCCCATATCAAGGAGTTCCTGTATTTGTTTCCTTAACTCTTGTAGTTTCTTCGGAGCCATTCTATATGGGGCTTTCGACACTGGGGTCGCTCCAGGAATTAGCTTTATGGTGAATTCCACTTGCCTATCTGGTGGAATACCAGATAGCTCTTCTGGAAACACATCTCCGAACTCCCGTACTACTGGTACGTCCTCAATCTTTACTGTCTTTTGTTTTCCTCCAAGGATATTTACCAAATATCCTTAACAAGCTCCTTTTCTCAATATCTTCTCAGCTTGTAAAGCCGATACTAGTCGAATAAAAGGTTTCGTCTTGATTGCAAAGAAGGAAAATGGTTCCTCTCCTGGTTTCTAAAATAATACTTCCATTTCCTTACATCGGATAGTGGCATAATTACTACCCAACCAATCCATGCCTAGTATTACATCGAAGTCATTCATCTCTATCATGTATAAGTCTGCTTCCATAGGTTTTCCCTCAACTTCAATACTAACAGATTTGGCTATCTTATCAGTACTCAAAGGGTTACCTGTAGGGATACTAACCTCTAATATACCTTCCGATTTATCACAGGTAATACTAGACTTAGCCATAAAAATTGTCGATGCAAAGGAGTGCGTAGCTCCTGAATCAAACAGTACATAAGCATACATATTGGCTATCAATAGAGTACCTGCTATGACGTTCGAGTTCTCCTCTGCCTCCTTCGAGTCAGTGCAAAAACTCGTGCTTTCCTCTTCTGATCTTGATCCTTGCTGTCATCCTTTTTCGGTGCAGACATGGGACAATCCCTGATGATATGTCTTGGCTTCCCGCATCGGTAACAAACATTCTTCCCTTGTAGATATTCGCCACGATGCATCCTTCCACACTTAGCACATGGCACAATGACCGGCACTATGCTCTTATTGGCATTGGCTCCGCCATTAGCCCTCTTGTTCTGCCACTTGCTTTTTCCTTTATCTTGGTCGTTCCCCCTTCGTTTCCCAAACTGCCCTTTATCCTGTTGGTTGTCCAATTGAACTGATTTCTCCGCATTGGCCTTCTGATACCAGATTGCATGAGCTCGTTCCAACATTCCACGGTAAGACGTGAAATCGTGGGATATAAGGATCATACTCATGTCCGAGTTCGGCCCTTGCTCCAACCTTGGTATTTTCTTAGCCTCCGTGTCTACCAAATGTATAGCATACCTTGAGAGTTGGTCAAACTTCCGTTCATACTCCGTCAGGGTCATGGTTCCCTGTTTGAGTTGAAGAAATTCGCCTTCTTTGAAATCCCTTAGAGATTGGGGAAAGTACTTGTCTATCACTTCCTCCTTGAACTGTTCCCATGTTAGCGCCAATTGTTGCTCCGGAGTCCTAGTTCGAGACATTGATTCCCACCAGTGACTTGCGTCACCGGAGAACATGAACTCGGTGCACTGGACCTTCCGAGCGTCCGTGCACCCTATTAATCGGAATATTCTCTCCAACTTGCGAAGCCACTCCTCGGCTGCAAGTGGATCAGTTGCTCCATTGAAAGTAGGGGGTTTGTGCCTTCGAAATTGCTCGACCACTGAAGCATGGGTTTGAAGAGCATTAGGAGCTGGTGCTAGGGATTGAGCTTGGTTCGGGTTCTGTCTGCCTAGGTCTTGAACTGCTTGGAGGAGATCTCTTATAAGGTTTCTTATTAACTTCTTTTTTTTGTATGGAAGAAAGATAAGACCTTTATTTCTCATACTTCTTGAAATCAGGATACATAATAGTTTGATAAACTTAGCATGAAAGAAGACATCATAAGGAAATGGGAATATCTAGATCTCTAATCCCTATGAGTTTTACGAAGCTTCCTTGGTGGAGTTTTATCTTTGGAAGAATCTTCCGCCTTAGGCCCGGACTCTATATCTATCACCACTTATGGTTCTGGTTCAGGCTCCTGCTCCTCCTCGGGTTCCTCTTCAGGGTCTTCTTCCTCAACCATGGGTTTTTCCTCAGGCTCCTCATGGATTACATCATCCCATAAATCTATCAGGGCATGGCAATATCTGTCAAACTCGAACATGTTTGGATTGCCTTCTAACATTTCATCTCTAACCATGACTCCCATATCTCCCCATTGAGGTGGGAGGGAGTGTATGAGGTTATTTATGGCTTCAATATGCGGGATCTCCATACCGGCATTAACTGCTATCATGCATATCTCATAGATTGCATGCACATGATCGCTAAGCGGTCGGTTAGGATCCGTTACATAGTTCTCATAAGCATGGATAGCAATTCTACGGTTTAAATCTGCCCTATAAGCCCTAGCCATAGTCTTCCTTGCCGTTTGTAAATATCTAACCATTCTGTCACATAAATGCCCAATTATGCCTTTTATCACATAACATCATAACATACATTTCCTTTATGCCCATAACTTTAAGTTTTTGCCCAAGTCCAATACATCTTTGAAACAGCACATTTAACTTTAACATAAACATATACTTGAAAATGTGCCATAATTTATCAAAGCATCAAATCATAACTTCCATAACTTTAAACTTTGCACATACCTGGGCAGTAGGATGAGATTCGATGGATGAATGCAATATGCCATGGAATACCTTAAACTTTCAAATTTTCTTTTTGTTTTGAAAACATACTTGGTCTACAGAATCGGCTAAAAAACCTGGCTCTGATACCACGCTGTAACGCCCCAACCCCTAGTGGATCGGGACGCTACTTACTTTACTTAACTTAACCGGCGGTTTAGTAACAAGTGTACATATCTTAGCCAAAGCTTAAATCTTAACAAACATTCTTTTTGAAGGATATTGAATTAAAACACTTTATAACTTTCTAAAATAACGAAATATAATTTATTTGATGAAATCATGACTTGTTCAAGATACTCAAAAGAAATAACGTTGGAAATAACATTTGAAACGTTAAAGGCTTTAAATCTAAATCACTTGTTCACTGGGTTCCCATAGGCTTATTGTATCTTCTTCCATCTCTTCCATCATCCAACCCGGTGCATCAACATTTAATCTGTAGATATAGGATAGAAACCCGTGAGTTGAAAACTCAATAGTCGTCATAGGTGCAATCGTGATTAAGCTAAGCATTTCATAACAATTAACATTAGAACTTCCATAAAACATGCCGTACCCGGAGGTACCATTTGACATGAAAATGTATGTCGTACCAATGGAACCATTTGACATGAAAGGTGCATGCCGAACTGAAGATACCATTTGACACACAACATTAACCTTTAAATGTATGTCGTACCGATGGAACCATTTGACATGAAAGGCACATGCCGAACCAACGATACCATTTGACACACAACATTAGCCTTTAACATAGAACATTACTTGCTAGAAACTATAACTTAAACACGTATAACAACTTTATGCACCTCTACCTACCTCGATTTGATGCTTGATGAATTTGAAAAGAACTTTGAAAAACTTTGATGAACTTCAAAAACTTTGACGAAGCTTGGACGTTTGGACCTTCCTTTGTTGTTTGAAAATACTTTTTGAAATCACAAAAACCATCTTGCAGAATATTTTTGCCCAGACTTAAAACTTCTGGAAAACACTTTGAAAACCACCTTCCTTTTCTCTCCCAAACTCTCTATTTTTCTTTCAATTTTGAAAGCAAATTGAAAGTGCTTTTGGTGTGAAAAATCAAATGAGTGAAGAGGGTATTTATAGGTGAGGTTTGGGGTGGGTGAAAGGTTATATTAAATAGGGTAATTAAGTTGTGCAAGTAGTGGCCATTAATTCTCAAAAAATCGTGGGTTTCTGCTTTTCCATTCGACCGGTTAGTTTATCTGGTCGTCCGATTGACACTACACAGCCTACAGTATTTCCATTATAACTTTTTCTCCTGAAATCTGATTGAGGTGATTTAAAGTGCGTTGGAAAGCTCACTCAAAGAGCTACAACTTTTATTCAGATATCCTTTTCAAATTCAAATTTTTTCTATGTCGAAAATGGGTCTCAAAGGAGACTAAAAATATTTGAAGTATACTTTAGCCATAAAATGAAATTCTTTGCATTCCGTCCAATTTTCATAAAATTGTTTTTAAGAAAATACTTTATAAATATCATTTTATCTTTAAACATGTATTTGACTATCTTTTGGGCTTATATTTCCTTTATTGGGCCTAATGTGAAGTTAATCACACAATTATAGGCCTAACTTTATAGAAAAGATTCGGGCCTCTACACTTGAAATATAATCTTTGATTTTCTCAGTCTCCTTCATCCTGGGATTTTTGAACTCTCTACTCAAAGCTTGCAATCTCACTACTCTGACTTTTTCTGAGCCTTTAAAATCTTCTTCAAGTTTATCCCAAGCCTCTTTGGCTATAGTTGTAGCTACTATTCTTGGAAAGATTTCCTCTAAAACATCCATGAACAAAAATGACAAAGCCTTCATGTTTTTCATAGACTGATCTTTTTATTGCTTCAACTGAGCAGTAGTATAATTTTCCTTAGCATCGGGTTGATTGTGCCCTTGTTCAATCACATCCCACAAATCGTGAGCCATTAAGCATGCCTTTATTTTAACTGACAAAAAGTCATAATTTCAACCATTGAACACAACAAGTAATGGTAGTGAAGATGAGCTTGAACCAAACATTTTAACATTGAAATACTGTATATGGCAATACCGAATTTATGGAACTTACTGGATTTTACAAAGGCTTACCGGATTTGGTAGAATTGGACTTACCGGATATTGAAGGCAGATACTGGATATAGAAATACGGTATGTAATAGATACCGGATATTGAGATTATCGGATATTGAAATACCGAATTTGAAGATACCAGATATGAGATGCTTATCGTATATTGAGATATCGGATATGAGGGGCTTCTTTCACTTACCGGATATCACGATGCAACAGTGGATTTTGATTTAAATACCGGATATTAGCTTACCGGTTTCCTTCACTTACCGCATATTGATTTCTTCATCTTCAATTACTGGTTTCGAACTCTTCTTTCCTCCTTCTTCCTGGTCCCTTTTCCAACGATCGAAGGGCTCGATACCACTTGTTAGCTCTATTCCAAGATGAGAATGAACTTGATCAAACACTTACAATATGGATCAATTCAATCCTTTTGATTTTCTTAATGCTGAAACAATGAAACACAGGGAGAGAGAAGAGAAGCTGAGAAAGAGAGAAAACTCTTTGATTGAACTAAATTTTTTTTTGATTGATCTCACATACATCGTGCCATGCACCAGTTTATATCAAGATACAAGAAACATTACAATGGAATAAAAAATACACATCAGCTACAGTAAACAAAAGGATGACTGATTTTACACAACTGTAGCAAAATACATTTAAAATAAAACTCAATATGTGATATTTAAATGGAAGGCTTCACGTCAGCCTTCAGATTCTATAATTTTTTCCAATTACCTAAAAAAGAAGAAGCTAGAACTTCATTTCCCACCAAAATGGTGGGAAATCATTTTCCACAAAACCTTGAAAATCTTGTCACGTTAAGCAAATCTAGAAAACCAATTCTATGGAAAATTTGGCCAATCAAACATGTAAAAAAGTGAAAGTTGGAATTTATTTTCCAAGTTCAATGGAAAATATGCCCAATCAAATAGGGCTTAACATTAAAACCACTTTATTGATAAAAATCTTGTTAGTAAAATCTCTATTTGCACAATATAACTAGACTGCTGAATTCCTAGTATTCCTGTTATTAAATCAGTAATTGCCCAAAGAATACCTATGACTGCTAAAATATGGAATGCATTAGTATAGCAGCACACGAGTTCCATGAGTTAAAAGTTTGAATAGCCAGTGAACTTTAGGTTATGTCACGACTCAATCACCCAACTTTAAAAACTTTCCAGGGCTTACTGAACTTAGGTTTGTTGCTCTTCATTACTCATCGGAAGGATTCCTTTTCTTTTCTGTCGACGTGCATGACGAAAAAATAGTGAATTATCCAAATAGTCATTGAACTTTACATCATGCTTCCATAAGGTCACTAAACTTTAAAAATCATCCAACTCATCACTGAACTTTTCAAAATATTTCCACGGGGTCACTGACCTTAAAAAATCTTCTCATTCATCACTAAATTTTGCAAAACATTTCCCAGTGATCACTAAATTAGTGGTCCCTGGAAAATCTTTTGCAAAGTTCAGTGACCACATGGTAATTTTTTACAAAGTTTAATGATAAATGGAGTGATTTTTAAAGTTCAGTAACGAGTTGAGTGATTTTTAAAGTTCAGTGACCTTATGAAAGCATGATGTAAAATTCAGTGACTATTTGGGCAATTCACTCACGAAAAAATGGCGTGGCTATTAAATGAGTCTAGATGGTAAACTAAACGCCAAGGTGGCCTCTAGCTCGACAAATTGTGGTTTTCAGCCAAACGCGCCTTACCCATTAAAATCAAACATGTGTTTCTCTTTTTGAAATAAAAAATCCCCAAATCATTTTTAACCCTAACACCCAAATCCTTTCGACTTCATAGACGGGCCCCCATATCTGACGAACAAGGAACAATTTTTATTTTTTTTATTTTTAATTTTTTTGGCTACGATTAGAGAAGGCGTGCACATGGAGGGAGCAAATGAAGGTTAGTTTGAATTTTTTTTTTTTTTTGTCTTTTTGCTTCGTGCAAAGTTGATAGGGTGTTGTGAGGCGGTGTATTTAGATGGAGTTAATTAAATGATCAATCACTAACATTTATTTTTCTTACCAGTTGCTCATCTAGAATTAAAATGTTACCTATTACTCACTAACATTTAAATAAAGTTACTAATTCATGACCCATATCAATTTCATCCATCCACATAGGCACAAAAATCTACATGGCAGATGAAAATCCTACATGGCCATTAAAGGTGTTAAAAATTGAATGCTTGGAAAAAATAGTCTCCTTGAAAAATTGGACGTTTTCATTTATCTAATTTTCCCTAATTTCAATATAGCATTTTCTCCATTTCATCCATCAACCCATTAAACCCTAGCTGAGTAATAATCAGTACCCAGTTCAATAAATAAGTAACAATGGCAGAGCACTTGGCCCTCATTTTCAGATCGAAGAAGGATCAGGTCAACTGCCCATTTTACTTCAAGATCAAAGCCTGCCGCCATGGCAACCGCTGCTCCCACCTTAAAAAATCGCACCACAATCTCGCCACACTCATTCTCACCAATATGTAACACGACTGGACATGATTGGGAAATACATGAAAATAGCCTAAATACAAAGTCATATTTCCACTTTGGCCTTTGATAATAGAAACTACCCAAAATACCCTAAGAATAAACAATTACAACCAAGTCACTATAATATAAAAAAGAATACAATCAAGTCATTACAAATTATTTTAAAAACTATAATAAGTTTGTTAACTATGGTTGCTGAAAATTATAAGCCTAAATTTAAAAGACGACCATATAAAGTTAAAAAGATTGCAAAAAATAAAAAAGGAATTGAATTTGGAAAAGAAATTGATAAGATAGGATCTCAAGAACAATTATATGGATCTCAAGAAATACTAAAATGTTTTAAAGAAAACTTGATAGAAAATTTTGCTAGAGGAATTATAAGATCTATAATCATAAAAGATATACAAGATATTATAGATAATTAGAAAAAAGAGTATCTCAAAATATAATATACCTTATGAACCAAGTATAGAAATAATAACAGATATTGATATTATGAATTCCCAAACATTATTAGATTTTGAAGAATTACTTAAAAACTTATAAATGAGAAGACCTATAAGAAATAGATTACCACGAGCATATAAAGAATAAAAATTTAGATTAACACTAAGATTTTATATAGCCATAATAAATAATAGATTGACTAAAAAACTGATTTTTTTTTTTTGAATATTAGATTTTATCGATTACTAGATTTTTAGATTTTTGTTCGCTCATAGTAGCCCCCCTCGTTGGTATCAGAGCCATGATCATATTTATGAATTAATGAATGAATATAAAACTGCAAGAAAACCTAACAATATAACTACAAATTTAAATAAATTACAAGAAAAAACCTCAGAAATATTACTAACACCAGAAAATATGAACAAATCGAAAGAAAAACAGTTAGATAAAATAAAACTTAAAAAATTAGAACTAAAAGCTATCTATTTTGAAACTATAAGAGATGAATATCCAAATAATGAGTTAATGATAAAAATTTATGATAGAATTGCAGAAGAAAGTAGAAATAAGAAATGTAAATTATGTTATTTACTAGAAGGAAAAAAGGATAATCATGGGAATTAGAATTAAGGATGTCAAATATTTTATGAACATATTCTTTATAAATTAAAAATGATAACATTAAGCGTAATTAAAGAATTACCTAAGGAAATAAAAGAACAGGTACTCATAGACTAATTATAGGATCCATAAAAGATAGATATGTATTAATGATTATTAAAGAATTTGAAAGTATTCTATCTTATAGAGAAATATATTAATCATCATAGAAATTAAACAAAAAGATTTATTAGAAAATTGGATCTATAAAAAAAATGGAAGAAAGAATTATTCCTCTTAGATATTCTCAGACTGATAATAGAAATTTTCATATTATAACTTAACCTTATTATGAGACATTAACAAGAGGAATGAATGAAATAAAAAAGCACGAAAAAATTTATAAAAATATATTATCACTTGTCTATCCAAAATTAAAAGAAATATTAGGCTATGAAATAACAAAAATGATAATTTATTACTTTTTAGATAGTAAAAACACTAATATTTGTGATTTAAAATATTTCAATTATTATGACACTTTATATGATTATGATGAAAATGATTTTGATGAAGAAAGTATAAGAAATTTAGAACTTAATGACTAAAGAAATTGAAATAAAAGGCATTTTAAAAAAGAGTAAAATTAATAAATCGACAAATATGAAAAGAATTATTAGTTCCAAAAGCTCAAGAAAAACAAATATTAAAATTAAAACAAGAAAAATATAAATAAAGAGCATACTATTATGAAAAATGAAATGAATTAACAAATAATGAATTTGCAAAATGAAAATATAATAAAATAATAAAAATTGTAAAGATGCTAAATGTAGAACATATTACTTATGTCAATCAAAGAAAATATAATAAATTATTAAAAATGTCAATAAGTGAACATATGGAAGAATTGAAACATTTAATAAGAACGTTAATAAATGATGTTCAAAATGCAGAAAAAGAATTAAAAGAAGTAAGAAATGATATAAATATATTAAAACTTGAAGTAAAAGAGTCAAAAGAAAATAACAAAAATAAGGATAAGAAAATAGATAAAAAAAACTTATAGAAAAAGAAAGGTCAAGAATAGGAAAGAACCATATTGAACAAGAAAATAGAATAATAGAAACAAGAAGTATGGATGATGAGTTTAGAAAAAATATTTTACCAAAAATATTAGAGGAAAAAAAATCTATCAAAAAATCTTTAGGAAAATTAAAAATTGAAGAAAATCTAGACGACAAAAATGAATGAAGAATTAGATTTACTTATAGAAAATTTTGATCAATTAAGCTTAGAAAATTTAGAAGAATACAAAATTCTAATGAATACTGGTGGAGGACCTAATCCAGCAGGAACTTCTAAACAAGAAATACCAGACTTAGAAGGAGGATATGCACCAATGCATAATAAATCATATAAACAGTTTTATGACAGAATAAGAGATAGACAACCATTTAAAGAAAATAGATACCAAGATAGATTTAAGTTAGATGAAAACTATGATAAACCAATTAACCATGGAGGAAGAAAATTAGATTTAGATTTTAAGATAGATACTAAAAAGGCCTTACTAACTTGGGCAGATTCAATGATATTTTTCTTTTTATATAACAAAGATGATGCATGAGAAGATACTGAAAGAAGAATAAATTTCTTAATAGCATCTTTTAAAGGAAATATTAGGAATTGGTGGGAAGGTATAAGTAATGATACAAAAACATTAATAAAAAGAAATGTACAAACAGAAATTATAAAATCAGATAAATTAGGAATAAAAAAAACTTGGAGAATATATTGCAGATGAATTTCTAGGAGAAAATTGGATAAGAAATTATGAAGGAGAAGCAATAAGAGAAATAGATATTGCTAGAGTCAAATTGATAAATTTAACAATATGTGATATGTGTAAAATTAAAGAATATACTTGTGGATTTAAAAATTATTATTACATTCAATTTTATAGTAATGAAAATCAAGAAGTATACAAAGATATGTACTATAATAAACTACCAGGTACATGAGGAATATATTTTAAAATAGAATTTGAAAAATATGTTAGAGATAATATTGGAATACCTAGAACATTAGGATCAAGAATAAAATTTCTATTTGAAAGACTTGCATATATATGTCAACAAAGACAATTATTTAAAAAATCAAGAAAATTAACTAGAATATGCTGTGAAGAGATGGAAAAACCTACACAATGGAGATGTAATCCTGAGAGAAGAAGTAATAAAATAAAATTTAAAAATAAAAAATAAAAAATTTAAAAATTTTAGAGAAAAACATATAAAACCCAGGAGAATATATTATTAAAAAAATATAATCCAAATAAACAATAGAAAAATAAACCCTATAAAAAGGATAAAAGCCAATGTAAAAGTTGGAACTGTGAAAAGATGGGTCATATAAGTCCAGATTGTAATAAGAAGAAAGTCAAAATATTACAAAAAGAATATTTAGAAATAGAGGATGAACTAAGTAAAATATTGGACATTGAAAAATATTACAACAGAGAAGTCTATATAAGTGAAACCAATTCAAAAGCTGATGAATCAGAATCTGAATAGGGAAATTGAAGAAAAAGATAATGATAAAATAGATATACAAGAATATGAAAGAATAGAAGGATGTGAATTAAAGATAACTTTTGATAATAATAATAAATTTAAGAAAATATAAAAATTATCTTTAGATCTAAAAGTAGGAAAATGGGAAGTTTTAGATAGGATTTGGGGAAAAAAATAGCAATAAATGAATATCATAAAATTGAGAAAACTATAAATGTTAGAACAATTCATGGAACACATAAATTGATTTTTTAACAAAAAATACAATAACAGTATTGTTAAAAAAAATTAATAAAAAACATAGTGAAAAAATTCAATATGTCTATTTAGCAGGAATACAAATAATGTTTAAACTCTTATTTAGATAAGGAATAAACTCACCCTTAATTGTAAGTTTACATGATGGAAGAATAATGAATTTAAGAGATAGTCATTTATGAACTATAGAAGGCAACTTAGCATATCAAAAATTAATATTTACTTGCTATCCGAAATATTGTGTATCATTAAAAGATAAAAGTTTTAATGAAGTATTAGGTTTACACCTCAAGCCACATAGAGATGATATAATGCAACCAGGAGATAATATTATGATTATAGAATATAGAGCATTATACACATTTACTAATTCCAATTATGGAAATATCTATTCTAATAAACCATACATTGAAGTCCATATGGAATGTAAAAATATTAGTAAAATAATGGAACCAAATAGACAAATAAAATTAATCTCAGAAGAATATGAATTTAAAATAACAAGAGATAAACCTGAGATAACAGAACTGAGAGAGGAAGAATATCCTGATAATAAAATAACATTTAAAGATGGAAGACTAATTAAAAAATCAAAAAGTCTTAGACTACCTGATAAAAAATATCTAGGAGAAATCAGTAGTATAAGAGAAATAAAACTTCACATGAATATTGGAAATATGAAGATAGAAGGAGAATATTTCAATGAAAAAAGATATTTCCTCCGTCTCAAATATATAGGCTGAGTTTCCTTTTTCGTTTGTCCCAAATATATAGGCTGGTTTCTAAATTTAGAATATTTTGATTTGTTACTTTATTAATATGCTCTTATTTACTTTGCATAGTTAAAATCAATATTCTCCACTTAATTTAAGGTTCAAATAAATCTCATCAAAATAATTTATTAATGTGAGAATTGAAAATTAAATCAATCAATTTTTTTACTACTTCCAACAATAATTTACTATTAATTGCTAAAAATTAAATAAGGGTAAACTAGGAAAGTTAACATTAATCCGTGTGAAAAATCAAACAAGCCTATATATTTGGGACGGAGGGAGTATGTAAAAGGAGCAAATATACTAATCGATATAGGAGCTAGTGAGTGTCATATAGCTTCAAATTAGAATGAATGATTATTGACTTATAAGATTGAGCCATATGAATATATAAATTTTGATGGTCAATTACATACTACAGAATTAGAAGTCAAAGTACCAATAAAAATAGGAGGAATTAACATCTTAGTACCATGTTATATAGATAAAAGTATAAATATAGAACCTCAAATATTATTAGGAATGAGTTTCTTAAATGGATTATAAGACTATAGTACAAAAAGAGAAGGATTATATATGACACATAATGGACAGACTATATTATGTAAAAAAGGAAATGAATGAATAATCAGATAAGCTTTTTATTAGCAGTATATATACAAGTTACTATAGTAGAAACCAATATAACAACATGTGCCTTAATAGATATAGGGAGTGATATAACAATATTCAAAAGTTTCTTAATAAAATCATGGAATGAAAATAGTAAGATAAAAATAACATGAGTGACAGGAGAAAGTACCCAAATAATTAATATTCCTGATAAAGCCAATATAATACTTGGAAGGAAACAAATCATAATAAACAAAATATATAGTTATGATAAATTAGAATGTGAAATATTATTAGGAAATGACTTTTTACAACAGTTTCAATATTATAAACAAAATAATTATATGAAAATGTTGCAAACACTTTGTGCACATTTATTAAAAATCCCAAGAGAATTTAGACCTTATAGAATTCAGTCAGTCCAGCGTGGTGATAGATGAAAGAAAAAATTAATTATAAATAATGAAATAAAAATAGAAGAACATTATACAAGAAAGTCCTTAAGACAGAAATAGAAATAAGTATAGAAAAAATCATAGAACAATTAGAAAAAGTTTATGGAGAAAATCCATTATTATTTTGGAAACCATATCACCCTAGAGCCAAAATAGAATTAACAGAAAATGTAATTATAAGAGTAAGACCAATGATTTATACTATACAAGACACACAAGAATTTAAAATTCAAATAAAAGAATTATTAGAACAAAAATTGATTAGACCTAGTAATGGACCTCATGTTAGTCTAGCCTTTATGGTTATGAAACATTATGAGCCAGTTAGAGGAAAAGCCAGGATAGTAATAAATTATAAAGAATTAAATAAATATACCAAATTTGATGGATACTGTTTACCAAATAAAGAAGTCTTAATAAATATTGCAAAAGGAAAACAATATTATTCTAAATTTGATTGTAAATTAGGCTTTTGGCAAGTCAAAATGGAAGATGATAGTATACAATTTACAACATTTAGTACACCTCAAGAGAAATATGAATGACTAGTGATGCCCTTTGGAATAAAAAATACACCACAAATATATCAAAGAAAAATGGATAATATATTTAGGAAATTTAATGAATTATTAATTGTATATGCTGATGATATATTAATATGCTCTAATAGTAAGGAAGAACATAGAAATCATTTATAAAAATTTATAAATGAATGTAAGAAAGAAGGAATAGTCCTTTCAAAAAAGAAAGATATAATAGAGAAACAAGAAATTGATTTTCTTGGATTGACAATAGATAAAAGAGGAATAAAATTACAACTTCATATATCTAAAAAGATAGAAAGTTTTCCAAATAAATTAGAATCCAAATAATAAATACAAAAATTCTTAGGATGTCTAAATTATGCAGAAGGATTTATTGAAAATCTTTAAAAAAAGAGACATAAAATACAAATTCTATATAAAAAAAAAATACTAAAGGATGAAATGAAGAACATATAAAAATAGTTAGACTACTTAAAGAAGAATACAAAAATTAAGATTACCAGATGAAAAAGATAGTTTGGTAGTTAATACTGATATCTCATATAGATACTAGACAACAATATTAAAAATAGATTTAAATGAAATATGCAGATATTCTAGTGGAAATTTTGATCAAGCAGAAATAAATTATACTACTCATGAAAAAGAATTGTTTGCAATCATTAGAGGAATAAAAAAGTTTTCATTATTTTTATTATCCAAAACATTTATTGTAGCGACCAAGAATTTTAGATTTACTTTTCTTGAAAAACGCGTCGCTAAGCCCTAACCCCGAGTTTTAAAGATAAAAGCGTGTTCGTCTAGCTGTTATTAAACAAATTTAAATTTATTAGAATCAAGTACAATTTCGAATATTTTAATTTATTAAATTCCTTATTGTTTTAAGTCCGAAATTAAATACGATATATTATTATTTCGGGTCCGATAATTCGTTAGTCCAAATGTATTCTTTTCAGCCCAATTCTGTAAGTCCATTTAGAAAAAAATTCTCCGGCCCAAGATTTTGGCCCATTTACCATCTTGATTTCTGTGCCCTAAAAATTTTCTACTGTTCACATATACCCCCCTCATTTTCCTCCCCTCACACTCACGCCTCCAAGCAACTGGGGTAAGAAATGTTACATTCTCCAAAATTTTTCACTCAATACAGTGAGTTCCAGCCACCTTCCTAAATTGGAAACTTACAATTGATGCTAGAAAATCAATTTCTAGCATCAACTGGGAGATCACAATGTTGCTAGGAATTGACATGAAGTTGCACACAATCAAACCAGCCACCACCTCCAAGAAATTCGTGCTAGAAAATCTCCAACTCACAACTGATGCTAGAACACCCATTTCTAGCATCAACAATGTTGGAGATTCATGTGTGATGCTAGAAAACCAATTTCTAGCATCAACCCCATCACCTCCAACTCACAGACCTTTGCACACAGCCACCCCCAAACCCAAGTTGCAACCGTCCATGGCCACAGCCACTGCTCCAACCCACAGACACCACCACCACTGCAGCCACCGTCGACTCCACCACACCAACACTCGAGCTACAGCCATCCATTTCCTACGACCCAGCCAACCGAATCAACACCCCCAACGCCCTCAGTCGAAGCCCAATCGAACCACCACCACGGCCACCTCCTGCAAGCCACCACACCAACACCACTACCACCTCACTACAACCCAAAAACCACCTGCCATTCCTTGCTTCGAACACCACCACACACATACCAAATGGATAGCCCCCATTTCGCCCCAACTCAACCCCAAATCGAAACCAAAATCAAGAAATAAGGAGACCCACGCACTTACCTTATACCTCGACCCATCGTCCAGCGATTGCCACCGAAAAAACCCAAGAAAAACCCGCACTCTAAGCCTCGGTTTCTCTCCAACCCGAGCGCCAAACCACCCAAAAATCACTCCTCCAGCCACTGGCACCACCGCGCGACGCCGGTGCTGGCGTCGCCGGCCGGAATCGAGGGAAGGGGGCCCCTTCCCCGTCGCCTCCTCCCTCTCTGCTCTCGCGTTTGACGAGAGAATGAGGAAGAGAGAGTGATTTTTGTTAAATTTGATTTTTTGGAAATTACGATTTTAGCCCTATAGTTTAGAAGTTAGTTAATTTCAGTCCTAAAACTTTGAAATTTTGTATTTTAAGTCCTAAGTTATTTAAAGAGTTTATTTCAGTTTTTAAGTTTATATTTTAAAATAAATCAGCCCACAGATTTCGAAAAAAGTCCATTTCAGTCCTTGAATTTTTATTTTCAGTGTTAATAAATTTTCAATTTAGTCCCTATTTTGGAAAAGTTCAATTTCAGCCCTTAAACTTTTATTTTCAGTTTTAATAAATTCCAATTAAGTCCCTAAACTTAATTTTTTATCGTTTTTAATCGTTAAAAATTTCGAAACACTAATTCAAAGTTATTTTCTATTTTTGGCTAGACGAAACGTAAGGACGATAGAGCTTGAGATTTCTTTCCGCTCAACTTTTTACGACTCGAGATAAATTGAGGTAGACTCGCCCTCATTAATTAGTTTAAATTGTAATTGCATGTATTATGTGATTTTATGTGATTTATATGCTTTAATGCATAAGATGAGAATCTCTTATGAGATAGATTATGTTGTTATGCTTGCCATAACTTATATGCTTAATTGCATGAGAAGAAAGAGAATCTCTTATGAGATAAGATGATGTTATGCATAACTTACGTGCTTAAATGCATGAGACAGACTACCCACACCCTATTATTTTAAAGAGCCTATGATTTTTCAAAGAAAATTAGCCCATGAGAATATCACTGTATAGATTGCATAGTTATGTGTTAAATTACTCTGTAAATTAATTACTGGCGATGAGTCTACTGAGTATTTCTTCGAAATGCTCATTCTATTATTTTAACAATATTGCAGATTTTGGAGACGGTCGAGTCTGATGGGCAGTGGTGGAATAAATGTAGTTAATTGTTTTAAATTACTTTTGAAATTTCACTCATTTGAACATTATGAAATTTACCTTGTCATTTCCGCTATTTTAAACTTGAGTTTAAAGTTTAATCAAAACTTTCCTTAAGTTCATTCGAATGAGATTTGTTACCGTTAAAGTTCACAAATTTTAAATGTGATGTTCTTTTTAAAAGTTAGTTATTCCGCCAAATTTTTCAGTTAAATTAGGGCAAAGAGAAGATGACGTAGCGTTCCGGGTCCGCGGAACTTGGGGCGTTACAGCTTGGTATCAGAGCCAGTCTGCGTTTCTGTAGACTAGCAAATTTTAAAAAAAAAATAAAAATTTCAAAGAGATATTCTTGTTAATGAGAGTTGCCACTGCCATCATTTGATCAGCCGACTCCAAAAGTAATGAAGTTTATGAAGTTTAAATGTTATTTTAATTCGGATATTTGTTTTGACGATTTATGAGGCTTAGAAGAAAGAAAGAAAGAAAGAAAGAAAGAAAGAAAGCATATCCGAATTAGAAAGAAATAAAGAAAGACGAGTTTGAGCATAATTTGAAAGAATTTTCTTTGATTTTTACGTCCTCGTAATTTTAACTAGAAGAGAAAAATAACCCCGCTTAATTGGACTTTGCATAATTGATTTAGGACATGGCACCCATTCGTAGAAAGACACTCAGTGACGCAGAACAAGCTTTTAGGGATTATGACCGCTTCAGGCCCGAACTTGAGTGGACAATTGCCCAACATATAAAGCAGTTGAATTGTACGTGAACGGGCCAAACAATATGGCTACGTAACCAATAATCACCGGTCGATCCGTCACTTACTCTCGACTTTTCGAAGTGACTATGCGGAGGTAGCTAATAGTATATATGTAGATGTTCTAGTGTCTTTGAATGTGGAAATGGAGTATGATGCCTTCTGCACGAGATTTGTGGCATATTGGCCCGTGTATTTTGAGTACCGCTGTGGGTTTGCTCCCGAAGAAGACTCAGAAGAAGAAGAAACTGAGGAAGACGCTGACCCAGCACTAGGAGAGATCTCGGACGCTGAATCAGGCGTAACCGAAAGAGAATAGAGAGATAGAAATTAGAGTAGGCTCGACATGTTGCTGTAAAAAAAAAAAAAAAAAAAATTGTTCGGCATATGTGCCTTCCTACCCATGTATTTTCATTAAATGAAGTCGAGTTTTAAATGAAATGATATTTGGGTTCCAATTTTCATTTTTAGAAGTTATATGTTACCATTTACGTTGTGGTACACTTAATTTAACCTTTATGAACTACTTTTAAAAATTTTATGAAGGTTATGGCACCACCAACTCAAACCGATATCATCCGAGAATTACTTAACGTGGTGCAAGAACTGAGACAAGCTCCACAGTCGGTTAACCCCACAACACCAGCGATAGAACAATTTCGGAGATACCGCCCACCTACGTTCGATGGCGGAAAAAGTCCACTAGCAGTGGAAGAATGGCTCCAGGCCATTGAGAAGATATTCAGGCACATATCTTGTCCTGAGGATAAGAAGGTAATTTGTGCCGAGTTCATGTTAATTGGAAGAGCTGGTTTCTGGTGGGAATCTGCATCCCGGACAAGGAGTGAAGAGCAGCTAGCAGCTCTGACTTGGGACAAGTTTAAGACTGAGATCAGGGATAAATTTTTCCCACAAGCCCTCAGAGATCACAAGGAGTCCGAATTTCTACGTTTGGTACAGGGTGAAATGGACATAACCGAATACGAGAGAAAGTTCGAGGAACTATCGCGTTATGCTCCACATCTGGTGGAGACTGAGTTCAAGAAAGCACGGCATTTTGAGAGGGGTCTACGCCTTGATATCCGACAGATTGTCAGTTCACATGAACTGCCAACTTACGGAGAAGTTGTGAAGAAGGCTCAAGCAGTAGCCTATGCCGGTGTGAGAGTTGGAAACCAAGGCAACCATAGCGAGCAAAGGTATCAGGGGAAGAGAAAGTGGCAAGGCCCAAATCGCAATCAGAATCAGAACCGGAGTCAAGCATTTACCAAGAGGCTGAATCTAGGACCAACAGGGAGACAGATAACCACTTTCACTCCACCCTACCCTAAGTGTCAGAGGCCGCATAAAGGAGAGTGCCTTTTTGGAAAGGGTGTCTGCTACAAGTGTGGCCAGCCGGGTCATTTTGCATCGGATTGTCGTGCCTCGTCCGCCCAGGGTTCCAATCAGAAGACGAACCCAGACCAGAACAGAAAAGGGAAAGCAAGAGTATTCGCTATGGATGCAACTGAGGATTCGGACGTGATTGCAGGTATACTGGTTATTCTGGTATTCTTGTGCATGTCTTAATTATTCTCCAAACTGTATTTCCTTTCCCCATTTTGAGCATGATAATATGATAACAGGTATACTATCTATTTCTAGTATCCCCGTATATGTTCTAATAGACTCGGGAGCCACGCATTCATTTATAGCCGAAGCATGTTTAGGAAGACTGAACTTAATAGGAGAAGAAACTGGTAGTACTCTCGAGGTTAGTTTACCGTCAGGAGGAACTATCGATACCAATAAGATAGTCAAAGCAGTACGAATAGGCTTTGATGGCCAAGTTTCGAAGGTAGACTTGAATGTTATCCGAATGAACGATTTCGACAATATTCTGGGTATGGATTGGCTTAGCACCAACCATGCCGCAATCATGTGCCACGAGAAGGAGGTTATTTTTCGCAAAGATGGTGAAGAAGTATTCAGATTTCACGGGACGAAGATCAAAGCACTTCCTCGCCTCATCTCGGCTTTACAAGCGGAGAAGCTATTAGCCAAGGATGACTATCATGGCTATTTGGTTAGTGTTCAAGACAAACCCGTAAAGGAGATTACTCTGGACTCAGTGCCAGTAGTATGCGAGTACAGCGATGTCTTTCCAAACGATCTACCCGGTACTTCGCCGGATAGGCAAGTGGAATTTTCCATTGATTTGGTACCAGGAGCTGCCCCTGTTTCTAAAGCTCCGTACCGCATGGCGCCGAAAGAGTTGCAAGAACTGAAAGTACAGTTGGAGGAATTGCTAGAGAAGGGTTTCATCAGGCCAAGTGTATCTCCATGGGGAGCACCTGTTCTATTTGTAAAGAAGAAGGACGAAAGTATGAGGATGTACGTCGACTACCGAGAACTTAACAAGTTGACGATAAAGAATAAGTATCCCCTTCCCAGGATCGAAGACTTGTTCGATCAGCTGAAAGGTACAGCTATCTTCTCCAAGATTGATTTGAGATCTGGTTACCATCAGCTAAAGGTTTCGCCAAGTGACATACCAAAGACAGCGTTCAGGACACGATATGGGCATTATGAGTTCACAGTAATGCCTTTCGGCCTTACGAACACACCTGCAATATTTATGGACTTGATGAATAGAGTCTTCCATCAGTATCTTGATAAATTCGTTATCGTTTTCATCGATGACATACTGATCTACTCCAGAAATTCTGCACAACATGAAGAACATTTGAGGACTGTGTTGGAAACACTGAGAGCAGAAAAGTTGTATGCCAAATTCAAGAAATGCGAATTTTGGCTTGAGCGAATAGGTTTCTTAGGTCACATTGTTACAGCTAAAGGCATTGAGGTTGATCCTTCTAAAGTTGAAACTGCAACGAATTGGCCAACACCTGCAAATGTTGGAGATGTGAGAAGCTTTCTTGGATTAGCCGGGTATTATCGGCGATTCATAGAGGGTTTCTCTAAAATAGCAGGTCCTATGACCCAGTTGACCAATAAGGGAGTTAAGTTTCAATGGACAGAACCGTGTGAACAAAGCTTTCAGAAACTTAAGAACAGACTTGTCTCAGCACCAGTATTGACTATACCAGACGGATCCGATGATTTCGTTATTTACAGCGATGCATCCAAACATGGTTTAGGTTGTGTATTGATGCAGAATGGCAAAGTGATCGCATATGCTTCAAGACAATTGAAGCCACATGAAAAGAATTACCCGACACATGATTTAGAGCTCGCAGCAGTCGTACACGCTCTTAAGATTTGGCGACACTATCTGTATGGGAGTAAATGTGAAATTTACACCGATCACAAGAGTCTCAAGTATTTCTTCACTCAGAAGGAACTAAACATGAGACAACGACAATGGCTAGAGCTGGTAAAAGATTATGACTGCACTATTCTTTACCACCCGGGTAAAGCAAACAAAGTTGCAGACGCTTTGAGCAGAAAGAACGTTGGACAGTTATCAGCTTTGGGAACAACGCAAGATTAATTGATTCGAGATTTTCAGAATTTAAGAATCGAAGTGTGAGTCCCAACAGTCCAAGGATCTAATAGATTGGCAAATTTGATCGTCAAACCAGACTTGAGAGGTCGGATTGTAGCAGCTCAAGTCGGAGATAAATTCTTGGAAAAGATCAGATCCGAGGTTGGGACTGGCAAGAGAATAGGTTTCGAGATTGCCGCTGATAAAGAGCTTATGTTCAAAGGACGTCTTTGCGTGCCGAAGGATGAACATATCCGGAATGAGATTTTGACAGAAGCTCATTCAACACCATATGCATGCCACCTAGGAGGGACAAAGATGTATCGTGATTTGCATAATACCTTTTGGTGGAGAAACATGACAGGTTGCATTGCAAGGTTTGTCTCTCGATGCATGACGTGTCAGCAGGTCAAGGCTGAGCATCAGAGACCATCAGGGTTGTTAAATCTCTTGGATATACCAGAATGGAAATGGGAGAAAGTTTTCATGGATTTTGTGACAGGGTTACCAAAATCGGTAAGAGGTCATGACGCTATTTGGGTTATTGTAGACCGACTTACGAAGTCAGCTCATTTCCTACCAATCAGAATGACTCTCAATGTGGATCAATTAGCCCAATTGTATGTTAAGGAGATCGTCCGACTTCATGGAGTACCAGCTTCCATTGTCTCCGATAGAGACCCGAGATTCACTTCGAGATTTTGGAAGAGTTTACATGTCGCAATGGGTACTAAATTAAACTTTAGTACAACTTACCATCCTCAAATAGATGGACAGTCTGAACGCACTATTCAGACACTGGAAGATATGCTTAGAGCTTGTGTGCTAGACTTGAGTGGTAATTGGGAGACTCATCTTCCATTAGTGGAGTTTGCCTACAACAACAGTTTTCAGGCTACTATTGGTATGGCATCATATGAGGCACTATATGGGCGACGTTGTCAATCACAAGTCTATTGGGATGATGTAGGCGAGAGAAGGATTTTAGGTCCAGAATTGATTGAGAGGACAGTTGAGGCTATTGAAAAGATCAGGCTACGGATCAAAGCCGCCCAAGATAGACAGAAAAGTTATGCCGATCGAAGGAGAAAAGACTTGGAGTTTGAGATTGGAGAGAAAGTATTCTTGAAAGTAGCTCCTATGAAAGGTACTATTCGTTTTGGCAAGAGAGGGAAGCTAAGACCTCGTTTTATCGGACCATTTGAGATCTTAGAAAAAGTAGGTAACGTGGCTTACCGTTTGGCGTTACCACCCGAGCTCTCGGCCGTACATAATGTTTTTCACGTTTCTTTATTAAGAAAATATATCCACGACCCGAGCCATGTGGTGAATTTTCAGACTATTTCGGTTCAGAGGAATATGTCTTATGAGGAGACGCCTATGTGCATTGTCGAGAGAAAAGTCCATGTCTTAAGAAACAAAGAAGTTCATTTAGTCAAAGTCCAATAGGGTAGACAAGATAGCGATGAAGCTACCTGGGAAAAAGAGGATGAGATTATGGCTAAGTATCCAGATATTATAGATCAAGTAAGTTTAAATTTCGAGGACGAAATTAATTTAAGGGGATAAGGTTGTAGCGACCAAGAATTTTAGATTTATTTTTCTTGAAAAACGCGTTGCTAAGCCCTAACCCCGAGTTTTAAAGATAAAAGCGTGTTCGTCTAGCCGTTATTAAACAAATTTAAATTTATTAGAATCGAGTACAATTTCGAATATTTTAATTTATTAAATTCCTTATTGTTTTAAGTCCGAAATAAAATACGATATATTATTATTTCGGGTCCGATAATTCGTTAGTCCAAATGTATTCTTTTCAACCCAATTCTGTAAGTCCATTTAGAAAAAAATTCTCCGGCCCAAGATTTTTGCCCATTTACCACCTTGATTTCTGTGCCCTAAAAATTTTCTACTGTTCATATATACCCCCCTCATTTTCCTCCCCTCACATTCACGCCTCCAAGCAACTGGGGTAAGAAATGTTACATTCTCCAAAATTTTTCACTCAATGCAGTGAGTTCCAGCCACCTTCCTAAATTGGAAACTTACAATTGATGCTAGAAAATCAATTTCTAGCATCAACTGGGAGATCACAATGTTGCTAGGAACTGACATGAAGTTGCACACAATCAAACCAGCCACCACCTCCAACCCAGCAGAAATTCGTGCTGGAAAATCTCCAACTCACAACTGATGCTAGAACACCCATTTCTAGCATCAACAGTGTTGGAGATTCATGTGTGATGCTAGAAAACCAATTTCTAGCATCAACCCCATCACCTCCAACTCACTGACCTTTGCACACAGCCACCCCCAAACCCAAGCTGCAACCGTCCATGGCCACAGCCACTGCTCCAACCTACAGACACCACCACCAATGCAGCCACCGTCGACTCCACCACACCAACACTCGAGCTACAGCCATCCATTTCCCACGACCCAGCCAACCGAATCAACACCCCCAACGCCCTCAGTCGAAGCCCAATCGAACCACCACCACAGCCACCTCCTGCAAGCTACCACACCAACACCACCACCACCTCACTGCAACCCAAAAACCACCTGCCATTCCCGGCTTCGAACACCACCACACACATACCAAATGGACAGCCCCCATTTCGCCCCAACTCAACCCCAAATCGAAACCAAAATCAAGAAATAAGGAGACCCACGCACTTACCTTATACCTCGACCCATCGTCCAGCGATTACCACTGGAAAAACCCAAGAAAAACCCGCACTCTAAGCCTCGGTTTCTCTTCAACCCGAGCGTCAAACCACCCAAAAATCACTCCTCCAGCCACCGGCACCACCGCGCGACGCCGGCACTGGCGTCGCCGGCCGGAATCGAGCGAAGGGGCTTCGCCCCCTTCCCCGTCGCCTCCTCCCTTTCTGCTCTTGCGTTTGACGAGAGAATGAGGGAGAGAGGGTGATTTTTGTTAAATTTGATTTTTTGGAAATTACGATTTTAGCCCTATAGTTTAGAAGTTAGTTAATTTCAGTCCTAAAACTTTGAAATTTTGTATTTTAATTCCTAAGTTATTTAAAGAGTTTATTTCAGTTTTTAAGTGTATGTTTTAAAATAAATCAGCCCACAGATTTCGAAAAAAGTCCATTTCAGTCCTTGAATTTTTATTTTCAGTATTAATAAATTTTCAATTTAGTCCCTATTTTGGAAAAGTTCAATTTCAGCCCTTAAACTTTTATTTTCAGTTTTAATAAATTCCAATTAAGTCCTAAACTTTATTTTTTATCGTTTTTAATCGTTAAAAATTTCGAAACACTAATTCAAAGTTATTTTCTATTTTTGGCTAGACGAAACGTAAGGACGATAGAGCTTGAGATTTCTTTCCGCTCAACTTTTTACGACTCGAGATAAATTGAGGTAGACTCGCCCTCATTAATTAGTTTAAATTGTAATTGCATGTATTATGTGATTTTATGTGATTTATATGCTTTAATGCATAAGATGAGAATCTCTTATGAGATATATTATGTTGTTATGCTTGCCATAACTTATATGCTTAATTGCATGAGAAGAAAGAGAATCTCTTATGAGATAAGATGATGTTATGCGTAACTTACGTGCTTAAATGCATGAGACAGACTACCCACACCCTATGATTTTAAAGAGCCTATGATTTTTCAAAGAAAATTAGCCCATGAGAATATCACTGTATAGATTGCATAGTTATGTGTTAAATTACTCTGTAAATTAATTACTGGCGATGAGTCTACTGAGTATTTCTTCGAAATGCTCATTCTATTATTTTAACAATATTGCAGATTTTGGAGACGGGCGAGTCTGATGGGTAGTGGTGGAATAAATGTAGTTAATTGTTTTAAATTACTTTTGAAATTTCACTCATTTGAACATTATGAAATTTACCTTGTCGTTTCCGCTATTTTAAACTTGAGTTTAAAGTTTAATCAAAATTTTCCTTAAGTTCATTCGAATGAGATTTGTTACCGTTAAAGTTCTCAAATTTTAAATGTGATGTTCTTTTTAAAAGTTAGTTATTCTGCCAAATTTTTCAGTTAAATTAGGGCAAAGAGAAGATGACGTCGCGTTCCGGGTCCGCGGAACTCGGGGCGTTATATTTATTGTTGAAACTGACAATTCCCAAGTTGCAGGACTTGTTAAAAATAAGTTACCAATGGAACCCCAATATAGAAGGTTGTATATATGACAAAAGTATTTGTCATTTTATAATTTTGATATTATTCATATTCAAGGTAAAAATAACTATCGTGCAGATTTCTTAAGCAGGAATAGTGAATTTGGAGATGGATGATATCAAAAATTGATTGATAGACGCTAAAAAGCGAATGGAATTCCCAGAGAGGAAGCTGAAGATATGAAAATAGGAATTGAGAAAATAGCAAAATCGCTCCAACAAAATATCAAATTGTTGGCTGATATTTCTATTTCTCATTCCAAATATATCAATGAATTGTGTGAAAAGTTTGATGAAATTACTTCACAATTCGAATCATTAAATACCAAACAGGGAATATCAAATATACAGACAGGTACACAGCATGGAAGCAGTAGTGGACCCAATAATATCAAAGAAATATACCAAGTCCCCGAAAGGTGACCATAAAAAGCAGTGATGAACATACAAGGGGTATCAGAATTAGATCTGATGAAGATGATGATTGTAGAGGCCCGAATCGTTTCTATAAAGTTAGGCCCATAATTGTGTGATTAACTTCACATTAGGCCCAATAAAGGAAATATAAGCCCAAAAGATAGTCCAATACATGTTTAAAGGTAAAATGATGTTTATAAAGTATTTTCTTAAAAATGATTTGATGAAGATTGGACGGAATGCAAAGTATTTCATTTTATGGCTAAAGTATACTTCAAATATTTTTAGTCTTCTTTGAGACCCATTTTCGACATAGAGAACATTCGAATTGGAAAATGATATCTGAAGAGAAGTTGTAGCTGTTTGAGTTAATTTCCAACGCACTTTGAATCACCACAATCAGATATCGGGAGAAAAAGTTATGATAGAAATACTGTAGGCTGTGCAGTGTCAACCGGAGTACTGGACGACCGGAGCAACTAACCGGTCGACCGGAAAAGTCGAAACCCACGATTTTTAAGAATTAATGGCCACTACTTGCACAACTTAATTACCCTATTTAATATGACCTTTCACCCATCCCAAACCTCACCTATAAATACCCTCTTCACTCATTTGATTTTTCACACCAAAAGCACTTTCAATTTGCTTTCAAAGTTGAGAGAAAAATAGAGATTTTGGGAGAGAAAATGAAGGTGGTTTTCAAAGTGTTTTCCAGAAGTTTTAAGTGTGGGTAAAAATATTCTGCAATAAGGTTTTTGTGATTTTAAAAGATGTTTTCAAACAACAAAGGAAGGTCCAAACGTCCAAACTTCGTCAAAGTTTTTCAAAGTTCATCAGGCATCAAATCGAGGTAGGTAGAGGTGCATAAAGTTGTTATACGTGTTTAAATTATAATTTCTAGCAAGTAATGTTCTATGTTAAAGGCTAATGTTGTGAGTCAAATGGTATCGTTGGTTCGGCATGTGCCTTTCATGTCAAATGGTTTCATCGGTACGGCATACATTTAAAGGTTAATGTTGTGTGTCAAATGGTATCTTCGGTTCGGCATGCGCTTTTCTTGTCAAATGGTTCCGTTGGTACGACATACATTTTCATGTCAAATGGTACATCCGGGTACGGCATGTTTTATGGAAGTTCTAATGTTAATTGTTATGAAATGCTTAGCTTAATCACGATTGCACCTATGACGCCTATTGAGTTTTTAGCCCACGGGTTTCTACCCTATATCTACAGATTAAATGTTGATGCACCGGGTTGGATGATGGAAGAGATGGAAGGAGATGCAATAAGCCTATTGGAACCCGGTGAACAAGTGATTTAGATTTAAAGTATTTAACGTTTCAAATGTTATTTCCAACGTTATTTCTTTTGAGTATCTTGAACAAGTCATGATTTCATCAAATAAATTAAATTTCGTTATTTTGGAAAGTTATAAAGTGTTTTAATTCAATATCCTTCAAAAAGAATGTTTGTTAAGATTTAAGCTTCCGCTAAGATATGTACACTTGTTACTAAACCACCGGTTAAGTAAAGTAAAGTAAGTAGCATTTCGGTCCACTAGGGGTCGGGGCGTTACAGCGTGGTATAAGTGGGTTTTTAAACCGATTCTGTAGACCAAGTATGTTTTCAAAACAAAAAAAAAGAAAATTTGAAAGTTTAAGGTATTCCATGGCATATTGCATTCATCCATTGAATCTCATCCTACAGCCCAGGTATGTGCACAGTTTAAAGTTATGGAAGTTATGTTTATGGAAGTTATGATTTGATGCTTTGATAAGTTATGGCACATTTTCAAGTATATGTTTATGTTAAAGTTAAATGTGCTGTTTCAAAGATATGCATTGGACTTGGGCTAAAACTTAAAGTTATGGGCATAAAGGAAATGTATGTTATGATGTTATGTGATAAAGCATAATTGGGCATTTATGTGACATAATGGTTAGATATTTACCAACGGCTAGGGTTTATAGGGCAGATTTAAATCGTAGAATTGCTACCCATGCTTATGAGAACTATGTAACGGATCCTAACCGACCACTTAGCGATCATGTGCATGACATCTATGAGAGATGCATGACGACGGTTAATGCCGGTATGGAGATCACGTATATTGAAGCCATAAATAACCTCATACACTCACTCCCACCTCAATGGGGAGATATGGGAGTCACAGTTAGAGATGAAATGTTAGAAGGCAATCCAAACATGTTCGAGTTCGAGAGATATTGCCATGCCCTGATAGACTTATAGGATGATGTAATCTATGAGGAGCCTGAGGAAGAACCTATGGCTGAGGAAGAAGACCCTGAAGAGGAACCCGAGGAGGAGCAGGAGCCTGAACCAGAACCACAAATGGTGATAGATATAGAGTCCGGGCCTCAGGCGGAAGATTCTTTCGAAGATGAAACTCCACCAAGGAAGCTTCGTAAAACTCATAGGGATTAAAGATCTAGATATTCCCATTTCCTTATGATGTCTTCTTTCATGCTAAGTTTATCAAACTATTATGTATCCTGATTTCAAGAAGTATGAGAAATAAAGATCTTATCTTTCTTCCTTACAAAAAAAGAAGTTAATAAGAAACCTTACATCTTATCCGTAGGAAAATGTCGCGAGCCAACCAGAACAACCTGATAAGAGATCTCCTCCAAGCAGTCCAAGACCTAGGCAGACAGAACACGAACCAAGCTCAACCCCTAGCATCAGCTCCTAATGCTCTTCAAACCCATGCTTCAGTGGTCGAGCAATTTCGAAGGTACAAGCCCCCTACTTTCAATGGAGTAACTGATCCACTTGCAGCCAAGGAGTGGCTTCGTAAGTTGGAGAGAATATTCCGATTGATAGGGTGTACGGAGGATCAAAAAGTCCAGTGTGCTGAGTTTATGTTCTCCGGTGATGCAAGTCGCTGGTGGGAATCAATGTCTCGAACTAGGACTCCGAAGCAACAATTGGCGCTAACATGGGAACAGTTCAAGGAGGAAGTGATGGATAAGTACTTTCCCCAATCTCTAAGGGATTTCAAGGAGGGCGAATTTCTTCAACTCAAACAGGGAACCATGACCCTGACGGAGAATGAACAGAAGTTTGACCAACTCTCAAGGTATGCTACACATTTGGTAGACACGGAGGCCAAGAAAATATGAAGGTTCGAGCAAGGGCTAAACTCGGACATGAGTATGATCCTTAGGTCCCACGATTTCAAGTTGTAATGTCCCGAAATTTTTAGAATAAAAATTTATTTATTCTATATGTTATTTTTATTATTTTGAAAAGTTTATGGATTAAAGTTAAGTATATTTTAAATCTTTATATTTTTGGGCCAAATAATTAGATTTTGATAGGACAAATATAAGTATATCAATATTATACTCATTGGATAGCTCGTTTTAAATCATGTATTTTAGGCCCAAGAAAAAGTTAATTTGGATAAGTGAGGTCCAAGATATTGAAGTTTAAAGAAGTTATCTTTAATGATAATTAATTTAAATTGGTTTCTTGATTTCACGTGTAGAAATGCAACCCTATTTTGATGAGTTCAATTTCAACCTTTTTTTGAATTGTGGTGAAACTTTACCAAAACCATTATTATCCAACACATGTGTCAATTGATTTATTTTATTATTATTATATTCTAGTGTAAATTTTTCTAGCATGCCAAGTGTCCCATGTGGTGGTTGGTTGAGATATATCATGATTTGTTTTACCAAAATATTCACTATCCAATTGATTTTACCACCACACGTAGAGTACTAATTGTATTTCATATTTATTTTGATAAAAAGATTATTAGTTAATTTTAATTCTATTTTAAGTGGAATAATTGTTAACTGTTGATTATGATTGGGTATATATTATTATGTTTATTTTCAAATTAAAAATGAAATTTGAAGGTTGTATATATCCACACTCGAATTTTATTCTCATGTAATTAGATATCTTTTAAATTCGAATTTCTTGATAAGATGATTTATTTGTTAAGAGTCCAATTTAAATTTAAATTAAGAGTTTTATTTGGAGTCTATTAAGTCATCATTATCTATTAACCACTATAAATACCATGCATGTGTCACATTTTTCTACACACACATACTTTTTATACGGTAGAAAGAGAAAGAGAGAGGGTACTACCTGTAGTGAGAGAAAGAGAAAGATTGTGAAAAGTCAAGTACACACATCATTGTCAAGCAATTCTTTACCCAAGGCAGGAAAACAAATATTTTTAACGTGCCGGTAGATATTTTTTTAATATTCCAATAACAAGGTAAGATACTTATGTGCAAGTGCTTTGTTTCTTTATGCACTTATATTCAATTAAATATGCATGAATTTACAGTGGACCTTTGGGTTCTTAAGAAAGAGATATGAAATTATAAGAGGACCTAAGATGGGTGTGTCGCTTGGTCACTGATATACTCCATAAGAGCAGAATGGTATGAAGTGTATAGTTTTAATTGTTATGTATTTGTATATGGAAACCGCACGTATCTTACTGGGTGCTTTTAAAATACTCACTCTTACAAATTTTACAGGCTAGTTCGGATCGATTGGAACAATGACGGGATGGTGCAGCGGACTGTCAAGGGATTCGAAGAAAAAGGGATTTTCGACAAATAAAGTTTCTAGGTTTTACTGCATTTTAAATCTATTGTCATGTTGAGAATGTTTAAGTTATTTTTTTATTTAAAAACATGATTTTATGATTATTTTACGAATGTTCTGTTTATTTGGAGAATAAAATGTTATCATTCCGCATTTAAGTAAATGAAATTATTTTTGGTAACACCTCAAAAGATGTATGAAAAATTGGGGTGTTACACACGTCTTACCGTGGAATGTTGGAACGAGCTCATGCAATCTGGTATCAGAAGGCCAATGCGGAGAAATCGGTTTAATTGGACAACCGACAGGATAAAGGGCAGTTTAGGAAACGAAGGTGGAACGACCAAGATAAAGGAAAAAGCAAGTGGCAGAACAAGAGGGCTAATGGCTGAGCCAATGCCAATAAAAGCATAGTGCCGATCATTATGCCATGTGCTAAGTGTGGAAGGACGCATCGTGGCGAATATCTACAAGGGAAGAATGTTTGCTACCGATGCGGGAAGCCAGGACATATCATCAGGGATTGTCCCATGTCTGTACCGAAAAAGGATGACAGCAAGGATCAAGATCAAAAGAGGAAAGCACGAGTTTTTGCACTGACTCAGAAGGAGGCAGAGGATAACTCGAACGTCATAGCAGGTACTCTATTGAAAGCCAATATGCGTGCTTATGTACTGTTTGATTCAGGAGCTACGCACTCCTTTGCATCGACAATTTTTATGGCTAAGTCTAGTATTACCTGTGATAAATCGGAAGGTATATTAGAAGTTAGTATCCTTACAGGTAACCCTTTGAGTACTGATAAGATAGCCAAATCTGTTAGTATTGAAGTTGAGGGAAAACCTATGGAAGCAGACTTATACATGATAGAGATGAATGACTTCGATGTAATACTAGGCATGGATTGGTTGGGTAGTAATTATGCCACCATCCGATGTAAGGAAAGAGAAGTATTATTTCAGAAACTAGGAGAGGAACCATTTTCCTTCTTTGGAATCAAGACGAAACCTTTTATTCGACTAGTATCGGCTTTACAAGCTGAGAAGATGTTGAGAAAAAGAGCTTGTCAAGGATATTTGGTAAATATCCTAGGAGGGAAATAGGAGATAGTAAAGATTGAGGACGTACCAGTAGTACGGGAGTTCAGAGATGTGTTTCCAGAATAGCTATATGGTATTCCACCAGATAGGCAAGTGGAATTCACCATAGAGCTAATTCCTGGAGCGACACCAGTGTTGAAAGCCCCATATAGAATGGCTCCGAAGGAACTACAAGAGTTAAGGAAGCAAATACAGGAACTGCTTGATATGGGATTCGTACGACCAAGCGTATCTCCATGGGTTGCGCCAGTGTTGTTCGTAAAGAAAAAAGATGGAAGCATGAGGATGTGTATCGATTACAGGGAGTTGAATCGATTAACCATCAAGAATAAGTACCCACTCCCAAGAATCGAGGATCTGTTAGATTAACTGAAAGGAGCCAAGGTATTTTCTAAGATCGATTTACGATCTGGGTACCATCAATTAAAAGTGAAGACGGAGGATATACCTAAGATAGCTTTCAGGACTCATTATGGACACTACGAGTTTACGGTGATGCCATTTGGATTAACCAATGCACCAGCAGTATTCATGGATCTGATGAATCGAGTATTTCAACAGTATTTAGATCAATTTGTCATAGTCTTTATTGACGACATTTTGATATACTCCAAGAGTAAGGAGCAACATGAAGAGCATCTAAGAGTAGCCCTAGAGGTGCTACGCAAGGAGAAACTTTATGCCAAATTCAAGAAGTGTGAATTCTGGCTTGAACGAGTTGGATTTCTTGGACATGTAGTCACTGCCCAAGGGATTGAAGTTGATCCAGCAAAACTGGAAGCAGTAACTAGCTGGAAGACGCCGACTAATGATGGTGAAGTACGGAGCTTTCTAGGATTGGCCGGATATTATCGAAAGTTTATTGAAGGATTTTCCAAGATAGCTGGCCCAATGACGCAGCTTACAAGAAAGGGAGTCAAATTTCAATGGACGGATATCTGTGAGAAGAGTTTTCAAGAACTTAAGCAAAGGCTGATATCTACGCATGTGTTAACAATACCTGAGGAAACAGAACGGTTTGTTATATATAGTCATGCATCCAAGCAACGGCTAGGATGTGTACTGATGCAGAATGGAAAGGTAGTAGCCTACGCTTCAAGGCAATTGAAGAAGCATGAACAGAACTACCCGACGCATGATTTAGAGCTTGCAGCGATAGTACAGGCATTGAAAATATGGCGACACTACTTGTACGGAAGTAAGTGTGAAATTTATACGGATCATAAGAGCTTAAAATATTTCTTCACATAGAAGGAACTAAACATGAGACAGAGACGATGGTTAGAGTTAGTGAATGATTACGACTGTACCATTCACTACCATCCAGGTAAGGCAAATGTGGTGGCCGACACCTTGAGTAGGAAATTGACGGGACAGTTGACGTCACTACTCACTTGTCAAATGGAGTTAGACAAGGACTTGGAAAGATTGAAGATTGAGGTGGTTACCACACCAAGACAAGTCACAGAGAGATTAACATCTTTGACAATTCGACCTACTCTTCGAGAGAGAATTACAGAAGCACAAGGTAATGACCTGTTCTTGATAAAGATCAAGGAAGAAGTTGGAACAGATAAGAGGAAAGATTTTGGAATAGCCGCAGACCAAGCACTGATGTTTAAAGGAAGAATCTACGTGCCTAAGAATGAGGATTTGAGGAACGAGATATTAAAAGAAGCTCATTCCACCCCGTACACCGCACATCTCGGTGGTACAAAAATATAGCAAGACCTCCGAGATACATTTTGGTGGAGAAATATGAAAAGGAGTATCGGACTGTACGTGCAAAAATGCATAGTATGTCAGCAGGTTAAGGCGGAACACCAAAGACCAGCAGGATTGCTGAATCCTTTAGAGATACCTGAATGGAAATGGGAAAACATCACAATGGATTTTGTGGTTCGATTTCCAAAGTCAGCAAAATGACAAATGCTATATGGGTTATAATAGACCGGTTGACGAAGGCAGCTCATTTTCTTCCAATGAAAATGACTTTCAGTATGGATCAGTTGTCACAATTGTACATAAAAGAAATAGTAAAGATACATGGTGTACCTGTGTCTATTGTGTCTGATAGAGACCCAAGGTTTACATCTAAATTCTGGAAAAGCCTACAAGCAGCTATGGGAACGAAGCTGAATTTTAGTACAGCATATCACCCGCAGTCTGACGGATAGTCTGAAAGGGCCATCCAGACTTTAGAGGACATGTTGAGAGCATGTGTTTTGGATCTAGGTGGTAGTTGGGAGTCATACTTACCTTAGTAGAATTTGCGTATAACAATAGTTTTCAAGCAACTATTGGAATGACACCGTATAAAGCTCTCTATGGAAGAAAATGTAGATCCCCTGTTCATTGGGAAAAAGTCGGGGAGAAGAGAATTTTAGGACCAGAAATAGTTGAAAGGACAGTTGAAGCGATCGATCAGATCCGAGCAAGGATAAAGGCAGCACAGGATCGGCAGAAGAGCTATGCTGACACGAGAAGAAAGGATTTAGAGTTTCAAGTGGGAGCAAAGTCTTTCTAAAGGTAGCACTAATGAAAGGTGTACTTAGATTTGGAAAGAAGAGCAAGCTACGACCCCGGTATATTGGACCTTTCGAGATACTTGATAAGGTTGGGAACGTGGCTTACCGATTAGCTTTGCCACCTGAATTGTCAGCGGTACACAATGTGTTCCACGTATCAATGATAAAGAAATATGTGCACGATCCTAATCATGTGATAAGTTATCAGACCCTAGAAGTACAAAAAGATTTATCTTATGAGGAATCACCAATTAAGATACTAGATCGAAAAGTGCATAAGCTAATGAATAAAGAGATTCAATTGGTTAAGATACAGTGGAATAATCACGGAATGGAAGAAGCTACGTGGGAAAAGGAAGAAGAAGTTAAAGTCAAGTATCCTGCACTCCTTGCCCAATTGTAAGGTAAATTTCGAGGACAAAATTTATATAAGGGAGGAGAGATGAATACCGAATTTTTGGAATACTGGATTTCACTCTAGTGTAAATACCATATTTAACTCTTACTTGATTTAACTCAGCTTTGCATACCGTATTTCACCTTACTCGATTTCACTTAGGCTCAAATACGGTATTTGGCTAAAACTTACTAGTTTGAATCAGAAAATACCAAAAATCACATAGAGTTTTAAACAAGCAAGGGGAGAAGAAACTTGGATGATTTCATTCTACTTCAATGGTTTTACAAGGCTGTATATGTAGCCAAAATTACATACAAAATAAAAGTGCTTTTAACCTTGATCATACCACTACAATACTAGATAATACTCAACATTTGTACTTAACATAAAGTAGGTAAAAAAGCTACCTAACTTCTATCATTACTTAAGCTAGACCAAACCAAAAACATGTAACCAAATGATAAACAAAAGACATTGGTTAAATGACAACAAAAGTGTCACATTACATGGTTAAGTTCAACAATTTCAGATATTTTCGAAGCATTATATATAGTTTGTGTGAGTGGTTATCTGATATTGTTGCCTTATAGTGTGAAGAACCATCCGTCCAGTTCATCCAACATAAGAGTTTTCCAAAAATTTTGTTGTTTCATTTTGTATATATTGTTTAATTTCAGACGTTATCGAAGCATTATATACAGTTTGTGTGAGAGGTTAACTGATTTTGTTGCCTTATAGTGTGAAGAACCATCTGTCTAGTTCATCCTACGCTCATGGTGGTGAGAGAAACGCAAACAAGCAGTCTTCATGATGGACCAGCAGCCATCTTTCCTAATGTTCCTACCGTCACTACAACAAAAAACCTCTTTTGCAACACTTAAAATGCAACATTCAATCAATGAATGTTGCTAAAGGAGTCTATGGCAACATTCAAATAAGTGAATGTTGCAATTGGTTAACTTTATTGAGTATTAGCAACATTCTTCAAAAGAATGTTGCCAATACTACTTTTCGCAACGTTCGCTGCACGTTGCGAAAAGTTTTCATTTTCGCAACGTTCATTGCACGTTGCGAAAAGGGGAACTTTTCGCAACGTGCAACGAACTTTGCGAAAAGTAGTATTGGCAACGTTCGCTGCACGTTGCGAAAAGTTCCCCTTTTCGCAACATGCAATGAACGTTGCGAAAAGGGGAACTTTTCGCAACGTGTAGCGAACGTTGCCAATACTACTTTTCGCAACGTTCGTTGCACGTTGCGAAAAGTTCCCCTTTTCGCAACGTTCATTGCATGTTGCGAAAATGGGAACTTTTCGCAACGTGCAGCGAACGTTGCCAATACTACTTTTCGCAACGTTCGTTGCACGTTGCGAAAAGTTCCCCTTTTCGCAACGTTCGTTGCACGTTGCGAAAAGTTCCCCTTTTCGCAACGTGCAATGAACGTTGCGAAAATGAAAACTTTTCGCAACGTGCAGCGAACGTTGCAAAAAGTCCCTTTCGCAACGTTCATTGCACGTTGCGAAAAGGTACAATAAAATCATTACACCACGCACCCTCCCAACCCAACAAAACACCCACCATCATATTTCAATCCCTAAAATACCACTCTCCCCCTCCCTCCCTCTAGTGGAATCTCATCTCTCACTCTCCCACTCACGTAGCGACGGCGATTAGCGCAATCTTCTTTCGGTGGCATACAAGAATGTGATCGGCGCCCGCCGCGCTTCGTGGCGTATCATCACCTCAATCGAGCAGAAAGAGGAGACCCGTGGTAACGAGAGTCACGTGTCCTCGATAAAGGGGTATAGATCTAAGATCGAATCTGAACTCTCGTCCATCTGCGAAGGGATTTTGAAACTCCTCGACACAAAGCTCATAGGATCCGCGTCCAGCGGAGACTCTAAGGTGTTTTACCTAAAGATGAAGGGAGATTATCATCGCTACTTGGCGGAGTTTAAGACTGGAGCCGAACAGAAAGAAGCCGTTGAGAACACTCTCTCGGCTTACAAGTCGGCTCAGGTTAGGGTTTCGGTTTCTTTCGATGTTGATGCATTATATCATTTCTATATTCTGTGATCTATGGGCAATCGTTGGAAACTTATTACATGGAGCGGTGGAATTTAGGTTTTATTGTGCGTTTTGTTTGATGATCTGGAGATGATTGTAAATATTGACCGCTATAGTCACTGATTTATGATTTTTTTTTATCTTTGCCTCATTAAAAGAGGAACAATGCATACTATTTCCCCGTTTAATTTTGGTCTAATTGTAGATAAAGTTGTGGAATTGTTCTTTCTGGTTAATATTGGGCGATCTAAAGGCGATCAATTTGATGATTGTTGCATATATGTTTATCGTAAAAATTAATGGGGATAAGATTTTTGGGTTTGTACTATTGCTTATTTGTAACTTGGTATATATACATCAGTATGTTTCGCAGCAAATGTGAATAGCACTTTCAAGCAATTTTCAGCAGAGAAATTATTTTTTGTCTAATGATTTAATCACTCTTTTAAAGTAGTCATAATTGTACTGTGAACTAAATAACTTGATGCTTATGATTCAGATCATAAAACTTAATGGTTGAGCTCATGGATGACATTGCAGTTTGATGAGATTGGGTAAAGTTGTTGGAATTTGGTGCTGGAGTTTGGTATGTTGAGTGAGAAGGAGCATGGGTACACACTTAAAACTATAAAGTTGGGGTACAGTTGGAGAGTGGGTAGTGATTAGATGATTTTGAATTTATCTTGAGAAAAATACCTTTCACATTTCTTGATTGTTGTCTTCTTGCCAATTAATAGTGGCTTAGTTTCATTGAAACTGAACTAGTGGTCTGGCTTCGTTAATGGGACGTTCCTTTGTTGTCTAGATGTATTGTAATCAAACCTTGGTACTTCTATCTGGATAAATAAGCTGGGATGTTATTTTGTTGGCGCAATTTTTTTTTTCTAACTTATCTTTTTAAAATTCAGGACAAGATTTTTTGAACTTTCTAATTGTTCAGAGACAAGTTTGGAAATGGCCTTGTGTTTGCTAAGTTGCTCTCTGTATTGCCCGCAGGTCAGATTTTCCTCAACTTGGAAGCCAAGGCAGTCGGGGAAGCAAAAGTACCCCAATCAAAGGTACTCCTGGAAGGTCATTGAATATACAGAAGTCCAATGGTGGTTAAACTCAATCTCTCTATTCTTTATTTCTCTCGCCCCTCTCACTCATTAACTCACAATTCTCACACGCCTTTTTCCACTATTTCTCTCTTGTTAATTGTTCATACTCTCTGTATCTTATGCACTGTCCCTTACTATTTCTTTCACTCACACACTCTTTCAATATTCACATACAACAAAGTAAATTTAAGTATATGAGGCAAATAGAATTTCAACAAATTTTCATCTTAGATCAAGTTCTACTCTTGCTCTATATTGTTTTATTTACTTATATCTCTACATGAAATGCTAATTGATCTATACGTCCTCTATAAAATGAAATGCGAGGTTTCCGTTGTGATTTTTTCAACAATTACTCGAAATTATGTTTACCGGAGTTATCATTTTGTTCTTAGGGATATATGGAACCGTGAGTGTTCCTTATTTCTAGGTGAACATGAATGATTTATCTTGTATTTAAACTCCAAGCAGATGATAAATAATATATGGATGAAATATTTCTGCAAACTTATTGTTTGTAATTGGGAGGCTTATTGGTTTCTCGAGTACCAATATCTGGAGGTCCGGGTTTCCTCAAATTAACCCACTTTTCATCCTAATATTATTTTTGATTATTTCTATACGATCCGATCGTGTTTGTATTATATGTCAACTGAATGGCTTTTTGGCCAAAAGAAGTTATTCAAGTTAGATTATTATTCTTGTCAATGTGTAGCATTTAATGTTAAGCTTTTAGTTGTGTTCCTTTTTTTGGGGTCGCGGTGGCAGCAGCATGCTATTCCATGAGCTTAGTTGATAGGATGAGTTTAGGGCTATTTCGTTTGGCGTTCGTTCTCTGGACATGATAGGGTGCCCAAAAGTTTGATACAAGCTGCAACTCTTGATAGATGAATGTTACCTGCAAGGCTTCAAAAACATAAAAGGAAGCTGAAGTTTAGCTATACGTGATTCTAAAAGAAATGTGTATAATTTTTCTTTTACCAGAAACTAATTAACTAAGTGTTTACTGTCAGGTGTGTGGCTGCTAAGGGAGATGAATTTGGTGATTGTGGAAAGTTTGCCAAGTACTATCGTTCCCTTTGCCCTGGCGAATGGGTGAGGTAATATGCTACTGGGTTGATTTCCCTAGATAATCATGGTCTTTTTTATTGGTGCGATATGATTTTAGAATTTTGGTTTTTGGGTGCTCTGATAAATATATTTGTGTATTATCCCATATGCACACACAAACATAAATAACCCATGTTTTGCACTTGGTAATTGGTCCTACTTATAACTGCATACTTTTGTGTTTGAATATGCAGATCTCCTTTATGAGAAATTCAGAATTGCGTGTGTATGATTGGTATATCTGAGCAATATTTACAAGTGAGATCATTTTGAAGATATCAAATGATGAAGAAAAAATTATTTTATTTTTGATGTAATATATTTTTCTTGAAGCCCATTTAGCTCAAGACTTCACTTCAAAATATGTACCTTTTCCCTATATGACGATGAAAGATGAGTTATTTCCTCTTGTTTGTGCGTTTCTGTGCAATCAAAGTAGTATAAACTTTCTGGGAAGCTGTGTGCTTCAATCTTATTCTCCAGTAAAAGGGACAATATTAGATTGTGTTCTATTCGAAGGCATAAAAACTGGTAAGGCTAGTTGGTTCGACTAGAAAAATTACAAACTGTATCATCAATCAATTGATTACATGCCTTAGACCCTGTCTCTTTTTTTTTGAATTCAAATCTAAAAAAATCACTGAAAATAATATACAGATGATGAAAATAATAAAGATCAAATGTTATACAGCAGCATTAATGTCAAAAATATAAATTATTGTGACAGGATTCATAATGCATAAATCAAAGTCACATATGTAATGTTATACTTATACATACATAGATTACATTATTTCATAGTTGAACTTAATTTTATGAGCTTGTAACTAATGCATTTTAGTTGTTTTCCTTTCAAGACTCGAAATATGAATATTATCTGCATAAGTTTAATTAATTCAAAGTTCAATATTAAGTTTATTTAGGAAGGTTTGAGGAATTTATTGATCAGCGCTTCACACCCGATTTTGTTCACGTATTTTTTAACAGTATGTTGCACTTCCTATTACTCTAGTTATTTGTTTGCTTGCTTCCAGCATTTCTTCCTTATATTCTGTCCTGTGTGATGAATATAGGGTAGGTTAAAGCCTGACTCTTGTTTATAAGTAGGTTTTTTGAGATTATTAACTTATAAGATTACTTACTTGTACATGTAAATGTCTTTGCCAGGCAAGAGTTTATGTTTATAGAGAAAACAATGGTCAAGGAATCCAGAATTTGGAAGAGCATTTCTTCTTGAAAACTCACCAGGAGATGAAGGAGTAGTTGCAGAAGAATTAAGTGGTTTAATCATTTTTCCTTTCCTTTGTGGGAACTAGTATTTAGGTGGTGTTGTATCACATTCTAATATTCAAGTGTATGGATTCAAATATTTATAATGAAATTATCAATTTTTATGCGATACCAAAATTTGTTCAGATTGAGTTATTTCAATTTTGCTAGTCAATTTACATAATTTACATATATTGTTCTTAATAATAAAAAATAAAAAATAAATTAAAAAAAGTTGCTAAAAAGGCCTATTGCAACGTGCAGCGAACGTTGCAAAAAAGGGCTTTCGCAACGTTCGCTGCATGTTGCAATAGGCCTTTTTAGCAACGTGCAACGAACGTTGCAATAGCCATTTTTCGCAACGTTCAGTGAACGTTGCCGTAGACCTTTTTCGCAACGTTCGCTGAACGTTGCGAAAAGGTTCCACTCTACGGCAACATCGCAATCCGCAACACGCACCCGAACGTTGCAAAAACTCTTTGGCAACGTTTTTTGCACGTTGCAAAAAGCTGTTTCTGGTGTAGTGCGTTGAAGTGAATTTCAAAGTGGTGGTGGATGAATTGCAACAAATAGATGAGGTAGAATCTTCAAAGTTGAGAGCGGCAGGGGCATGAACAAGATGAAATGCGAAGCTATTGACCTCAACATGCAAGTGGTCTGCAGGTGGAAACACACAGAAAGAATAAGTTTTCTGTGACAATTTTTGGAAAAGTTTGCAGGAATTTTTTTTGACGTGTTTGCTGGAAATGTTTTGGACCAGTTATCGTAACTTTTTGTCAACCATCATCATAAACATTCGATAGTTTATGTGTACATTGTTTAGTGGAATTTCTTATACTATAGTCAGACGAGGTTTATGATTGTTGAAAGGAAAAAATATTAATCTTTTTGTTTTGATTAGAACCTGTTTTTATAATCTGTCTGGCGGAATGCATATAATATAATTTGTTGGGGATGCTTAGACTTGTTGATGGAAATATGGTTTAAAGAGAATGAAAGTGAACTCACAATGTTGGGATTGATTTATAGAATTTGGCTGAAGTTTACCAGGTGAAGAATGGCTTATCAGATTTTGAGATGTGATAAATACCGTATATGGAGTGAGCTTACGGGATATTGGATAGCATAAGAAATTACCGGTATTTGATTTACTAAAAATACCGAATATTGAAGGCGTTGTGAACTTACCGGATTTGAGCTTTGGAACTTACCGAATTTTGGATACCAATACTGTATATGAAATGCACTTATCGATATTTGGCTAAATTACACAAAAATCCGGTATTTAGCTTAGAAATCGATTTTACGTGTGAAAAATGGGATGAACACGATGGGAAGAGGAAGAACAATTATATTCAACTTCTTACAAATGAAAAATACATGGCTAAAGTATTTTTAGCCAAATTACAAAGATAGAAAGTATGAGAGAAATCATTCTACCTACATAAACTAGACAATGCCTAAAAGACATAACTTGTAAAAGTAGATAAAGCAAGTCTAATACTCATCATTACATAGAGTAAGACTTAAACAAAAACATGTGACAAATGTAATTACAAAATAATCTAGTCAAGTGACAACAAAAGTGTCACAACCTTTAGTTTCATCACTCCACCTTGACACTTTTGTTGGAAACACCAAGAAAATTTCTTAAAGTTTCAAACCTTTCCTTTGGCAAAGCTTTGGTGAAAATATCAGCAGATTGATTATCACAAAGAATGGTAGTTGCATCAAGTTGTTTGCGCCTCAGATCTTTTAACATTTTTCTCAACCATATAGCCTGATTTGTTACCTCAGTTGCTGCAATGTATTCAACTTCAGCAGTTGATTGTGCCACCATTTTTTGTTTAATTGAATTCCATTACACAAGACTTGAACTAGCATAGAAAGCAAAGCCTGAAGTGCTTTTCATGTCATCAATAGATCCTGCCCAATCACTATCAGTAAAACTAGTCAAGAACAGATTTTCTGATTTCTTGAAACTTATCCCAAACTCCTCTGTTCCTTTGATATATCTTAGCACTCTTTTTGCAGCTTGGAAATGGATTTCACTGGGTTCCTGCCTGAATCTTGACAACATATTCACAGTAAACATGAGACCAGGTCTGGTAGAAGTTAAGTAGAGCAAACATCCAACCAAGCTTCTGTAAACCTTTTCATTAATTTTTTTTGCTCCATCTTCTTACATGAGTTTTGAATTTTGAATTAAAAGAGTGTTAATTGATTTGCAATTTTACATATTGAATTTTCTTAACACCTCTTTTGCATATTTCTTTTGGCACACAAAAATTCCATCCTTTGAGTGATCAATCTCCATTCCAAGGAAGTACTTCATTTCACCCAAATCTGTCATTTCAAACACCTTCATCATTTCATTTTTTACCACTTCGATCAAGGATGCATTGCTTCCTGTGACTAAAAGATCATCAACATATAGAAAAATGATGATCAACTCCTCTTCCACTTGTTTGATAAATAAAGTTTGTTCATTGATACTTTTGCTGAAACAAAGATTGAATAAATGTGCGTCTATCCTACTGTACCAACTTCTTGGCGCCTGTTTTAAACCATATAGGTCTTTCTTCAATAGATATACCTTATCCTCATCTTCATTTTTTATGAAACCTTCAGGTTGTTCAATGTAAATTTCCTCATTTAGATGCCCATTTAAGAAAGCAGACTTCACATCAAGCTGATATATTTTCCATTCTAATTGAGCAGCAATTGCAAACATCAATCTTATTGTTTCAAATCTGGCCATAGGTGCGAATGTATCAGTAAAATCCACACCATATTGCTGAGCATAGCCTTTTACAACTAGCCTAGCTTCGAGCTTGTTTACAGAACCATCTGCATTCAGTTTGGTCTTAAACACCCATTTTACTCCAATAACATTCTTATTTTTTGGTCTATCAACCAGCATCCAAGTCCCATTTCTTTCAATCACATTAATCTCTTCCTTCATTGCATTTAGCCAACCAAGAGATTTGGCTGCTTCTGTATATGTTGAAGGCTCCAGAACTGCTGTATTGCAAGTAGCATAGATGTCTTCGAGTGATCTAGTTCTGATCACTTCAATTTCTGAATCTGATCCATCATTAGGTTTAGCCTCAGCTTCTTCTTCATCAACATCAACATCCTCATCTAGTAGAGTCATCTTTGGAACCTCAGTTTTATTCACAGAACTTGATTCCCAATTCCATGAAGAATTTTCATCAACTTTGACATCTCTGCTGGAGATTATCTTTTTGGCATGAGGAATATAGCTTCTATATCCTTTTGCATTTCCACAGTATCTAACCAAAACACCAAGTTCAGCCTTTTGACTTAGCTTATCTCTTTTTTGCATCTGGGATGTGAGAGTAACACAAGCTACCAAACACTTTCAGGTGTGATACATTTGGCTTATCTCCTTACCAAGCTTCATAAGGAGTTAACCTGTCCAAGGCTTTTGTTGATAGCCTGTTGAGAAGATACACAGATGTGTTTACTGCCTCAGCCCAGAACTCCTTTGGAACATTTTTCTCCAACATTAGACATCTAGCCATCTCTATAGTTGTTCTATTTTTCCTCTCACAAACTCCATTTTGCTGAGGTGATAGGGAATTGTCAGCTGATGTTTAATCCCTACTTCCTCACAAAATTTGTCAAACTGATTGCTGGTATATTTAGTCCTATTGTCTATTCTTAAAGCATTTATCTTACAATCACTTTCATCTCCACAAGGTTCTTAAACTTCTAAAATATAGCAGGCACTTCTGACTTCATTTTTAGAAAATAAACCCAACACATTCTGGTTAAATCATCAATAAAGAGGATGAAATACCTGCTACCATTCAAGGTCAAAGTTCTCATAGGACCACAAACATCAGAATGAACTAACTGAAGTTTGTTTTGTGCTCTTCTAGACTGATTTGTATGAAAAGGCAGCCTAGTTTGCTTTCTCAATTGACAGATATCACATACACAAGCAACATTATCATTTACTTTTAGCATACTTTCAACCAACTCTAGTTCAGACAGATTCTTTAGAGAAGTATAATTTTCATGCCCAAAACGTTTATGCCACAAAGTATACTCATTTACAGTACTAATAAAGGCATGTAAGTTGGCATTTTCCACTTCAAAGGAAAACTCCTATGTCTCATTTCTACTGTCATTAACTCATGATTGTTTGAATCAAGTATAGTGTAGCTACTATCCTTAAATATCAAGGTGTAATCCTTCTCAATCAATTGGCCAACACTAATCAAGTTTTGATCGATTTTAGACACATATAGAACATCAGAAATAAACTTGATACCTGTTGGTGTTTGGACTAAGACTTTGCCAATTCTTTTTACTTCCACACACTCTCCATTTCCAACTTTCACCCTTAATCTGTAAGAATCATTCAGCTCCACAAAGATGTCTAAATTTGATGTCATGTGATGAGTACAGCCACTGTCAAGTAACCAGGTTTCAATTTGACTTGAAGCTGTGAAGTTAATAGCAGAAAACAGGTGTTCTTCTGCCTGATCTTTAGCTACTTTGGCCAGCTGGATTTCCTTCTTCTCCTGATGATTTTTGCATACTTTTCAACATGGACAAATTGTTTGCAAGTCTTACATTGCACACCAGGTCTGAACCAGCACCACTTGGGAGCATGACCTTTCTTTTTGCAATGAGGGCAAGGAGGATAATCAATTTTCTTGCCAGAATTTTTGTGAAACTCCACCTTCTTCTTCCCATATTGTGGTTTTCTCATTCCAAAATTGGTTTGAGCTTTTTGTATTCCTTTTGCAAACAAAGCTCCCTCAACCTGTTCTTCTTGTCTGAACAATCTTCTTTGTTCAGTAGCTTGAAGAGCATTGACGAGTTCAGCCAAAGAAATTCTACCCAAGTCTCTAGAGTCTTCAAGAGAAGAGATCTTGGATTCAAATTTTTCTGGCAAACTTATCAAGACTTTTTCAACAATCCTTTTGTCTGGTAAATCATCTCCTAACAGCCTTATTTGATTTACAACCTTCATCAAACGATCAGTGTACTCCTTCACCGTTTCAGTGGCCTTCATTTTTAAAGTTTCAAACTCCCTTCTATGATTTAGCATTCGCATCTGTCTTATTCTGTCATTGCCATGAAATTTTTCTCTTAATCGATCCCAGGCCTCTTTTACAATTTTACAGGTTATAATCCTAGTGAAAATAGCATCTGAAACAACAGATTGAATGCAAGAAAGGGCTTTGAACTTCTTGGCTATCTCTTCACTATGCTGTTTCAACTGAGCAATAGTTGGATTAGCCCTCAATGGTGGTGGTTCAACTCCAGTTTCAGTGATCTCCCAAAGATCATAAGCTTTCAGATATGCCTTCATCTTTGCAGACCAGAACTCATAGTTTTCTCCTGTGAATGCTGAAGGTAAAGGGGCTGAAAAACCACTTGAAGCCATATCACTCACTCACCAAAAACACTCGGCTATATATAGAGATTTCTCACTGGTTTTCTCTCAAATTTGTTTGTTCAAAGATCTTAAAAGCTCTAATACCACTGATGGAAATATGGCTCAAAGAGAATGAAAGTAAACTCACAATGTTGGGATTGATTTATAGAATTTGGCTAAAGCTTATCGGGTGAATAATGGCTTACCAGATTTTGAGATGTGGTAAATACCGTATATGGAATGAGCTTACCGGATATTGGATAGCATAAGAAATTACCGGTATTTGATTTACTGAAAATACCGGGTATTGAAGGCGTTGTGAACTTACCGGATTTGAGCTTAGAAACTTACCGGATTTTGGATACCAATACCGTATATGAAGTGTACCTACTAGTATTTGGCTAAATTACACAGAAATCCGGTATTTAGCTTAGAAATTGATTTTACGTGTGAAAAATGGGATGAACACGATGGGAAGAGGAAGAACAATTATATTCAACTTCTTACAAATGAAAAATACATGGCTAAAGTATTTATAGCCAAATTACAAAGATAGAAAGTACAAGAGAAATCATTCTACCTACATAAACTAGACAATGCTTAAAAGACATAACTTGTAAAAGTAGATAAAGCAAGTCTAATACTCATCATTACATAGAGTAAGACTTAAACAAAAACATGTGACAAATGTAACTACAAAATAATCTAGTCAAGTGACAACAAAAGTGTCACAACCTTTAGTTTCATCACTTGTTCATTCTATTCTCAAACTATTGTTACCCTTTTCATTATAGTCTCATTGTATACATTTTCCAACTTAACATTCCTTTAGGCCTTGATCTAGGTAGCAGTGGGATCTAAATACAGGAAGAGATATCTAGCTACAGGTGAAATTGTTGTAATTTCCAATTTGAGGTAACACTGATGAAGAGTAATATCTGCAAATGTTCAATATTCTGTGGTCAAGTAGAAATATGTTTGGACTGGAATGAATGGCTAAAGCTTTTCATATGTCTTTCTAGGTGTTGGACACGAATGAATGGCATACTTTATAGTTTCCAAGGAGATTGCTACTAAGATATTTGTGTTGGTTGTTATTAATTTGTAAGCTTAAAGCATCTATAACTACTAGAAAATGAGGCAACAAAGACAAAATTTTAGCAACCGATGTCTTTCGTTGCGATTACTGATAAGTGTATTTCATACACCTATTAAAGCTCTAAAATATGGATATTTTATAGTTCTTTTAATGAAATTATAGCCTGATTTATTATATAATATGTTTTTAGGTGAAACTCGATGAATGGAAGTGGAGTTGAAAGAAAGAAGCGTTTAATTGAGCAAAAAAGCAAGATCCAAAGTTTGGGGACTAAAGCAAAAATATGCGAAAATAGTGTCAAACTTCATGATAAAGATTCAAGAATGTTAGGGGTCAATTGGATGCAATTATAAATAAAAAAGGAATGAAATATGATCGACATATTTTTAAAAATCAATTTTCAACCGCACAAGTATGTTCCAAGTTTTTAGCGAGAGATTAAGACCCATTTTTTATATAGTAAAGGTTCGAATAGGAAAAATCTATTTGAGGTAAAGTTGTAGTCTTTCGAGTTATTTTTTCGGTGTACTTTAAATTGTCTAAATTGGATAACAGAAGAAAACGTTAGGATACAAATACTAAAGGATGTACAGTGCTAAAAATCTTCCCGAAAGCGGGAGCCATTGCGCCACCGTATGGGCGCCTTTGCACCGCAAAATGCAAAATATTAACTGAAAGGTGGCGTTTTGGCACCACCTCTATGGTGCTTCATTTCCACCCAGCATACGTCGTGGCACACACATTGAGAAACACAATCTGCCACTTGAGAATTAGGAGAGCAAATCAAAGGAAAAAACAACAAGAAATCAGGTTTGAATATTGATTGGGTAAGAAGATCATCTTGGTGCAAGATTCATCAGCTTATCTACATCTTGATTCAAAATTAGGTGATGTACTCCATGATTCATCAGCTTATCTACATCTTGATTCAAAATTAGGTGATGTACTCCATGAATATATATATTTTTCTTTATACATTATAAGTAGCTAAATCTTTTATTAGGGCGAATGATGTAATCTATTGAGACCTTTTTTTTTTCCTATTATCAAGATTCTAGTTCTTTAAAAGCATATGTGTTGATTCTATGCATGCGTTTAATGTTTTAAGTTCTTTGGCCAATTATTCATTGATAATGTGAATCTATTATGAGTGGAGAGGTGTGTTTTAGATTTAGACAACAAAGTAAAATTCGATAATTAGTAAAACGTAGAGATACTTATGCTAGTTATTGAGGTCATTATATGAATTCTTGGAACTTGATGGCATTTAACGAAGGTTCCTCCTCGATGCGAGTGCGTGACGGGAATTCCCACCAACGGCCTGCTCTTCCGATTAGCATAAACTAAGCACATAATACTTTTTGATTTTCTGGACATGAGATAACCACTCTTCAACTGCCAGGAGGTCCTTACCACCATCAAAGGTAGGGGTCGATATCTATGAAATTGTTTTATCGTCAGAATAGACGGTGCAACCAGGTGTGTTGGTGGAACAGGCAGTGCAACCAAGTTTGTTGGTGGAACAAGCGGTACTTGCAGAACTGGTAGAGTTTTAGGTGTTGGAGGAGTAGCTTGAGCAGCCAAGGCTTGTCTCAACTCATCAATCTCTCGCCTTATCTCCCTATTTGTCCTCGCTTGCGCCGTATTCCTATATACCATAATAATTGCAATCTCATTTAGAGGAGTCGATAATACTTGCACAATATAAGAAGAATGTTTATAGCTTAACATCTTTTATTATTATCTCAAAAGAATCCTTCAAGAGGATTTTAAATCATAAAACAGCATTCGGCGCTAACCAACAAGAAAGAAAAAAGAATCCTACTAGACATCAACAATAATCAAACTTAATAAAATCTACTAAAATTTCACTCCTCTGTTCATCATTGCCATCATCGTCACTAATCCAGCCTCCATGCACCCTAGGTTTCTTAGAAGGTTGCGCTTTATCATCTGAAATAGGTAGGGGTACATTTTCACGAATGTACATCTCAGTAGGCACAGTATCGTCCTCGAGGATCGCAAGTCAGGCTAGCTCCCACTGTTCAATCAGCTCTGCACAAAAGGCCTCATAATCAATCTCTCGAGGTAAGGTAGGCACGACCAATCTCCATAAATGATTCAACGGTCTCCAGCCATTCTTTTGGCAAGGCATCAATAAGAAGACGAGTAGGTCGATGACCAGTGACCATATGGCCTAGTTGTCTCACCTCTCTCCACCTTTCTAACATCTCCCAAATGTGCTGGCCCATATTGTGAATTGGATTACACCAATACTCTTCATATTGCCTCACAATCTCATCTCGATGAGGCATCAATGATCTCGTCTTTCTACAAGTTTTCTTAATATGTACCATCTGAGTCATACCAATTATTCAAAGGCAAAATAAGTGGGTAACTAATAAGTTTTAGTTAATTCTCGAGGACTCAAATAAACATTTAATTTGGTTACGTTCTCAAAATACTTGTACAATAATGATTATCCACAAAAGTATTCAAACTCCAACATATACTGATATTCGTACAAACATTTAAAATGTTGTATCTAGAATAAACTTTCTCGTACTCTTCACATAGAAACAAGTATATTTATAAAATTCTTTACCTCAAAGTCGGCATAGCATGACTATGACAGGCATAGTGCTAAGGATCCTCATTAAATTTTTTTTTCGGATCAACTTTATCTGTGACACAACATCTAAGGATATGGTTTCTAATGCTAATCTATAGAAAATAAACCATGCTCTGATACCAAGTTGTAACACCCCAAATTCTCTAAACTCGAAGCGTTAAAAAAATAAAATCATTCTTCTTTGTTTGAGCTCTTAAATGTTAACCAAAATAAATTTTAAATGAGAAAATTTTTGGAATTTGAAACATATAAAAAAAATGTATTGAGTGATATTTGTCCTTATAAACTTAGACAATTATGGTGTATTTTGATTTTGGAAAACATCCGGAGGAAAATCAGCAAATACTGGTCACGCATCAGCGGAAAGAAAAATATGTTTATCCTAGCAAACGTTATGAAATTTTAGAAGAGGCTATAACATTCATACATATACAACATATAAAAATTTGAGGTCTCAAAGATAACGTTCGAAGCACGAAAATATATTTTATCTATGCTGGACAGAAATTTCGAAACAGACCCACTGTATTCTACTAAAACGAACATAACATTTTCTCTGTGTAACATTTTAAGGCAATTCCAAAGACCACTATTAGAAGACTCGTAAACCTTTCAAATTCCACTGATTCCTCTCTAAAATATGCAATGTAACCAAAGTTATGCCATTTTAAATAGGAGGACAGAATCTGAAAATTCATTCCAGCAATATTTAAATTTCATGCATAGCCAATCCAACATTTCTAATTAGTAGTTGACTTGCAATGCATATAAAGCTAGACAAAAAAAAAAAAATAAAAAAAAAATATACATTTTAAAACTGTCATCTACGTGTTCATAAGAGGTCTACGTGGCTGAAAATATTGTTAGAATTTAAAGAGTACGTCAAATCGCCGAGTACTTGCCACCATGCCAAACCACTCCCATGCCTTCAACTAACCTGTAAATTTAGTAGAAATGAGTATCACAAGTAATACTCAGTAGGAAACACTTAAGTAAATAGATTAAAAAAATTATGTTTTCTAAAATTGCAATCTTTGGTTATTTGTGTCAACGTCAATTTCAAAACGAACCGGTGATCAGACAATCCGTTTACTCTTAGGTTTTAACAACCACTTTGCTTTATGAATCAAAATTTATCTTTTAATCTCTTATTGGAACCACCAAATGGGTGCTTCAATTCTCTCATGAGTAACACAATAACGCATTAATGTAAATCGAAAACAAATAATTTTACTCAACTTACAAAAGTGTTGAAAGCATCCCCACCTTAAATATTTGGAGTTTGAATAACCTTTTATATTCAATATGTAATAAAATCTAGCATACTCTTTGCCTCTTCTTTAGAAAATTTTCAGATTCAAAATGCCTTGGTCTATGGAGAAAAGACAAAATAATTCATGTATAGATATAATTGTTTGGGAGAGAAAACGTGGCTAAAGGAGTTTAAATTTTAGTTATCAAAACAAACTTATGACTTTTAAAAACAAAATGGAACGGTTATTGTTTCAAATTCCAAGTGAAATGGCGTGGGCAATGCATTTAAAATTGAAGTTGCAAAGGTGCAATTTTTAAAGTGAAATGGCAGCAGTTTTTTTTTTTTTTTTTTAACACTAACTAACATAATGGGGGTTAAATGATTGGGACGTGCCCTTTTAACTTCCAAACTCAATGGCAGTTATATATATATATATATATATATATATATGGGGTTGTTTGGTACACTATCCGCTATATCTAATTTTTAAAATTTAAGCACTAAATGTGTATGCAACAATTAAAATAACGTGTGTCGCCAAAAAAAAAAACTTTTATTAGAGATTCGATACCTTACAAAAATTTTAAGAACAAGTGCGTGAAACTTTACTACTGTGACCAAAATTTTCATTTGAACTCTTAAGGAAGGGTCGTAGCAACGCTATAATATAACCCAAATTATATTCGAGTTCTGCAAAAAAAAAAAATTATTTTAAAACGAAATACAACCTTTTTTTCCCGTCGCTACACTCTTCTATCACTACTTCCTCTCTATTCTCCACCTCAGTTTGCTAAACCTGGGTCTCCACTTCACTACGAGTAGGAGGGACATATGTGCTAAATTTTTCTAACTCGACCTTCAACTGATCAATCTCTCCACCTTGTTCTTCCTAACTCATAGTTTAAGATTCAGCTTTAGGGCACATCATGTCACCCACATTGAATGTAACATCTCTACTCACAATGATCTTAACTTCTTTTTGGCTTCTATCCCATAACTTATAACCTTTGACAACCTCAGGGTAACCTAAAAAAAACATATTTTCTAGCTCTAGGTTAAAGGTTTCCCTCACTCTGATGAAAAAATGCAGCACAACCAAAAATTATACACTCAAAATAATTACTTAGTTTACCAAACCATTTTTCATGAGGAACATCACCATTCAATGTAGCAAATGGTGTCAAATTAATCAAATAACAAGCAGTCATATTAACTTCATACCAAAAAGACTTTGGGACACCAAAACTTAATATCATGTGACGCACTTTATTAAGTATGATTCTATTTATCCTTTTGCTATTCCGTTTTGCTGGGGAGTGTAGGGAACAGTCTCATGCGTTGTTATACCATTTTCTTTGCACATATTGTGAAATTTAGTGTTACAAATTTCATGTCATTATCAGTTCTCAAAAACTTGATCATCTTGTCTGTTTGGTTCTCAACTTGTCTTTTCCAATTATTAAAATTGTGGAAAATATCAAACTTATCCTTTAAAAGATAAACCTGCACTTTTCCAGTCTAATCACCCATGATAGACAAGAAATACCTAGTTCCACCTAAGGTGGGATTACTAGTAGGACCTTACAAGTCTGAATGCACATATTCAAGCATGCCTTTAGTTTTATATACACTCGTTAAGAAAGAAGTTCTATGATGCTTACCAAGCACACAACGTCACAGAAAGATAAATCAGACACATTGTCATTACCAAAAGTACCTATTTCAATAACAAGTTTAAGACCCTTAATACCCCACATGTACTAGTCTATAATGCCATTTGTGTATGTTATCAGCCCTGGCAGAAGAGATAGATGAATATAAACCTCCTATCACTTTTATAGTAGTAATATAAATACAATTTTTCCTCGATCCCTTGATGGTAACAAATGCACCATTAACTAAATTTAAAGCTCCATTTCCAATTTTACCAATGAAGTCAGACTTCTCAAACCTTTCTATTGAAACTAAATTCATAGAAAGTTCAGAAATGTATCTAACATTTTTTATAGTAATATAACCAATTCTAAAAATAGTATAAGCAAGATTATCACATAGCACAACATGCCCATCATTTGATTCATGCAAATTTTCAAACCAGTCCTTTTATGATGTCACGTGAAACGATGCACCAGAATCAAGTATCCACTCATGCAAACGAGAATTAGCAGTTACATTCATTTCAGTAAGATAAACAACACAACCTGTAATCATATAAACTTTACCATCATCAGTATTGGAAGCAAAAGATAAAGCATTTACTTCATCTCTTTCCTTACCCTTTAGCTTACATTTCTCTTTATAGCAATCTTTTATAAAATGCCCTGTGTTCCTGCAGCTTTAGCATTTCTTAACATTGGTCCTAGATTTTATTCTAGACCTACCCTTGCCCTTCCAATTACCTCTATTACTACTTGACTCACCACCACTTTGGAACCTATTATGGCTGTTTTGCCTAAATTGAGTTCTACCCATTTATCATGTGAAACTTACCACCTTCCTTATCATGTTTTTTAGCTTTGATATCCATATCATTACTTCTAAAAGAATCGATGACAATTTCAGGCATCAAAGTGTCCCTACCATACTCAATCGCATTCTTAACTTCCTTATAAATATCAAGTATGGATCTAAGTAAATTATAGCCTTGTAAGTTTCAGACACTGACTCTTCACAGTTAAAAATATATTGAACAAGTTTATTAAACACATCTAAATTATCATCAAGATCCTTTGAATAATCCATTTGAAAATTGAAGAAACCTTCAAGTAGGTAAAGCTTGTTCGGAGTAAATTTGAGCAAATACAAGCAATCCAATTTTTTCCAAAGCACTTTAGTGATTTCTAGTTTACCCACTTTTCTCAAAACAACTTTTGACAAGTTTAAAATGATTGAAGTATTAGCAAGCTCATCGGGTTCCTCTTTTGTTCTTTTAAAAAATCAACTAAAAACAATTCCTTCAATAGCCTTTAAAACCTTTTATTGAACCAAAATACCTCTTGATATGATCTAGGATGCCAGAGTCATGAATGCATGTCCAAACCGAGACCCGTTTATTATCGAAGAAGGGGCAATGATGCGATCAAGAGCAAAAGGAGTCAAAGAGGCATTGGGGATGCTTGTCAAAGCCACTATTGATGAAACCATGTCTGGGACCCAAAATGGAGAAAGTTTCATGTTGGGGTCGAAGGCTGAAAAGAATTGGATCAACGTGATAAAGCTGGCCGAAGAAAACCCTGGCCAACCAAACGCAAGAGGATCAACCGAACGAGCACTACCAGACATCCGGTAGCCCAAAACTTAAAATCTCTGCCAATTTGGACGCGAGCAGCTCTACCGAACGAGATCTACCGAACGTCCGGTAGAAAAGTTCTGGAGATCCGGACGTCCGGATGGTCGTCCGGTAGCGACGATTTTTAAGCGATTTGTTTCCTTTTTTTAATAGAATTCTAATTCTTTCTATAGTTTGACATTATTTGTTGCCTTATGCACATTTTTTACTAGGTTTAGGGCTCTAGTATAAATACTTAACAGTTTTGTTACATTAGAAACATCTTGACATTAGAAACTTTACTAGGCTTTTTGCTTTCTACCTTGTTCTTCATTGAACAACAAATCGAACTTCCAAGATCTAATTCTTGTGTGTTCAAACATCGGATCGAGGGTTCTTCATTATGTAATCAAGGGGTTCAGCACATCTTTGTTATCGTTGGGTTTTTTGGTTCACTTCATTGGTTTCAAGTCCAAAATCGGGTTTTCATTGGCATTCTTGGGTTCCGCATCAATCTAGTTATGGGTTTCGTAGTCACCATTGCTATGGGGTTCGCATCAGTTGATATCAGAGCTTTGGCTCCAATTTAATCAGGGTCTATCCTTTATTTTTCTTTGTTGAATCTTAAAATTCAATTTTCTTCTTGTTCTTGAGTTGTTCTTCATTTTTTTTCTTCCTAGATCCATATTTTCTTTGTTGGTAGTACAATCTTGTGTTAAAAAAAAAGTTACTGTTCACGTACGGTACTGTTCATCCGTACAACCAAAAAAAAATTTGTTGAGTTTTGTTTGATTTGCTACCAACACTTCTTCAAATTTTGATTCACTATCTAAATCTCGTTATACAAGTTTAGTCCAATTCAAGTTTGAAATTTCCATTGAGTTCTTTAAATCCTTTATTCCCATTTTTCAATTTCTACATACTCTTTAGTCACATTCCTTCTCATATTCGATTTTTGATTTCACAAGTTTGATCCGTTAAGTTCTTTGTTGTCTTTGGAAGTACTTGGTGAAAGTATTGAGTGGTAAAAGGTAGAGTGTGAGATTATTATTGGGTAAAAGCCAAATGAGTGATTCTGAACAACTTGAAGAGGCAGAAATTGAGAGAATGTCTGCCATAGAAGGTTCCAATTCCAGCAGGTACGGTAATCAAACCAATAAATAGAATGATAGGGTGGATCAATTTGAGCGTTTGTTGTTGGATATGGGGGAGACGATGGAGAAATTGAGTACTTCGTGACGAATATTAGTAGGAGACCACCGGTGGATGTACCTCATGATAGGGATACGAGTAGGCGAGTTCCTAGGATAGATGAGTATGAGATCGGTAGTGAATGGGATGAAGGTGAGTATGGAGGAGTTGAGATGGGACGAATGAGGCATAGAGGGGATAGGTTTGAACGACGAGGTCAAAATAATCCTGGAGGTAAAGTTGATAGTAATTTGGATAATGTGAAGATGACAATTCCACAATTTAAGGGTAGGAGTGATCCCGAGGCATATCTAGACTGGGAGAAAAAGCTGGAGTTGATTTTTGATTGCCATAACTATTTGGAGGATAAGAAGGTGAAGGTTACAATGTTGGAATTCACTGATTACGCTATCACTTGGTGGGATCAAGTGGTTACTTCACGACGTCGGAATCGGGAGAGTCCTATTAATACTTGGGATGAATTAAAAGCGGTGATGAGAAAACAGTTTGTGCCCAGTCATTACTACAGGGAATTCCATAAAAAACTGTAGAGTTTGTATCAAGGGTCTAGGAGCGTAGAAGACTATCATAAGGAGATGGAGATTTTGATGATTAGGGCAAATGTAGAGGAAGATCGAGAAGCTACTATGGCTAGATTCTTGAATGGGTTGCATGGGGAAATAGCTAATGTGGTGGAATTGCAGCATTATGTGGAGTTGGAAGACATGTTGCATGTGGCTATGAAGGCGGAGAGACAATTGAAGAGGAAGGGAACAGCTAGGCAACCTTTAGGTAATTCAGGTTCTAGCTCAAATTGGAAACCTAGGTGGGAAAACAAAGGAGATGGAGTTGATTCGAAAGGGAGAACTGAAGCACCAAAAGGAAGGGATGAAAATACTAGTAGGACAGCACCAAAGGCAGAATAACAAACAACCAGAAATCGGGATATCCAGTGCTTTAGATGTTTGGGAAAGGGCTACATCTCTTCTCAGTCCCCAAACAAAAGGAGGATGAGTTTGAAGACATGCCAGCTTGGAAAAGGTTAGTGATCATGGAGACGCAGTGGAATTTGCTCCTGTTGGGAAGTTGACGATCCCAATGAGAGGTCTTAACACTCAAGTTAAGGCAGAAGATACGGAGCAGCAGTGAAAGAACATATTCCATACACGATGCCACATCAACGATAAGGTATGTAGTATGATAATTGATGGAGGTAGTTGTACAAAAGTGGCTAGCACGACCTCAGTTGAGAAATTGGGATTGGTATTACTTAAGCACCCTAGGCCTTATAAATTACAATGGCTAAATGATAGTGGAGCAGTTAGGGTGAATAAACAAGTGATGATTTCTTTCTCGATTGGAGGTTATAGTGACAAGGTTGTGTGCAATGTGGTACCTATGCAAGCGGGTCATATTTTGTTGGGAAGACCAAGGTAATATGATAGAAAAGTTATCAATGATGGGTATAGAAATAGGTATAGCTTTGTCAAGGATGGAAGGTCTATTACTTTTGCACCATTAACACTGGCACAAGTTTATGAAGACCAAATTCAATTGAGAAATAATGAAAAGAAAAGAGTAAGAGAGTCTGAAAAAAGGAGAGAAAACAGTGAGTTAGTGAGTAAGAGAGAAAATGGCGAGGTGGCCGAGAGTGGGGGGAAGAGAGAGAGGCCACATGAGAGGAGAGAAAAAGAGCCAGTTGAGATGAGAGAAAAGCCGAAAGCGAACTTCTTTACTAGTGGGAGTGAATTACAAAAGGCTATAATTGATAAAAAGAACAGTGTTGTTGGTATACAATCAGTCACTCTTCTACTTTAAGGAATCTAACACATCCCTCCCTAGTTTAGTTGAGTCTTTGTTGCAGGAATTTGAAGATGTGTTTCCGGAGGACATGCCAAGGGGATTGCCACCAATTCGGGGCATCGAACACCACATTGACTTCATACCTGGAGCTGTCCTTCCAAACCGACCAGCTAACCGAAGCAATCCCAAGGAGACAAAGGAACTTCAAAGGCAAGTGGAGGAGTTGATGAGCAAAGGTTATGTGAAGGAGAGCATGAGCCCATGTGTTGTACCTGTCCTATTGGTGCCTAAGAAGGATGGGACGTGGAGGATGTGTGTGGACTGCAGGGCTATTAACAACATAACGGTAAAGTATCATCATCCCATACCTAGATTAGATGACATTCTTGATGAGTTACATGGTGCTTGTATTTTTAGTAAGATTGATCTTAAAAGTGGGTACCATCAAATTCGTATGCGGGAGAGTGATGAATGGAAAATAGCGTTTAAAACTAAATATGGATTGTATGAGTGGTTAGTTATGCCATTTGGTCTCACTAATGCACCGAGCACTTTTATGCATTTGATGAATCATGTTTTGTGTGCTTTTATAGGAAAGTTTGTTGTTGTTTATTTTGATGATATCTTAATCTATAGCAAAAACCTAGATGAGCATCTGGAACATTTAAATTGTGTGCTTGTGGTACTTAGGAAAGAACAGTTGTATGCAAATTTCAAGAAGTGTATATTTTGCATGGAAAAACTTGTTTTTCTAGGGTTTGTGGTGGTGTTAATGGGGTAGAAGTGGATGAGGAGAAAATTAAAGCTATTAAAGATTGGCCAACACCTAAAAGCATAAGTTAGGAGTTTCCATGGATTGCCTAGTTTTTATAGGCGGTTTGTAAAGGACTTTAGCACAATCACTATACCGCTGACAAAAATTGTTAAGAAGAGCATAGGTTTTCATTGGGGTGCTGCACAAGAACATGCTTTTAATACTATTAAGGATAGATTGTGTAAAGCACCTATTTTGGCATTACCTAACTTTGACAAAACCTTCAAGATTGAGTGTGATACATCAAGTATAGGCATTGGAGCAGTGTTGATGCAGGATCACAGGCCTATAGTGATGTGAACCCGACCAAGAACAGGCTTGGGAACCCACGAACAAGAAGAAACAAACCTAAGAAAGCTAGAAATCACTCCGTGCAAAGATTCAACCCGACCCGTCTTTCGACCCGTACCAAGAACCAAGATTCCATGCAAGAAATCTGCCCCGTTGATTACTCGAAACTAGAACCGTGAAGTGGGAACGCCACAAAAGGATCGTAACACCTTTTGATAAGTTCAAGGTTTAGATCTTTAAACCACCAAGAATCATGGAGGAATAAATCTTTTGATACCTTTTGCCTGCCTCCGAGGTCTCTTTTGTGGGAAGTCTATGCGGCCGCATGGCTTCCCAGTTTTCTTTCCGTCTGTCTTCCATTTTGGCCTCTTGATTTGAATGTCTTCCAAATCTTTTTCGACCCCGCCTCCAACACGAAACTTGTTCGTTGGCTTGTCAACTTCAATCTTGCATACTCCATGGCTCAACCATCAATTGTGTGGCTTGTAGTGACTCCGTGAAGGCACGAACCCAACTTTGACCCCTTCCCAACGTTTGCCCAATGTTCATTGATTTGTTGTGCACTTCGGATCACATCATTCCCTCTCCCTTCGAAAGGATTCGTCCTCGAATCCAAACCTTGAATGCTCAAATTGTAGCCCTTGCCTCCAATTTACTCAAGCACATGGAAGAGTCCGTCCCCTCTTGGATGCAATTTGGACCTCTTTTGGCCTCGAATACGCCGCCTTCGGTTGTAAACCTAATCTCCATCACACTGATCAAAGTGCTCCCGCCTTGGCCGTTTAATATTGCAAGTTTGGAATGCTCCAATAGTAACTCCATCTGATAAATAACTGTGCCTTCTCCTTGCTTTACTTGGCCCTAGCACTTGTAACAATTTCACCTCCAATGCATCTATGTTGTCCTTCGGATCATCGACCTCATTTGACCCTCTTCATATGAAGCTCCTCCAGTACCTTTAAAATGTCGTTGTTCCCTCGGGGATCACAAAATCAATGTCCGGCATATATGATACTCCCAAAATAAAATACGGCTACTGAATTTTATCCATCATTTGATATTCAATCCGAGCCTCAATTCCAGGGTCGGGTGGTATTCCAATAGATTTAATTTCTAGAATCAAGTCATCGTTAACCTGCAAAATAGAATTAATCAAAATGGGGAGGGAAATGTTAGTGTTCGCCAATGCCTCCTCAATTTTAACCTCCTCGCCATGCAAGTTCACCCCAACTCCTCTTTTACTGTCAAAGACTCTCCTCCTTTTTTCACTTCCACTTCAACCACTTCTCTCTTTTTAATTCATCATGTCCCCTCTCCCTTTTTCGCACAAACAACCCGCTCACTATTTTTACTTTTACTATCTTATGCCTTTGGATGAGTAATTTGAGAATTCAACAAGTCACGAATCTTTGCCAACTCCTGTTTATAATCCAACTTAATATTCTTCCTTGATGTACTACCCGCACTCCTCGCAAAAGATGTTTTCTTTTCCATCTAATACTCATCCCTATTATATCGCCTAGGCTTCTCCCTATGTTCCACCCCTCGCCGATCTCTCCTATAATAATTTGGCGCATATCGTTTCCTCATAATATTCCTCAACGCATCCTAAGTTTCAACACTCCTTTCACCACACCTCCGCCTAGATCCTGTCAGCTCATTCCAGCAAATTTATGCATAATCTACGAATGAGCTCACAATCAACCTCAATTTTCTCTCCTCAGAATAATCATGGCACTCAAACCTCAATTCTACCTTTTCTTCCCATGCCACGTACGCCTCTGGATCACTCATACCCTTAAATTTTGGAATTGTCATTTCCATACCCCTATCAACCCCATATCCATAATAATTTGTATCCCTTCTTCCAAACATATCACCTCTATTTTTCACTCAAGGACTCAAAGGACTTGAACTGGATAACTGTGGGTTGGAATTTTTAAAAATTCAAGAAAGTGGTTCTTGAATTGGAGTCTGGATTGGATTGAACACAATGGATTTTGGAATAAAGATAGATAATAGATTATTGGACAATTTCTAAGAAATTTAAATTATTTTTTTAACTATTTCCGGACGTGAACAGTACCAGGATGAACGGTAAATTTTTTATTTTTTTTGTAAACTCAAAATCTGACTATGAGAACGGCAAAGAGAACAGAAGTTGATTTGGACTCAAATTGAGCACAAAAATAACTTTTGAATTTTTTTTGGGATTTTTCTGGATCAAAGACTCTAAAACTGTTACTGGATAAAAGAACACGAATAACACAAAAGAAAAAAATAAAAACAATGACTCAAAGAAATAAAAAGGATAGATGACCTGAATTTTAAAACTGTGTTCTGATACCACCGATGTGAACCCGACCAAGAACAGGCTTAGGAACTCACGAACAAGAAGAAACAAACCCAAGAAAGCTAGAAATCACGCCGTGCAAAGATTCAACCCGACCCATACTAAGAACCAAGATTCCACGCAAGAAATTTGCCCCGTTGATTACCCGGAACTAGAACCGTGAAGTGGGAACGCCACAAAAGGACCGCGACACCTTTTGATAAGTTCAAGGTTTAGATCTTTAAACCACCAAGAATCATGGAGGAATAAATCTCACAAGTTTTATGAACTCAAATATTCATAATGTCAAAAGTCTCTCTATACAATGAAAGTAAAGATCATATTTATACTGAAACAATAAAACCCTAAGAAATATGAAAAAGGCGAAATTTAAGACTCCTAGAATATAAAAACTTTCCAAAATTAATAAATATGATGAAATACGGAAATTTGCAAAAATTAAATAAAACTGCTATTTTTTATTCTATGAGGCTGCATAGAAGGTTTCTATGCGGTCGCATAGAACAACTTCTACCTACCTCTGAGTTCTCTGCCTACTCCATGCGGTCACATTGTGGGAAGTCTTTGCTTTCCGGCTGTCTTCCGTTTTGGCCTCTTGATTTGAATGCCTTCCAAATCTTTTTCGACCCTGCCTCCAACACAAAACTTGTTCGTTGGCTTGTCAACTTCAATCTTGAGCGCTCCATGGCTCGAACCATCGATTATGTGGCTTGTAGTGACTCCGTGAAGGCTCGAACCCAACTTTGACCCCTTCCCAACGTTCGCCCAATGTTCATTGATTTGTTGTGCACTCCGGATCACATCATATAGCGTACTTCAGTGAAAAGTTGAGTGGGGCTTCCTTGAACTATCCAACATATGATAAGGAGTTGTACTCACTTGTTCGATCATTGGAAACTTGGCAGCATTACATGTGGCCTAAGGAGTTCGTGATACACACCGATCACGATTTATTGAAGCACTTGCGGGGTCAAGGTAAGTCGAACAAAAGGCACGCAAGGTGGATGGAATTTATAGAGTCCTTTTCCTTACACGCACAGTTACTTGGCTTTGAACACATTAAGAGCTTGTATATGAGTGATCCTGATTTCTCTGACATTTATGAAGTATGCAATAAAGGGGCTATTGATAAATTTTATAAGCATGAAGATTATTTGTTTGAGAAAAATAAGTTGTGTGTTCCTAATTGCTCTATACGTGAATTGTTGGTTAGGGAAGCACACAGTGGGGGTCTAATGGACATTTTGGGGGTACAAAAGACTTTAGATATGTTGGGGAAACGTTTTTACTGGCCTAAAATGAGAATTGATGTAGAATAAATTTGTGGAAAATACATAACTTGTAAAAAGGCCAAGTCTAAAGTTTGACCTCATGGTTTGTATACTCTTTTGCCTGTGCCTAGTGAGCCTTGGGTGGATATTTTAATGGATTTCGTGTTAGGTTTATCTAGGACAAAAAGGGGTCGGGATTCAATATTTATTGTGGTGAATAGGTTTAGTAAAATGGCACACTTTATACCATGTCACAAAATCGATGACGCCACCAATATTGCAGATTTGTTCTTTAGGAAGATAGTACGTTTGCATGGGATCCCTAAAAGTATAGTATCAGATCGGGATGTTAAGTTTTTGAAACATTTTTGGCATTTTATGTGAAATAAGTTAGGCACTAAATTGTTATTCTCCACCACTTGCCACCCACAGACCGATGGGCAAATTGAAGTAGTCAATAGAACCATGACTCAATTGCATCATACGGTGATAAATAAGAACTTGAAGAGTTAGGATGAGTGTTTGCCATTTATTGAATTTGCTTATAATAGAGTTGTACACTCTACTACTTTGTTTTCAGCGTTTGAAATTGTTTATGGGTTTAATCTACTAACACCTTTGGATTTGTTACCATTTTTTGTAAATGAACAAGGTAGCTTGGATGGTAAATGGAAAGTTGAATTGGTCAAGTCACTGTATGAGAAAGTCAAGATGCAGATTGAAAAGAAAGGTAAGCTCGTTGCATAGAAAGCGAACAAAGGAAGGAGGCGCGTGACATTTGAACCAGGAAATTGGGTCTGGGTGCATCTCAGAAATGAGCATTTCCCGGAGTAGAGGAAGTCTAAGTTGTAGCCGCCTGGAGATGGTCCATTCCAAGTCATCAAAAAGATCAATGACAATGCATACAAAGTGGATCTCCCAGGTGAGTATAATGCTTCAGCTACATTTAATGTTGCTGATCTCTCTCTATTTGATACAGATACAAATTCGAGGATGAATCCTTTTGAAGATAGAGGGGATGATATGATCCAGGATGCGAGAGTCATGAATGCAAGTCCGAACCGAGACCCGTTGATTATCGAAGAAGGGGCAATGACGCGATCAAGAGTAAAACGAGTCAAAGAGGCATTGGGGATGCTTGTCAAAGCCACTATTGATGAAACCATGTCCGAGACACAAAATGGAGAAAGTTTCATGTTGGGGTCAAAGGCCGAAAAGACTTGGATCAACGTGATAAAGCTGGCCAAAGAAAACCCTGGCCAACCAGACGCAAGGGAATCATCCGGACGAATACTACCAGACGACTGGTAGCCGAAAACTTGAAATCTCTGCCAATCCGGACATGAGTAACTCTACCGAACGAGATCTACTGGACGTCCGGTAGAAAAGTTCTGGGGATCCAGACGAGCCAACCGGATGTCCAGAAGGTCGTACGATAGCAACGATTTTTATGCGATTTGTTTCCTTTTTTACTAGAATTCTAATTCTTTCTATATTTTGACATTATTTGTTTCCTTATGCATATTTTTTTACTGGGTTTAGGGCTCTAGTATAAATACTTAACACTTTTGTTACATTAGAAACTCTTTGACATTGAATTAATTGAAAGTCTTTTTGCTTTCTACCTTGCTCTTCATTAAACAACAAATCAAACTTCCAAGATCTAATTCTTGTGTGTTCAAACATCGATAGAGGGTTCTTCATTGTGTAATCAAGGGGTTCAGCGCATCTTTGTTATCGTTGGGTTTTTTGGTTCACTTCGTTGGGTTCAAATACAAAATAGGGTTTTCATTGGCGTTCTTGGGTTCCGCATCAATCTAGTTGTGGATTTCGTTGTCACCATTGCTACAGGGTTCACATCACCTCTCATCTTTTGCTTCCATATCAAAAAGTCACATTTTTAGTTAAATTTTTCCTAATCAAAATTATGAGTTAAAATGAGAAAATTGTTCGAATGAAGCTTCTCCAGATTTTGCCCTACGTGCCATCTTCGTCGACGGTCGACTCTATCATGTGCCACACACCCAGTGGTGTCTCCACCAGCACAGTGCAGCTCCTATCTTGGGCGAGTTTACGATCGATTTGGAGAAATTGAATTTTGGGCGAGTTTACGATCGATTTTAGATCTAAAACTTGTACCAACACTCTGATACCAGATGTAGTGCAGAAGATTTGATTACCAACTCATTTCTGGGCTTAGTTTAATCCCAAATAAATCGACACCACGAAGAATCCACCCAATGTAATACTCCGAAATTTTATGCTCGTTTATTTTGCTCATTTAAAATTTGTTTTAGGATAGCAATTAAACTTTTCAAAATTTTTATATATCCGAATTGCTAATAGCTTGTTTGGTAGCCATTTTGTTGAAGAAAATGAATTTTTTGGGTTGATGTGATGGAGAATATGTGGTTGAAAAAGAAGGAAAAGTTATTGATGTGATGGAAAATATTATTTTATTGAAGAATGTGTGGTTGAAAATGAAAATGAGAATGAGAATGAGAATGAGAATGGGTACCAAACAGGGCATAAGTTTACATTTTTTTTTTCGGTTGATTAAAAGTTTACCAAGATTAGTTAATTAGTGGTTATAAAATTTTACACCTATTTTCCTACTTATTATTCATTTGGCCGAAATTGGGAAAGGGGAGTACCACCTTTGTAGGAGATTAATGCATGAGATGTTTACCATTTTTTTAATCAAGCATGAGGTGGTTATTGCTGGACATGCAAGACTAATGACTAATCTAAACCAAGTTTGAGGTGCATGGCATGCATGAAAGGAGATTTTTTTGCAAGCCACGTGGTGGAACCATTTGTTTAGTTATCCTTTACTTTGCTTCTATATATATATAACCAAGGGATGAGCAGCCTATATATCTTTGCAAATCAGATTTCTATGTTTAGATAGAGAGAAAAAACGTGCAAGAAGGAAAAAAAAAATAATAAAGGAAAGGGAAAGGAAAGGAAGAAAAAGGGAAGCAAAGCCTAGCACCCTCAATTCATCTATCAACCGAAATTTCTCCAAGTTTTATTGTAAGATAATTTCTTTGCTTAAGTGGTAGGATTTCATGGTAATATTTATGCTTAAGTTATGCATGAAAACCATAATATGAAAGATGTGGACAAGTCCACAAAGTTAGATATCTATGCCTTAGGACAAGTCCGAAGGGCACCGGCAAGCCGGAATGTGCAAGTATGTGTTTCTATGCTTTCTTTTGCGTAGTATTAACATGTTAAATCCAAGCATGGTATCTTACTGAGTATTCTTTATACTCATAGTATCCTATACTAAATTTTCAGATCCATAGTTGTGAAGTTGGTGGAAGTCAGTCGGCATAGTCGATGATGAGTTAAGGACAAGGTTACTTCGCATCGAAGTTTTGTTTTTGCATGTTTTGTTCGACTGCTTTATATATGTTTTTCTTATGGTATTGTATAAAAACATGTATAAGACATGATGTAATATGGTACCGGAAATAAATTATGTAATTATATCTTCCATGTTATGTTAAGAAACATATTTCTAGACTTATTTTCTTGAATGACAAAAGAGGCAGAATCCGGGCAGATTCTAGGTCATTTTCAAAACGATATTTCCAACTCTATAGGCATCCGTTTGAGATTATAAAAATACCACTGAATTCCTCTTAGAGTTGTCTAGATATGGACGCAAGAATCACTCAATTTGGATGTCTATGGCCTGAGATATGAATTTTTAAACATTGAAGGGTCAATCTGGAATTTTCTGTGCAACACTACACTGTTTTCAATAAAACGTCCATACTATATGAACTCGGAAACTTTTCATGTTTTAACCTAGAAAACTACTTGAAATTATCTTTCTAATGGCATAGATTTCATAGAAAATGGAGTTGGGATGAATTTTATAAAAATAGTTGAACTTACTGCCCTAACTTACCGTGGCTGCACCAAGTCCATTTTTATAAAATATAATTTTTGTCGACATGCGCTTCTGCTGGCCATTATTTTTTTTATGAGAGATATTTTAAAAAATTGAAAATAAGTTTCTAACATGTAATACATTTTTTTAAGAGTATTTACATGTACCAAAGGCAGAACCTATTATGATTAGTACGTGACCCTCGAAGTTAAGTTCGGGGTGTCTCAGCGTGGTATTAGAGCGGTTTTACTTTTCTGTAGACTTTTTTTTTTTTTAAGAAAGTTATTGTCCTTCATCATCGAGCAAGCTAGTAACTGACTTTCAATCGACGATCAAGGTAAAAATATTTTTCAAAATTTATGAGTTTTCTTATACAATGGACTACTATATATATTGTTGGATATATGAATATTTTGAATCAAGTCATGTTTGAAATTATGAAGTCATTAACATTTATATAGAGCCTTGTAGAGTAACCTAATCTATTTGTTGTCCTAGTTATGGCACGAATAGTAAGAACCCCCACAAGGACAGAAGCTTGTGGTTTTGCGAAGAAGCGGGACATACTATTGGTATTTTACTATAATCATCGTATGCATCCGCTCTATAGCCTTGTACAACATCTTGATCTGCTAGACTGCATTATTGAGATGTTACAGGAGATGCACTATAGCTTAAGTGATAAGGTGAAGATACGGAGGTTATATGAAACTGTTCCAGAACCTTGGGCTTCAGTCATAAATGAGATTGTGTTGTGGTCTGATAATGACCTTTCATATGAGGACCTTACATACTTACTTCGAGGAAGTTATGAAACTAGCCGCGATATACAACGAAACTTTAAGAAGACTATAACCTTATCCATGAATACCAGTTTACGAGCTACTAATTCTAGGCTAGATAAGGGACCATTGGCTAAGTGCTTTTCGAGAGTTCTAGAGGAAAGTTTTCCCGTACCATTACCAGATAGTTCAGAACGAAGCATGTTAGAGGAAGAGCCAGAGGAAGAACTAGACGAAGAACCAGAGGAAGACCCAGATGAAGATCCCGAGGAAGACCCAGAAGAAATGGAAGATTAGACACCATCTTATCTAGCTATCTTTGTTTTTGGAATAGAATAGGATGTAATACGTACATCTACTTTTGAATGTATGTACCGTACCGCAATATGACTTTTGGTTGTAAAAAAAAAAAATATAGTAATGTATATATATGAAGGAAAGTTGTTTTAGCCTTTGGATTTCTTTAAGTTAGTATAACATTCTGAAGTAATTCTAACTAGATGAATATTTTTCATTCAAAGGAAATGCCTCTGAAGCGCAACCACGGCAGTGCACCGAATTCCAATATGAACTTAGGCAACGGCAATGCTAATGCCAGTTCTAGTGGTGGCGAAGTTAATGTAGCAAACTTTGCACGAGAACTGCTTGCCACAATGCGGGAGTTGGGACAGCAACAGCATGCACCGCCTTTGACTAGGAAACAAACACTAAATCAACAAATACCAATTGAGCATCAGGAGCCCAACCAACAAGCTGTTCAACCTCAAATAGTACCCAACCCGAGGGATCGAACTGCAATGATAGAGCAATTTCGTAAGATGAACCCTCCATCATTCGAGGGGAGTGTAGATCCCTCAGCAGTTGAAGACTGGTTACAAGAACTCGAACGTATCTTCAAATTTATAAGATGCGAAGATGCTGAAAAGGTAACATTTTCGGTGTTTATGTTAAAAAAGGGGGCTAGCCATTGGTGGGACATGACTACTAGGTCATTGACACCTGCTGAAGAACAGGCTATAACTTGGGTGAGATTTAAGGAACTCGTAGAAGAAAAATTCTTCCCGGTAGCTGTAAAGGATCAAAAGGAGATGGAGTTCCTCAGACTCCAACACGGAACCATGACCCTCGTGGAATATGAACGCAAATTTGAGGAGTTATCAAGGTTCGCTCCACATCTAGTGGATACGGAGGAAAAGCGGGCTAGAAGGTTTGAACGCGGGCTTCAACCTTATATTCGTAACATAGTGTTAGTTCTCGAGCTGAACACTTATCGAGAAGTCCTGAAGCGAGCCCAGACTATTTCTTATCAAAGAACTCAAAACGTTGAAAGCTCCTACCAAGTTCAAAATTTCTCCGGTAAGAGGAAGTGGAATTTTGATAAACAGAATAATGGTAAAGAAAAAGGGAATAATGCACTAAAGAAAGGAAACACAGAGATAATAGGAGCTGGTGGTGATAAGCGTTGTCCTAAGTGCGATAGACCTCACAAAGGAGAATGTCTATTGGGAAGAAATATTTGTTTCAAGTGTGGGAAATCAGGACATTTCGCAAAAGAATGTCCCCAGAATCAGACACAGAAGGCTGGAGATGACCAGAAAGGAAAAGCAAGAGTTTTCTCCTTATCCAGGCAAGAAGCAGAGCGAAACCCTAATGTCCTCGCAGGTATCATCTCTGTTTCTAATATGCCTGCATTTGTACTATAGATTCTGGAGCTACACATTCGTTCATTTCTTCTTCGTTTGTCGCAAAGTCTAAAGTAGAATGTGAATTCCTTCCATATACCTTAGAAATCTCTCTTCCATCTGGAAAGATACTTGTTCCTGATCAAATAGCTAGAAATCTTAAGATGGAAATTGATGGTAGAGGTATAGCGGTAGATCTAATTCTATTAACGATAAAAGACTTTGATGTTATCCTTGGTATGGATTGGTTGTCTAAAAACTATGCAACTATTCATTGTGCCGAGAGAGTGGTGATATTTCGAAGACCGGGCGAGAAAGAGTTTCGTTTTGTGGAAACTGAGGCAAATACCTTGTCTTGTATAGTGTCAACAACTCAGGTTGAAAAGACATCAAGAAAGGAATTAGGTCAAAGATTTCTAGTATCGATGACCAATGTTAAACAAGATAAGTTGTCAGCTGAGGATGTTCGAATAGTTCGACACTATAAAGATGTTTTTCCAGAAGATCTTCTAGGTGTGCCACCAGACAGGCAAGTAGAGTTTGCCATCGACTTGGTACCAGGAGCAACACCTATTTCAAAGGCTCCATATCGTATGGCACCATTGGAACTGCAAGAGTTGAAGGTACAATTGAAAGAGCTTCTTGATAAGGGTTTCATTAGACCAAGTGTATCACCTTGGGGTGCACCAGGGTTATTTGTGAAAAAGAATGATGGAACAATGAGGCTGTGCATTGACTACCGAGAATTGAATCGTCTCACTATCAAAAACAAATATCCACTTCCAAGAATAGAAGATTTGTTTGACCAGCTCAAGGGGGCTACAATATTTTCAAAGATCGATCTAAGATCAGGATATCATCAATTGAAAATTAAGCCAGATGATATCCCTAAGACGGCTTTTAGGACGCGTTATGGGCATTATGAATTTTTGGTGATGCCTTTTGGATTAACTAATGCCCTGGCAGTATTTATGGATCTAATGAACAGAGTATTCCATGAATACTTAGATCAATTTGTCGTAGTTTTTATTGATGACATCTTAATCTATTCAAAGAATAATGAGGAACACGAGAAACATCTCACGATTGTCTTGGAAACTCTAAGAAAAGAGAAGCTCTATGCCAAATTCAAGAAATGTGAATTATGGTTGGATAAAATAGGTTTTCTGGGGCACGCAATCACAGCACAAGGATTTGAAGTAGACCCAACCAAAGTAGAAGCAGTGAATAATTGGGTAAGACCAACTAATGTTAGAGAAATACGCAGCTTCTTGGGATTGGCTGGTTACTATAGAAGATTTATTGAAGGATTTTCAAAGATAGCAGGACCATTGACCCAATTGACCCGTAAAGGGATAAAATTTCAATGGACAGAAAAATGTGAACAGAGCTTCCAAGAGCTGAAACGAAGATTAGTCACAGCTCCAGTCTTAACAATACCTGACGGACCAGAGGGATTCGTTATATACAGTGATGCTTCAAAACAGGGCATAAGGTGTGTTCTGATGCAGAAAGGAAAGGTGATAGCCTACGCTTCCAGACAATTGAAACAATATGAACAAAACTACCCAACCCATGATCTAGAGTTGGCTGCGGTAGTTCATGCCCTTAAGATATGGCGTCATTACTTATATGGAAGTAAGTGTGACATTTATACTGATCATAAGAGTTTGAAGTACTTTTTCACCCAAAAGGAATTAAATATGAGGCAGAGGAGATGGCTAGAGCTAGTAAAGGATTATGATTGCACTATCATTTACCATCCTGGTAAAGCTAATGTAGTAGCAGATGCTCTTAGCAGAAAGGCGGTTGGACGATTAGCAGTACTAATCACTATGCAGGACCAGTTATTGAAGAATTTCGAAAACTTACATCTAGAAGTAATTGCTCCACCAATCCAAACTATCACCAGGATAGCAGCTCTAATGATTCGACCAACACTTAGAGATCGGATAAGAGTAGCTCAGGATGGTGACTCTTTCCTGCAAAAGATTAAATCCGAAGTTGGTACTACCAAGCAAAAGGATTTTAAATTGGGCAGTGATAAAGCCTTACTTTTTAAAGGAAGATTGTGTGTGCCGAAAGATGAGGGATTGAGGAAAGAAATTCTGGAAGAAGCACACATAACTCCATATACTGCCCATCCAGGAGGTACAAAAATGTATCGTGATCTAAGGAATATGTTTTGGTGGAGAAATATGAAACGGTGCATAGGTCTTTTTGTCAGGAGGTGCCTGACTTGTCAACAAGTGAAAGCTGAACATCAAAAGCCATCTGGATTGTTGGAACCATTAACAATTCCACAATGGAAATGGGAGCATATAACTATGGATTTTGTTGTGGGTTTTCCAAAATCAGCTAGGGGAAATGATGCTATGTGGGTGATAGTGGATCGGTTAACAAAATCAGCTCATTTTCTACCTGTAAGAATGAATTTCAGTATGGATCAATACGCGCGATTGTACATCAAAGAGGTCATCCGTTTGCATGGTATCCCAGCCTCAATTGTATCGGATAGAGATCCAAGATTCACCTCAAAATTTTGGAAAAGTTTGCAAGGAGCTATGGGAACCAAGTTAAACTTCAGTACATCTTTTCATCCTCAAACTGATGGACAATCGGAGAGGACTATACAGACTTTGGAAGATATGCTGCGTGCCTGCGTCCTTGATTTAGGAGGCAGTTGGGAGAGTTATGTACCATTGGTGGAGTTTGCCTAGAATAATAGCTATCAAGCTACGATAAAGATGGCACCTTACGAAGCTCTCTATGGCAGAAGATGTAGAGCTCCTCTTTATTGGGATGAAGTAGGTGAACGAAGAGTTTTAGGACCCGAAATAATTGAGAAAACTAGTCGAGCGGTTGATAAAATAAGAGCTAGAATCAAGGCTGCTCAGGACCGACAAAAAAGTTACGCTGATAAAAGGAGAAAAGATTTAGCGTTTGACATTGGTGATAAAGTATTCTTAAAAGTGGCACCGATGAAGGGAGTTCTTCGCTTTAGAAGGGAGTTCTTCGCTTTGGAAAGAAGGGAAAACTTCGACCAAGATTTGTAGGTCCTTTTGAAATTATACAGAAAGTTGGAAATGCAGCCTATCGAATTGCTTTACCACCAGAATTATCAGCAATTCATGATGTGTTCCACGTGTCGATGCTTCGACAGTATGTGCCTGATCAAAGTCATGTGGTTAGTTATCAACCATTGGATATCCAACAAAACATGACTTATGAGGAAAAACCAGTAGCAATATTGGATCGTAGAATCCAACAACTGAGAACAAAAGAAATTCCGTTAGTAAGAGTTCAATGGAGAAATCACAATGTCGAAGAATCAACTTGGGAAAGAGAAGAGGAAATCAAGACCAAGTATCCAGAACTTTTCAACTAAGTTTAAGGTAATTTCGAGGACGAAATTCTTTTAAGGAAGGGGGGATGTAATACTCCGAATTTTATGCTCGTTTATTTTGCTCATTTAAAATTTGTTTTAGGATAGCAATTAAACTTTTCGAAATTTTTATATATCCGAATTGCTAAGTTTACATTTTTTTTTTCGGTTGATTAATAGTTTACCAAGATTAGTTAATTAGTGGTTATAAAATTTTACACCTATTTTCCTACTTGTTATTCATTTGGCCGAAATTGGGAAGGGGCAGTACCACCTTTGTAGGAGATTAATGCATGAGATGTTTACCATTTTCTTAATCAAGCATGAGGTGGTTATTGCTGGACATGCAAGACTAATGACTAATCTAAACCAAGTTTGAGGTGCATGGCATGCATGAAAGGAGATTTTTTTGCAAGCCACGTGGTGGAACCATTTGTTTAGTTATCCTTTACTTTGCTTCTATATATATATAACCAAGGGATGAGCAGCCTATATATCTTTGCAAATCAGATTTCTATGTTTAGATAGAGAGAAAAAACGTGCAAGAAGGAAAAAAAAAATAATAAAGGAAAGGGAAAGGAAAGGAAGAAAAAGGGAAGCAAAGCCTAGCACCCTCAATTCATCTATCAACCGAAATTTCTCCAAGTTTTATTGTAAGATACTTTCTTTGCTTAAGTGGTAGGATTTCATGGTAATATTTATGCTTAAGTTATGCATGAAAACCATAATATGAAAGATGTGGACAAGTCCACAAAGTTAGATATCTATGCCTTAGGACAAGTCCGAAGGGCACCGGCAAGCCGGAATGTGCAAGTATGTGTTTCTATGCTTTCTTTTGCGTAGTATTAACATGTTAAATCCAAGCATGGTATCTTACTGAGTATTCTTTATACTCATAGTATCCTATACTAAATTTTCAGATCCATAGTTGTGAAGTTGGTGGAAGTCAGTCGGCATAGTCGATGATGAGTTAAGGACAAGGTTACTTCACATCGAAGTTTTGTTTTTGCATGTTTTGTTCGACTGCTTCATATATGTTTTTCTTATGGTATTGTATAAAAACATGTATAAGACATGATGTAATATGGTACCGGAAATAAATTATGTAATTATATCTTCCATGTTATGTTAAGAAACATATTTCTAGACTTATTTTCTTGAATGACAAAAGAGGCAGAATCCGGGCAGATTCTAGGTCATTTTCAAAACGATATTTCCAACTCTATAGGCATCCGTTTGAGATTATAAAAATACCAATGCATTCCTCTTCGAGTTTTCTAGATATGGGCGCAAGAATCACTCAATTTGGATGTCTATGGCCTGAGATATGAATTTTTAAACATTGAAGGGTCAATCTGGAATTTTCTGTGCAATACTACACTGTTTTCAATAAAACGTCCATACTATATGAACTCCGAAAATTTTCATCTTTTAACCCAGAAAACGACTTGAAATTATCTTTCTAATGCCACAGATTTCATTGAAAACGGAGTTGGGATGAATTTTATAAAAATAGTTGAACTTACTGCCCTAACTTACCGTGGCTGCACCAAGTCCATTTTTATAAAATATAATTTTTGTCGACATGCGCTTCTGCTGGCCATTATTTTTTTTATAAGAGATATTTTAAAAAATTGAAATAAGTTTCTAACATGTAATACATTTTTTTAAGAGTATTTACATGTACCAAAGACAGAACCTATTATGATTAGTACGTGACCCTCGAAGTTAAGTTCGGGGTGTCTCACCCAAAATATTACCTATAGCTTCACCCATTCTGGTTTCTTTTAGTACCCACCAAGAAATACATAAAGGGAACGTATAATAGCAGCCAAATAGGTTGGGTGAGAAAGAGAAGTGTCGAGGCAGACGGTACCACGAACCAGAAAATGGAACGCAGCCAAGGTTATCACTAAAGGGTTGTGCAATGACATGGTACCAATGAGCAAACCATGTATAATAGTTAGGATAATTTTTAGACAATGGGCCAAGCCCAATATGGTCCATAGGTTTTTAATGAGCGGGCTAAGTATGAAAGCCATCCAAGGAGCTACGGGCTTGGCCATGATCAACTCTAAATTTTATTAGGATACTACTAGTGGTCCATACTAGTTATAGGTTTGGGTTATTCCATTCAAGGTGTCAATGTTTCTTTTCAGCAATTTGGTCAATGCCAACTCAGTAATATGATTTAATATCATTGCTTAGGGAGTTCGTTTGACAATAATTTGCCTAACAAGTGCCATTTAGAAAGTTTAATGAAGAGAATGCTGCACATAAGATAGATAGATATATATATATATATATATATATATATAACAGAAGATGTGAAACATGCCTTGGTTAAGTCTCAAACACTTCTTTGAGAGAATTTGATTTTTGATAAAGGATTATTATCCAAATTAAGTCTTAGAGGTTGAAGCAATAAAAAAATTTGGAGATTCCTTATTTGTTGAAATGTTGACTTGCAATTAGTGAAATCCATATGAACTAAAGAGGGCGAGAATAAGTATAAAGAGTCAACCTTAGAGAACACACTAGGAATAGAGTAAAAAGAACAACTTCGGAGATGTGTAAATCTTATGAGTGATGAAAGGGTAAATCTGACTATCGGGGTTCGGGAATTGAAACAACTAATGAAGTACAATGGTTTGCTTAATTCTACACACACATCGGTTTTGCACTAAAAAAGTTTATATTGATTTTTGCAATGTAACATTAATGTTGTTTACAGATTTAATATCATGATTTCAATCCAGAGGCAAAATAACAAGGTTTCATACCAAAAATTTATTTGCGTGTTCACGCATTTATCAAGTTAGGTTACGATTTTGTTTGAGGACAAACAAATGTTTAAGTTTGGAGGTGTTTGATAAGCGAATTTCATACACTTGTTCGGGCACTAATATATGGACATTTCGTAGTTATTTTAATTAAATTGTAGTCTAATTTATTATATAATATATTATTAGGTGAAACTCGATGAATGAAAATGGAATTGAAAAAAAAAAAGCGAAATTTGGCGAAAAATGGAAAGATCCAAAAGTTCGGGTTTTAAAGTATAAATACTCAAAAGTTGTGTCAGACCTCACAATGAATATCCAAGAATGATAGGGGTCATTTAAATGCAATTAGAAGTCAAACAAGAGTGAAATATGATCAAAATATTTTCTCAAAATATTTTTCAAGTGCTCAAGTATCTTCTAGATTTTATGCTGGAGATTAAGACTCATTTTTGAAATAGTTAATGTTTGAATTGGAAATAACTACCTGAGATAAAGTTGTATCCCTTTGAGTTATTTTTCCATTGAACTTTGAATTGCCTTAATTGAATATCAGGAGAGAAATCTATGATAAAAATATCAAAAGATATATGATGCCGAAAATCATCCCAAAGTTGGCACCGTGGTGCTACCATATGGGTGCCCATGCACTGCAACAACCAATATATTAACCAAAAGGACGTCACCCCTATGGCGCCTAGGCGCCACCCAACATAATGTCGTGGCTAGGCGTCACTTGTTGCGTCCTAGGTACGAATTATTGGTCTGTTTAAAGCCCAAAAAGACTCTCAATCCTGGAATAAATTTGGAGATAGTATAAGTATAATGGGATTGGGACTTTTGAAGGGGTCAACACATTGAGAAAAACAATCTATAACTTGAGAACTAGGAGAGCAAATGAAAGAAGAAAAACAACAAGAAATCAAGGGTTTGAAGATTTATTGGGCAAGAAGATCATCATGATGCAAAATTCATCAGCTTATCTAAATCTCGATTCAAAATCCGATGCACTCCATGAATATATACTTTTTTATTCATACTTTATGAGCAACTAAATTTTTTATTAGGGTGAATGATGTAATTTATTAGAATTAATTAGATATTCAACCATGAAAGCCATATTTGTTTATTCTCAGTCAGATAAAAGTTTGAAATAGTAAACTGGGAATAAATAATAGTCATTGTGAAAACGATTATTTGAACTCAAAAGTCTATTAAATTACTTGTTCGATATCATATATTTGGCATAGAAAAACACAACAATTATCAATGGATTAACAACATATTAGCAACGAATTATTATTTTATCATTTTAAAATTATATATTTAATTACCGACAGAATTACAAACAAAAGTCTTTCGTTGGTACAGTTCTGATGCGAATCCGTTGGTAAAAAATAAAGAATAATTTATCAACAAATTTACCAACGAATGTTTTCATTGGAACTAAATAAAAGAATAAAATAATTACCAACGTGGAAAATTTGTTGGTAAATTTATTAAGTAAAAAAAATTTATTAAATAGTTACCAACCTAGAAAATCCGTCGAATATTGGTAAATTATTTAAACATCTATAAAAATTATAATAATCAATTTTTACACTATGCAATTTTCCTCTTACTTAAATTTTCACTTCCACTAAATTTTTCTTTATCCCTCTATATTTAAAAACTTCACATTCCACTCAAATTAAATGTTGAAGCCTAGGTCATCTCCAAAGGAGATGTCAAAACACCAAAATGCACCAAATTTTGGTGCAAAATGTTTCCAATGTGGCACCAAACTTTGCAACATTTTTTTGCAAAACGGTGCAAAGTCAATTTTGCCATTTGTTGTCTTTGTCAACAAATTGATTAAGCTTATTTGTGTCATTTGTGTTATATATTTTTTAATACAATAAATTATTGTTGTTGTTGCTGTTGTTGTTGTTGTTGCTATTGTTATGTGCATTTATAATACATTTTAATAATGTAAAAAATAATAGTTAATGAATTTAATATTTTAGTTATTGTAAAATAATTATTTATTTAGTAATTTAGGTAGTTGTAAAATAAATAAAGAGTTAATTTTTCAAATAATAAAATGAAGTAAATGATTAAACATTGTTCATTTGGTGTAAGTTTGGGTGTAATGCTTGGAGTTGATTTTTAGTTTGGTACAAGGTTTCGTGTAAAATGGTGCAAAATTTATCTTAAATTTTTTTGTAGGGTTGGAGATGGCCTAAACGGTAGACCAAAGGCTATCTCTCATTCTCTTTTGTCAAATGCCAGGCTAAAGCCCTAAGCCCATCGCCGACTCTTTCTGATCAAATTGCCCACGTTAGTCAAATATTATTGATGGTGGGAAGCATTTTGCTATAAGTTTTGGTGGTGGAAGTTTCAGTCCAGCTATAGGAGTAGAAACAATTTGTATTTTCCTCAAAATCCCTTTAAAAGTGAGGGTTCACTATTACGCTATTTTATTCTTGATGTAGTGTTGTTTTCTTCATTTTATTAAACTTCACATTTAAGAGATGTATCTCTAATTAGATTTCCATTTTGTGATTGTGGCCGGAGAAGAAATCGAACTTCCTGTTGGAATTGAGAATGAAGGTAATACTTTTGATGGGTTTTGATACCTAATAAATTCGGGCGATGATGAAAAATCGATGTCGAATATTTTATCGACACCAAAAAGTTACGGCTCGACTCTAGAACAATTAATACACACTGGAGGGCTGGTAGTTTATTTAATGGATGGATTTGATTATCGTTAGCTTATTAACTTGGCTCATTATGAGTAAGTCTTAGCACAAAGGAGTGACCTAAACCTAGCCTATTTATATGGTAGAAACCTAACCATTTTCAGTGTGCTACAAGTGAAGGGAGTGTGTGAGAATAGGGGGCAGCCGTCTTGGGGAGAATTGGGAGAGATTCCACCATTGTTGTTCACCTTGTTTCTTCTCCATTGTAGTCGCCACCCAGTGTCCTTTGTGGATACTAAATAGAGAGCAACCAGAGAGGGAAAAGAGGGCAACCAACAAGGAAGCGAAGGACAACCAAGGTGCAGAGGATTGCTGGGTCGCGCCTATAGATTGGTGTTTGTTTGACTAATTTATGAGCCTAAATCAAAGGTTTCTCGAGTGATTTTCACGAAAATGGTATTAGAGCTTGTATTGCTGAGAAATACATGATATTTTAGTGAAAAAGGGGCTGGAAATTGGGCAGGATCGACCTGAAAATCGGCAGAAAAATAGAGGCAAAATCTGTCCAAATTTTAATTCAAATTGTGGGATATGTTTTGTTGATTTCTAGCCAAATTAGTGATCAGATGGATAAATGGACACCACTAGTAAATTGTACAGGCGAAGACAATCTAGGAAGGTGGCGCGTGGCCAGAGTCAATGTCGACGCATGACGAATCAAGTAGAGAGAGTGGCAGCACATGGGGCCGATTCCGACAATGACTCCAAAAGATAGAATTTTTCCGACGATGAGACGGACCCTGCGGTGTTATCGGATTTCAGTTTCGAGCAATACGGTGAAAGTTGGAAGATTTTGCCCTTTGTCGTTCGGGTACTGGGTGTCGTTTCGTGTTACCGCGGTGCTGGAGACTTTAGGACGAATGGTGTCAGTCCTAAAGTGGTGAATTAGCATCTCCCAATATTTATGGACCTTCAAACATGGTCCGCTCGGTACTTTTGTTATTGCTGTTAAAATTATTGTGTAGGTAATTTATTTTTTGCATTAGAAGTCATCGTATGGGATGACAATAGGATTGTGGTTACCGTTAAGGGGTAACACTGTTTGTTGCTAAACTTAGGAATTACTTGTTAATTATGTATCATAAAGTTTTTGTGAATTTGTTACCAATTTTTCTATATTATTAGAATTGCATGTGACCTTAGGAAAGTTTGTTTGACTTTCTGTGTGAATTATGTCTTTACTTTACTTGTGGTCACCATTTGGTATTGATGGCATACATAGGTCTAAGGCAAGTGCGAAAAGTAACATGTCTTCCAACTGTGGTAATATTTGGACTGGTGAAATAGATTGTCCTAGGAATGATAATAAAAGGAAAGATGAGATGAGAGGTGAGGTGAATGTTGACATTGAGTCGAGTGATGACCTGTGTGAGGTTTATTGAGAGTAAACCTAGTTACAGCATGTGCATTTTTGTGTAACTCCTTTTCTGCATGTGTGTGATTGCTCAATTTCGTTACATGATTATATCCTACATTTTAATGTGTTTGATATGTGCATTGGCATGAATTTGAGTAATCTTATTACTTTGTATAATATGCTTACATGCATAGTGGGTTGAGCTTTGTGGCGTACTCCGTTTGCTCTCTGTGTGGTGTGAGAGAGTGTGGTAGTGAGAAGAAAGATGGGCAGCCATTATCTCTTTTATCTTTTTGTGTCTGTGTGGTTTGTAAGATTGTGTGAGGCAACCATTTAGGGTTATCTTCTTCCTCTTTGTGAGCCTCCTCTGTGAGTATAGCGAACTAACCAATTTTTCTTCTTCTATTCTCTTTGTGACAGCTACATTCATCCTTTCCTTTGTGGAGTTTTTTAGCATTGGTGATTGGAGTAACCTTGTGGTGCGTGGGTCAATTTAAATTAAGCCCTAACCTTTGCGGTCTCCGAAAGGTATTGATTTTCATAGTGAGCTTGTGGATGTCTATTGGTAATGTGGAGGATAGATACCTAGGGATACATTGTGGTTTGTACCGGGGGATGTGGAGTGTGACATTTGGATCACGAGTGGAGATGTGATTAAATGTCTAGAATCTTTTATTTGTAAAGAGACTCTGATCAGGTGGAGTGTGAGTGAGACACTTCTATCACTTCTATTAGGTGGAGACCCATAATCCACTTAGGTTGGGAGAAGTGAAGTGGTGATAGAGGATTATCCCGAGAACTTAGGATCTATTGTGATTTACCTTTTAGACATGAGTCGAGTGATTAGTCCAGTGTGCATGGTAGGTGATGAGAAGAGATATGTGTTCTCGAGGTGGGAGCAACACGGAATGAGATATGATAAGTGTGATGAGATCTTTTTCGTAAGGTCATCTATGCATCTGTTGCATATATATTGGCTTGTTTGATTAACTTGTTGTTAATTTGTTGTTCTGTGTTGAACATGTTTGAAAAAATCTATGTATGTTATCCTATATAATATCTTCATTGCATGATTATTTGCTCTTGACTGTTCACTGTGATTATGTGTTTCTACTTGGGCGTTCTTGACCTTAGCCCTAGTGAGTATATGAAGTAGGTATGGTATGTATTTCAGGTTGGAAACACGAGGTAAGGTCTGTTATACCAATTTTATTGGTTACCTTGATTATGCAAGTATAAACTGTGTGTTTTGTTGCTTGCAGATTTATTGGGAATCAAGGTGGAGATTTGTTGGGTTTTAATACCCAATAAATCTGAGCAATGATGAAAAATCAATGTCGGATATTTTATTGACACCAAAAAGTTACGGCTCGACTCGGAAATAATTAATACACACTGAAAGGCTAGTAGTTTAGTTAATGGATGGATTTGGTTATCGTTAGCCCATTAACTTGCCCATTATGAGTGAGTTTTAGCTTAAAGGAGTGACCTAAACCTAGCATATTTATATGGTAGAAACCTAGCCATTTTCAGTGTGCTACAAGTGAAGGGAGTGTGTGAGAAAAGGGGGTAGCCGTCTTGGGAGAATTGGGAGAGATTCCACCATTGTTGTTCAACTTTTTTCTTCTCCATTGTAGTCACCATCTAGTGTCTTTTGTGGGTACTAAATAGAGAGCAACCAGAGAGGGAAAAGAGGGCAACCAACAGGGAAAAGAAGGGCAACCAATGTGTAGAGGATTGTTGGGTCGAGACGGTATATTGGTATTTGTTTGGTTGATTTATCAGCCCGAATCAAAGGTTTTTCGAGTGATTTCCTCGACAACTTTGTTATTTGGCCGCATGACATGTTTTCTTTATTTGTTCATCAGATGTAGTTAGTGATATTATTGGCCTTTAAATTTCATTTTTTAATTCTGCATATGTTGTTGTTGGATTTTCGAGTCAAAAGCTTTATCAAGAAAGCTCTAACATTGTTGTATTTTTTATGTCAAGGAGGAGGTGATAACCGGTACTAAACTCACCGGATTCTACAACAAAAATAAGCATAAACATACATATATATACTCTGGTTTTCTGGGAGAAAACCAGAGGAGACGAAGTGATTTTAGAGACTACATTTTGATGTTTTAACTTCATAAATTCGAGTTACACAAAGGCTCCATTATATAGAGCAAGTTACTAGACTTTATACCAACTATTCTACCCACTAGTCATGCTCCTACATACTAGACAATACACTTACATATAGAACAATACATTACAAGTACATTTTGACAGCATACTCTACTACAATATAGGTCTAACTTTCATCATATCATAGTTAGCCATCAACCAAATATATAACTAAATCAAAAACAAAAATTACAATAATTTTGTGACAACAAAAATGTCACAATTCCAACACTCGCCCATGACGTTTTTGTTGGAACCTCAAAGCATTCTTCATGTTTTTAACCATTCTTATTTGGCGACTATAAGTTTGAAGTTTTTTTTTTATTTGACCGAAGCACCTTAGCCGCAACTCTCTTTCGTAGTTGATCAACATCTATTGCATTCGAATGAACCTCATACAAAAAACTTTCATTCTTGCATCTTTCCTTAGATTTTTGAAAGCTGAAACAGGGCTGCTATTGAAGCTTGCTGGATTTCGATTTTTTGCAGCCATTTTTCATCATCAGATTAAATTTTCTTAGGGGCAGTTGCTGATTTTGCACATGATATATGACTTTAGCTTGGTGGGTTTCGAGCTTACTAGCTTCAACTAGATTCACTCCTTCTTCGCTAACTGGATTTAGCTTCTTCATCATACCAGTTTTCCTCAACAAATTTCAGATTCAAAAATTTTTTTTTATGACAACAAGTGTGAAATTTCTTGTTTTCCATTTGATCCGACCTTCTTGGTTGCAACTCTGTCATAGTTGTCAACTCTTTTAGCCAAGGACCAACCCCATGCAAAGAAAAACTCTCGACTTGCATCATTAATTTCCTCAGTTTACTGCTAACTTTTTTCAAAAAAGGAGCTTACTGGATTCCATTTTGAGCTTACCAGATTTTACAATGCTTAGGCTGAACTTACTGTATATAGTCTTACCGTATTTCAGAAATTTTAGGCAGCATACCGGATTTCAGCCTTGGCCTACCTGTTTTAGGCACTTACTGGATTTTGAATCAAAGAGAATGAAAGATTTGATCTTTACCGGATTAATACTGCATACTGTATTTGAAATCCTTACCGGGATTGTTCTCACCGTATTTGAATGGAAGCTTACCGGATTTCAATAGCTTCCCGTATTTCATATTACCGGGTCTAGAAATTACCGTATTTCAGTTAAGAAGAAAGGAATATTCCTTAACTTACCGGTATTTGATTTAAACTTACCAGGTTTGGCCATTTTTATACCGGATTTTAAGCTTTTTCTTCAGCATCATATACCATTTTTTTCATAGCCATATAAACACCAAATTAAGGCCCTTTTTTTCACCAGCTTCTTCTTCAACATTTAACTCCCCTTGTTCAACTTCAACTTTGTTGGATTCTTTAGATGAGCCCCATCTGTAACATCAGATTTCCATTCCTGAACCCGATTTTTTATTTCATCTAGCTGCCTGCCTCTGACCAGATTCACTCTTCTTTGGCTGAGCTTACTAGGTTTCAAGCTTATTGGCTTCTACCAGATTCACTCATTCTTTGCTAACTGGATTCACTCATTTTTTTTGCCCATTTACAACACTTAAAACCAACATTTTTTTTCATTTTTCTGGCATTTTCAGCAACCTTCAGCTGTTGTTTTTCATCAATTTTTCATGGCCAAGGTTTAGTTTTTCAGCTCTAAATCGTTGCCAGCATATCAGATTTTTCATTCTATCAACACCAGATTTTTTCAGCTCTTCAAAATCCTTTTTCACCATTTTTCCTGCTCCTTTTCACAGCAACTTTGCAACAATTTCAACAAGCCAGTATTTGCTTCATTTTTAGCCACTTTCAACACCGTCAAGGATCAATCTGACTCCCAGGGCTGCTGCTAAAACTTTGCTATTTTTCCAACATTTTTGGCTGCCCTTCTTCTTCATTTTTTTGGCACTTTTTTCAGGCCCCTTAAGAACATTTTCAAAGCCCTTCTAAGATCATTTCAGCTCTGATACCATGTTGGATTTTTTAGTCAAAAGCTTTATCAAGAAAGCTCTAACATTGTAGTATTTTTTATGTCAAGGATGAGGTGATAACGGATACTAAACTGACTGGATTCTACAACAAAAATAAGCATAAGCATACATATATACTCTGGTTTTTTGGGAGAAAACCAGAGGAGAAGAAGTGATTTTAGAGACTACATTTTGATGTATTAACTTCATAAATTCGAGTTACACAAAGGCTCCATTATATAGAGCAAGTTGCTAGACTTTCTACCAACTATTCTACCCACTAGTCATGCTCCTACATACTAGACAATACACTTACATATAGAACAATACATTACAAGTACATTTTGACAGCATACTCTACTACAATATAGGCCTAACTTTCATCATATTATAGTTAGATTTCAACCAAATATATAACGAAATCAAAACCGAAAATTACAATAATTTTGTGAGAACAAAAAAGTCACAATTCTAATAGTTGTTCATAACTTTCTCGCTAAAACATATCTGAGTAATTTAATGTATTTCTGTTTCTACTAGATAGGTTTATAATTGGTGTATTAGATACTGTCAAATATGTGGATAGATGATTTATTGTGCCACTTTTACGATATTAAAAACAGGGGGGAATCAAGTTAATAATGCAATATAGGCCACAGATCATCTTCCCTTTGCTCACCAGTATTTGGTTCAAAATCTTTCCACTCAGGTATCTTTTGTCTAGTCTTCTTTTCATTATATTTGTGCCCTTTGTTCATGAATATAAATATCCTTGATATTCTCTAGGTCAAGGACAATATTTAGTTGTACATATGGTCTAGTGATCGTATGCTCAGCAATTTTGTGCAAAAAAAGTTTTAAATATATGCGCAAAAGGAATGAATAATTTTATTTGTCGCATTGTGCTAAAGGCTAATAATTCTCGTGACTTGTTGCTTCATTAAATGGGGTTATTACCGATATTTCTGTAAGACTTGTTTAGGGAGTGACATGAAACTTTTAATTTTATGAACTAGTCGAAGTTAAATCCATATCGTGTAAAACTAAGAAAAGACGATGAAATGACCTGATTTTTGTCCTAAAAGGTCTAGAGCTATAAGTAAATACGAGTTTGACATCTGACTGATTGATTAATAACCTCATGTAAATTTCTATTCTCTATTCCCCTTGAATTTTGACATTTCGATTTTCAGCTGTTTTGTGGAATGTTCATGAATTTTCACAACCTTAGGTTTGTAATTTTTTGTAGCTAGGTTATGATATTTGTTGTGTATGTGCTTGTCAGATAGAGATGGAAAGAGAACTTATAAGGGAAAATTGTAAGGAGTATTGTATTCGGATTCTCTCTATGAAATTTTAAGCTTCAACTATTGATTTATGCTATAAGTATCTTCAAATTCTGGATTGTGAATTGCCTATTGAATTTTAAATCACTTCTCTCTCATATGATTTTTGGATGACTTGAAATAGTAATGTTCATATTTCCGTTTTCTAGGCTTTTAACAATGCTTCAATCCGTCCTGCCGCCCAACCAAATTTCCCCTACATATTTGCTGTGAGCAAATTTTTTTAGGCAAGTTTGTTGTATGGTAGAAGTTCATTACTCAGTTTTTTGTAGCACTGAGTATCTGTAAATTTCATGCAATGGCAATCTTTTCTTGACAAGTTTTGATTCACATGGGAGATGCTATCTCTGTAAATTGGTTTTCATATACATATATAGGGAATATTTTTGTTACTTACTGTAAAATCTATAACAGTCAAAGTTCTTCCAGTTGGGCTTAATTTAAGTGTAATGGTGTGAAGAAATGAGTGGTTCATCCTTCTATGGGATGATCATCTTCAGTGGTGAAGAACTAGTTAGATCGAAGGGGAGATGGAGCTGCTTCAAGCACAACAAAAATGAGTTCAACAACTCAATAAACTAGTGGTTTCATAGTGGGGGAGATGACAGTGAAAATAAACATAGAATACATAAACATAAAAGAAGTATAAAACATACAAACTCACTCTGCTGGTATTTTAGAGCAGTAGAGGAGAGGAGGGAAAACCTCCAAAAGACTACATCTTGAATGGTCTTTGAATGTAATTTTTGTATTGATTTTCTTGTGTGATGTTGGTCTATATCGAGTCCCACAAAGGGGTCATATATATAGAGAAATATGGTAGTCAACCTACTACCAACTTACATGCCACTCCCCTTGATTTAAGGACTAATTTCCCAATATTTAAATCATTTTCATCACATGTCTTAGTTGGTTTATAACCAAACTAGACTTACAATATTTGAAACCACAATTACAACTTAATTTGTTTGACAACTAAGTGTCAATACCCAACACTTATTTCACAATTTTTTAGTTGGAAGGACTTGTTTAATTGTACATACGTAAATTCCTTTTTCCCCTATTCTTGAGTGCATATGAACATACTATTTTATGTATTCAGGTTTGATAAATTCAACCTTATTTGCTTTTGGTATATTTAAATGTGTAGAAATTTGAATAAAGGGGAAAAGAAGGAGAAGGGTTCTGATGTGGCTGAGAAAGTTGTGGTGGTTGTTAAGGCATCAAAGGAGATTCCCAAGACTGCTCTTGTTTGGGCTTTGACTCATGTTGTTCAACTTGGGGACTGCATTACTCTTCTTGTAGTTGTTTTTTCATAGATTTATAGTAATCTTGTAGGGATATGTTTTCAATTTCATGTACCATGGTATGTTAGTTTACCAATTAAAATTTGAACTCAAGCATTTTTTTTTGTTTAAACTATAATAAATTATGTTTCCAAGAAAAGAAATGTTATTAATAACAATCAACATTTTAAAAAAAAAATTAAGTCAAATCAACGACGGAAATAGAACGAAAATTTGTCGCTGATTAGCAATGACTAAAAATTTGTAGGTATTTAGCGACATATGAAGTTATTGCCAATGTTGTTATTAAATCAAATCCATTGGTAATTATCAACCAAAAATCCATTGCTAATTTGTTAGTAATTGGTGGCAGATTTTTATACTCATCGCTAAATTACAGACGCTAATTTCCAAGTCTATTCAAGCTAAGGAAAATTTTCATCTGTAAAGCCATTTTCCAATGGAAATCATGGTTTTAGCAACGGAAATTTTTGGTAGTGTATGTTTGTGTAATTTCAACTCTAAGGTTACATTTAAGTAGACTTTATCGTAGATGGGAACAAGTACTATTATGACATCACGAACATACTCAAGAATAATGCTTCCTGTACAGGGCACTGTTTCACAGGCACTGTATAGGCATCTCACATGGGGCGGGTGGGTGGGTGGGATTTTTGACAATTTTTTAATCACAGGGGCCCACCCCATGTGAGATGCATGCACAAGGCCTGTGAAACAGTGCCCTGTACAGGAAGCATTATTCCATACTTAAACTAATAAACAAGCTCTACCATTATTGACATCTTTTGTCAGATTTGAGGGGCCGTCAATGGGGAAGAACGGATTTTGGGGTTAGGGTTATAAATGATTTTTGGCATGAGAGATTTCTTCTTGAACGATTTCAGATTTTCCCCAAAGTGAAGATATTTTGATTTCACAAAGAGAAACGTGTGTTTGATTTTAATGGGCAAGGCATGTTTAGCCTAAAAGCACGATTTGCTAAGCTAGAGGCCACCTTGTCATTTAGTCTACCATCTAGATGCATTTAATAACCATGCCATTTTTCCGTCATCCAAGTAGACAGAAGAAGAATCTGAATCCAGAAGGTGAGTGATGGAGTGCAATAGACCTAATTTTAGTGACCACTGGAAAGCTTTCTAAGTTGGGTGAGTAAGCCATGACATAGCCTAAAGTTCAGTGACTATTCAAACATTTAATTTGAGTTCCATCCACTGCCACATCTCTGAGTTTATGCATTATTTAGTTGAATGGAACTTCAGGCTAATGATGAGGTTATGTTTAGAAATGTGTTTATTTGTGACTTCTGAGTATATGATGCTACTTTTCACATCTAGCCTATCTGTGTGAGACCCTAATACTGAGCACATAACCAATTTTGGTTGTCATTTAAGTTTGGGAATATGTTTCCAAGCTCAATTAGAGAAATTCCCTAGTTTTAAACTAAACAAATTGAGAAGTAATCAAGGATGAGAGTATCTATATCTTGCGTTTGAAGTTTGAAGTTTTTTGTTGAGATCAGGGCATCAAACATGAGTTAACAAATTGTTATCACCACTACAAAATGGTGCTAAATAGAATAACATAGCAATAATGTACATGGCTACATGAATGTTAAAAAAGAAAATCTTCGTGCAAAATTTTGGGCTGAAGACGATCACGTGCCAATCATTTTAATCAACAGACCACCCGAAAATTGCTTAAACGGCGGAAGGAAAACAAGTGTTTATCGATTTAGAATATTTGGTTGTCTTACTTATCCGCATATTCCTAATTCTTTGAGAAGTAAGCTTGATGATAAATCTGCAAATGCATCGTTATTGTCTATAGTGAAAGGACTGGCTTATAAACTCTATAATCTAAAGTTAAAGAAGTTGTGAATGTTGGAGGTGTTCGGTTTGATGAGAAAATTTCTTATGATTTTAGATTTTTCAGGTTCATCAATTTTTCTAATTTCTATGTATGAAGAAAATGAATTTTAGTCGTAAGATGATGATGTTGCTAACATTGGACTGTGGAAGCAAAATTTTCCAGAACTAAAAAATTTATTTATTTCAATAATCAAAATCATCTAAATGTTCACGTGTATGTTGTATCAAGAGTCAAGGTTCAAATTTTACCTAAATTTGATGTTCAATTTTTGAATTAAATCTAAATCACTAACTTCTAGCTTTTTAATTCAAAGAAATTGATGCTTCAAACCTTCAAATCTTCTATGGTATTCTTAAAAGTCAATATTACATCAGTGGGTGGAAACATGCTTTTAATTAAATCAAGAAACTAATTTTTGGACTAGACAATTGAATAAAGTAAGAAAATAAATATTTTATCTCTCTTATTCTCTCTCCAAATTTGAACACTATGTAATTATGTATTATGATTACTGTTCAATCCCATAGGATGTTTAGGTTCAATCTAATCTCTATTTATAGAGTTAGAATAATTACAATCCTTGTACAATAATAATTTCACATTCAAATAGGAGTTTTAATTAAAATTTAAGTAAGAGTTTTAATTAAAGTCCACATCCAATTAGTTTACATTTAATTGCACGAGTAGTCCTACAACTTTAATTACAATTATAATTAAGTTTGCAACTTTTATTGCTATTACAACTAAATACAAAACTTTATTGTAATTACAATTAAGCTAAAAAAAAAACTATTATGATTACTGTAATTAAGCTTCAATATTTTATAGAGCTGCCACAAGAACTTGATTGGACATATTATCAAAGCTCCAACAATTAGATCATGTCGAGTCGACCTAGACCACCAATCTAATTATTAGTTTTTTCTTTTTTTTCACTAAAGGTAAAAGATTGAACTCTTAGAATATATAAGATCACATAAATCAATAAATCTATAAACTTTCCTCTGACCTGTCGTATATACATTTTATCCCCATACGAGATTCGATAATTAGGTACAAGCATAAATGATTGTTTTGCCCCCTTCAAATGATTCTCACTAACTTAAGTATTATTTTTTTCAACGGTCCCCTGAACTAATCACAGACGTCGAAGTTTAGCAGTTGTTAAACACTAAGCTCAAATTTTAACCGTTCAACAGAAAATACTCGTTATACCCATTTTTCAGGGAGACGGTTCTAACACGAATTCATATTATATATTTCGCTCATTCTCAAGTTCACATCTCATCAAGATATTTGACCAATCAAATTGATCTCACACATTGATGAATCAAAAAAAACATTAAAATCACGAAAATATATGCATAATCTTGTCAAGTGATTTAGATGAAATACACCGCGATCAAGTGAAATTTAATTCTCTACACAGACATGCTATAGAATTAAACTCAACATGTGGTCCATTCAATACACCAACTGTACTAGTGTCACTTTTTATTATTTCTACAATAAGGACTAATAAGTGCGGGTTTCACACTTATTTAGACCGTTAAATTTATATAATTGCGAGTTTTTATTAGTATGTTATTACATAATTTTGTTACCTTTTGTTATATAGGTGTCAACCCGAGTTTGAGCGATGATTTGAAGGAATTTATGCGAGAAAAGGCCAAAAGAATTGAAGATGCAATATTCTGAAGTTTGGCATACAAGGCTAACACCTTTTGGAAGAAGATGATAAGTGCGGGATTTGCACTTATCTTGGCCGTTAAACTTCAAAAGTTGTAAGGTTTTCATTTATAATTTAGTGCTTGTTTTAATCTTTTGTGTTTTTGTGGGCGAAACCCGAGTCGAGTGTTGAATGGAAGATTTTACGCGAAAAAAGATTCAAAAATGTGGAAGTGCGAGAATTTCAAAGTTCGGCGAGCTAAAGAATTTAAATGCAAGGATTGCATGGTTCAGCGATCTCGCCATCGTCTTTTTTTTTGGTTGATGAAGCTTTACTCATTTAAGGTCTTGAAGGATGCCGAAATCTGGGTGCCATTTTACTGATTTTCTAACATGAATTTTACTGATCCATGTGTACGCTCAATCCAAGCCATGCATACGCATGGTCCAGTTCTAGCCTGACTTCCTGGGTAGCACAAACAACCCGATTTTTTTTACCCGCTTTTTGGCTTATTTTTTACCCAACTTATCTCCTTTCCTTCCTATAATATAAATACTACTTGAAGACCACTTCAGACCACAAAAATGAGAGAAAACTTGGGAGCTCCATCTCTACAACCATGGTTATTTTGGAGAAGAAGAAAAAGGGAACTCCATTAATATAGAAGACCTCATCTTTCCATCTCTTTATCAATAAGATCTTCTTTTCTTTATCTTCATTTTTATCCATTTGTTTTATTATTTTGTTGGGTTTATGTAAATGCTCTATGGATAGATAAACCTATGTGATTGGGGGTTATTTTCTTACTTTAGAATGAGATTTAAATCAATTTGTGTTTTATTGTGTTCTTGAGATTGATGTGATTAATTCATTGTGTTTATGTGTTTATTGTTCTTCTCGGTTATTTAGCGGGCCAACTAGATGATTGAGTTGTTTAAATATATGCTATTTTGGGATTTGTAGTACGTAATCGCTATTTTTACCAAAACCTAGTAGCAACTACATTTCAATAGATTATGTGGAATTTTCAATTGAATGTTTGTGGATTAACACTTCAGTTAGTAAACCGAGCTTGTGAGTTTGCGCTTAATTCAATTCAAATCGCTCGTCGTAATGCTTTTGTTAAATTAATTCTAGCGAGCTTATCCTAGATTGTTTAATGAATAGGGTTGGGTAAAGTGTTTGTTTTATTCAACTAAAATGTAAGGAGAGTTTGAGGTAATCGAGCTTGTGATTATTCTCGAATTGTTGTTGATCTTGAGAACGAAATTTTTTGTGAACATTGATAAGAAATTCATTCTAGCGGTGAAGGAGTACCCCTCGATCACATAATCCCTCCTTTGTTTCATTTTTATTATCGTTTTTTCCATTTCCAGTTATCATTTTCCTTAGTTTAATCCAACGAACCCCCCCCCCCATTTAATTAGCTTTCGCATTTTATTTTCTATGTTGCAATTGACGTAATTGAAAATAATCCTCTGCAAGAATGACCCTTACTTACCACATTACTACTTGAACGACAAATTTCACAAAAGTAAGGAATTATTTTGACGCCCCTTTTGGGCATGTCTGAAGAATTGTGGCTTGAAGGAGGTGAAAATGATAAAGTTCAGAAAAATTGCAGCAGGCCAGACACTATGGCGCTAAGAAACCAGAAAGGGGGTAGATCTACTGGCTCCATGGCGCCGCTCCACTCGGTAGCGGGAAAATTGATATTATTGCACTCTTTTTGGGCCCATTTTGACTCAAGCCCATCTCCAACCTTCAGTACAACATTAATACAAGATTTTGAGCAGATTTATAGGGCACGACCAATAGAGAGAAGTCGACCAAAAAAAAAGGGAAAATCTGGGAGCTCTCCTTCAACAGTAATGGTGATTTTTGGAAGAAGAAGAGAGAGGGAGAATCCATTGATATTGAAAATTTCATCCATTCATCTCTTTATCAATAAGCTTTTCTTCTCTTTAATCTCGTTTTCATCCATGTGTTGTAATATTTTCTTGGGTATTTATGAATATCTCATGAATAGCTAAACATAAATGTGATTGGGGTGATTTCTAACCCGAGTAATGATTTTCAATCGATTTGTGCTTTATGGTTCTCTTGATTGATGTATTTAATCCATTGTTTTAAATGTGTATGTTGTTCTTCTTGGTTATTTAGGTGTACAACTAGATGATTGAGTTGTTTCAATGAATGCTATTTTGGGATTTATAGTATGTAATCGCTATTTATTCTAAAACCTTGTAACAATTACATTTCAATAGAATAAGCGAGATTTTCAATTGAATGTATGTGGATTAGCACTTAAGTAAGTAAACTGAGAGCTTGTTAAATTAAAACTAGAGAGCATGTTCTAACTTGTTTAATGAAAATGGTTGGGTAAAGAGCTTGTTTTATTCAACTAATATGTAAGAAGAGATTGAGGTAATTGAGCTTGTAATTATTCTCGAATAGTTGTTAATCTTGAGAACGGAAATCTTTTGTGAACATTGATAAGAAAATCATTCTCGCGGTGAAGAAGTACCCCTCGATCACATTTTCACTACTTTATTTATTTCATAATTCGAGTCTTTGCTATTTTCATTCTATTGCTTTCTTTAGTTAAACGAACCAAATCCCCTCTCCCCCCCCCCCCATTTTAATCAATTCCGTATTTTACTTTTTACGTTGTAATTGATGAAATTGAAACAATTCTCTGTGGGAATGACCCTTACTTGCCATATTACTACTTGAATGACATATTTAAGAAAAGTAAAGATATTAATTTGGTACGTCTTTTGGACGCTATCAAGGACAAATCACAAACCCAAATAGTAGATCAATCAATAGTACAACCTTCGAGTACAAGATACCAACCTTTATACATTGGTTGTGAATAAATTATTTATGATCAAAATTGTTGATGTGTAATGTGTCTTTTTGAAAGTCAAAGAAATATTTGTTTATTTTGTCTAATCCAAGGGCTGTAAAATAGACAAGTGTGGGGTTGATTTTATGTATTGTAGCAGGTTAAAATTTCACCTTTTATAATGTAAAAATGTTGTTGTACGATCAACTCAGAAAAATCAAATTTGCACCTTTGTTTCTTCCCCTGCTTCACTTAAAAAAAAGGTTTTTTTGCTGAAATTAAAATGGCAAGCACAAGTGGTTCAAGTGGAAGTTTGCAACAGTCATTTGTTCCAATTTTTTATGGCCAAAACTATGATTTTTGGTGTGTGAAGATGAAGACTTCATTCATGGCTGTGGATCTATGGGATATGATGGAGAATGGCTTTGAAGAACCTGAAAATGAGGAAGTCCTAACAGTAGCCAAGAAGAAGGAACTTAAAGAAGCAAGGCAAAGGGATGCAAGTACACTTTCAATGTTGCATAGGGCAGTGGCTGATTCAATCTTTCCAAGAATCATGATGGCAAGCAAAGCAAATGAAGCATGGATGATTCTAAAGAAGGAATACCAAGGAGACTTGAAGGTAAGAGCCATTAAACTTCAATCTCTTAGAAGAGATTTTGAAAATATGAAAATGAAAGACAATGAATGTGTTAAAGAATTTTCAGATAGATTTAATGGGCTTGTGAATCAAATGATGTCATATGGTGAAGATGTTACAAATACAAAAATGGTGGGAAATTTTTTGATTAGCTTGCCGGAAAAATATGATCTCGTGTGGCGATGTTTGAAGAAATAAAAAATCTAGAGGAGTTAAAAGTTGAGGAGGGTTCATTGAAATCATTTGAACAAAGGTTGAATCGACGTTTCGAAAAATCAATGGAGATTGCATTTCAATATAAAATAAATGTTGGATCAAATAGCAACTTAAGGCAACCCTCAAATTATGAAAAGAGGATGGATATGTCAAGTAGTAGGGGAAGAGGAAGAGGAAGAAGTCCAAGAGGTAGAGGTAGAAGTATTTTTGAAAGGAGATTTAGTGGAGAAGATCAATCAAAATGGTGCAAAATTTGCAAGAGAAGTAGCCATGATGAAAATGATCGTTGGTTTAAAGGGAAGCCACAATGTTACAATTGTGAAGGATTTGGACATGTGCAAATAGATTTTAGAGCAAAGAATACTCAACAAGCCAATTGTGTAGCCAAGAAAGAGGATGAATCAAGTTTGTTTTATGCTTCTTTGAATGCACCGGAATCAACAAATGAAGCATGTTTCTCAAGTTCAAGTTGCTCAAATGAAACTCAATGGTACTTGGATAGTGGATGCACAAATCACATGACTTCAAATGAAGGAATCTTTGTTGATATGGAAGATTCAAATTCAAAAGTGAGATTGGAAAATGGAGATGTAGTAAATGTGAAGGGAAAAGGAAAAATTGGAGTTCAAATGAAGAAGGGCTCTAGACTTATTCGAGATGTCATGCATGTACCAGACTTAGACCAAAATTTGCTAAGTGTTGGACAGCTATCAGAGAATAGTTATTCTCTATTTTTCAATGATGGTTATTGCATTATTCATGATAAAAAGGCTGGAAATTCAATCATAGAAAAGGTGAAAATGGAGAATAGAAGCTTTCCTCTCAAATTCAAGTATTCAAATGACAAAGCTTTTCGAATGGTGGCTAATGACTCTTGGTTGTGGCACAAACGGCTTGGACACTTGAACTTCCAAGGGCTGAAATTATTGGAGCAGAAAAATATGTTTCATGGGCTTCCAAAAATTGAAGAAAAGCATGAAGTTTGTGAAGGATGTGCACTTGGAAAGCATCACCATCAACCATTCCCAAAAGGAGTAGCTTGAAGAGCAAAGAGGCCACTTGAATTGTGGTGCATACGGATGTTTGTAGACCGATGCATACACCATCTCATTCACAAAATAGGTACTTTATCCTATTTATTGATGATTTTACAAGAATGACATGGGTTTATTTTATGAGATAAAAATCGGGTTAATCCCCCAAATGGTCACCGAACTTCGTTAAAAGTCCCCAAAAGGTCACCGAACTTCAAATATTCCCTAAATAGTCACTGAACTTTGACAAACGTCCCCAGGAGGCCACGGAACTTAAAAACTCCCCTAAATAGTCACTGAACTTTGCAAAACGGCCCTAGGGGGTCACTCTAAATAAGTGGAGTTCAATCTATGCCCTACGTCAGTAACAAATGTTTTTGAATTCATCACCCCATTTTCGGTACAAAAATTATCAAATGCTTGTTTTCTACTAGGTGAGATTGTGATATATATTAATTCATTTTGAATTCTTTGCATTTCATCTTTGATATGTTTCAAGCCAACTTGCACAATTAAATTTAAAATATGACACACACAATGAATATGAAACAAATAACTACCAAATTCAGGTTTGCAATACCCTTAACAATTTATCGATGATTGGTTTATTAACACTAGCATTATCGAATGTAAAAAAATGAATTCTACTCTAGCAATTATATTTTGTAATAATGGTCATAATAACATTAAATATATTGTTAGCATTGTGAGGTAATTTAATAATTTTGAAAGCAATAATTTTTTTATGCATGCACCAAAGTAAGTCTATGTAGTGCGCATTTTCAGCTATATAAGCTCTTTTATTAACATGATTTGCAAAGTTGAGAGACCTCCTAGGTTGTTTTGCAAAGCTCAATGACAATTTAGGGGAGTTTTTAAGTTTGGTGACCTCCTAGAGACTTTTTTCAAAGTTCAGTGACTATTTAGAGAATATTTGAAGTTCGGTAACCCCTTGGGGACTTTTGACAAAGTTCGGTGACCATTTGGGGGATTAACCCGACAAAAATCTGAAGTTTTTACAATCTTTAAAAAATTCAAGAATTTTGTTGAGAAACAAAGTGGCCATTTTATAAAAGTTTTGAGGAGTGACAATGGTAAGGAATATAGTTCGAATGAATTTGACAATTTTTGTGAAGTTGAAGGTGTTGACAGGCAATTGAAAGTTGGCTATACTCCACAACGAAATGGTGTTTCTGATAGGAAAAATCAAACCGTGATGGAGATGGCAAAATCAATGTTGCATGAAAAAAAGCTCCCAAAACCTTTTTGGGCCGAAGCGGTTTATACTGCCGTTTACTTGCTAAATCGATGCCCAACAAAGGCGGTATAGAACATGACTCCTATTGAAGCTTGGAATGGGAGAAAACCTTCGGTGACACACTTGAAAGTGTTTGGATGTCTTTGCTATGCTAAAGTACCAAAAGAGAAGCAGCGCAAACTTGATGAAGCAAGTGAAAAATGTATCTTCATTGGTTATAGCTCACAATCAAAGGGCTATAAGTTGTACAACTTGAAGAGCAAGAAAGTAATTGTTAGCCGTGATGTGTTGTTTGATGAAAATGCTACTTGGAATTGGGAAAAAGAAGAAGTTGAAAGAAGCATTCCAGTTTCAATAAATCTGCCATTGAAGATGTACAAAATGAAGAAAATGGAGTTCATTCAATCTCACATTTATCATCACCAATCAGCCCCTCAAGTCCCTCAAGCTCAAATTCATCATCATCAAGCTCAACTCCAAGAAAAATGTGGAATTTAAATGATGTTCTTGCAAGATGTAGCTTTTGTGTGATTGAGCCGAATAACTTTGATGAAGCAATGAAGGAGAAGTGTTGGAAAAAAGCAATTGCTAAAGAAATAGAAGTTATTAAGAAAACAACACTTGGGAGCTAGTTGAAAGACCAAGTGAGAAAGATGTCATTGGTGTGAAATGGGTCTATAAGGTGAAGCATAATTCCGATGGTTCATTCAAGATAAACAAAGCAAGATTGGTGGTGAAAGGCTATGTACAACAGCCCGGCATTGATTATGATGAAACTTTTGCTCTGGTTGCTCGTCTAGACATCATTAGAGCACTCATTGCTCTTGCAGCCCAAAAAGGTTGGTAGTTGTACCAACTTGATGTCAAGTCATCCTTTTTGAATGGAGAACTCAAAGAAAAGGTATATGTTGAACAACCTCAAGGCTTCATCATTAAAGGAGAAGAAGACAAAGTGTATAAACTAAGAAAGGCTTTGTATGGGATCAAACAAGCACCAAGAGCATGGTATAGTCAAATTGATGGCTATTTTCAACAACATGGATTTTTGAAGAGCAAAAGTGAGCCAACCTTGTAAGTGAAACATCAAGGTTACACCGATGTTCTTATTATTGCATTATATATTGATGATTTGGTGTTTACGGGAAATAATGCAAAGATGATTGAAGAATTTAAAGTTGAAATGATGAAAAGATATGACATGAGTGATTTGGGTTTGTAGCATCATTTTCTTGGTATGGAAGTATATCAAGATGAAAATGGGGTATTTATTTCTCAAATGAAGTATGCCGAAAAATTGCTTAAAAAATTTAGACTGTTTGGATGTAAATATGCAGAAACTCCTTTGGCTTGCAATGAGAAATTGATGAAGGATGATGGAGAAAAGAAGATTTGATTGGAAACTTGCTTTACCTCACCGAAACAAGACCGGATATCATGCTTGCCGCAAGTTTGCTCTCAAGGTTCATGAGTACTCCAAGTCATAAACATTTTGGTGTTGGAAAAAGAGTTTTGAGGTATATAATGGGGACATTAAACTTTGCGATCAGATTTGAGAAGAATTTGGAAGTGAAGTTAAGAGGCTTTTTTGATAGTGATGGGGAGGTTGTGTTGATGATATGAAGAGCACCTCTGGCTAAGCATTTTCCCTTGGCTCGGGAGTGTTTTCTTGGCTATCCAAGAAGCAACAATCTGTTGCTCAATCCTCAGCTGAAGCGGAATATATGTCAGTCTCTATTGCAACTTCACAAGCTATATGGCTAAAGAGAATTTTGGAAGATATTGGAGAGAAGCAAGAAGAAGCCACACCATTGTTTTGTGACAACAAATCAGCTATTGCAATGGTAAAGAATCCATGTTTTCATAGTAGAACAAGGCACATTGCAATCAAGTATCATTTCATTCGAGATGTAATTGAAGATGGAGAAGTTGAACTAAACTATTGCAAGTCCAAAGAACAAATGGCGGATATCTTCACAAAGGGACTTCCGACATCAAAGTTTCAGTAACTAAGAGTTGCACTTGGAGTTCAAGAAAAAATACATTAAGGGGGAGAATGTTAATGTGTAATGTGTCTTTTTTGAAAGTCGAAGAAATATTTCTTTATTTTGTCTAATCCAAGGCCTGTAAAATAGACAAGTGTAGGATTGATTTTATGTATTGGAGTAGGTTAAAATTTCACCTGTTATAATGTAAAAATGTTGTTGTACGATCAACTCAGAAAAATCATATTTGCACCTCTGTTTCTTCCCCTTCTTCACTGGTTTTTCTGTCCAGCCTCTTCCCTCTTGCTGCCAATGCATTTCTGCCACTTTTTCCACACATTACAGTTTCACAAAGCTGTATAAATAGCCAAAAAAAAATATATGTTGTGTCATACTGTACTTCTCAATGTAAATATCTAACTTATATTATCACACGTGAACATCGACACTTTAATTGCTTGCTCAATAATAAATAAATGCAATAAATAAATAAAATCATAATTTATTTACTATAATTCTTATTTTATCATAGAAAAATATAATATATGGGCACACAACCCAACAGCTAAAAGAAAAGAGTATCCTCAAAATTCACCATCTCCGGCAGAAGTTGGATAAGAAGCTTGAGATAATTTTATGAGGTAATTGAAGAAGAGAATGTTGCAAATATAGTGCGCTTTGATTTCTTTGCAGGTGAGGATCCACTTATATATGAAGAAGCATCAAAGAAGAAAAATGGATTCAGTCAATGAGTGAAAAAAATTAATGTAATAGAGAATAATGACATATGGGATCTCAGTATGTTACCTTACATAAGTTTTCGATTGGTAAAAAATAGATATTCAAAATAAGGACCAATAAATATGCTTCCATCGCGAAATACTGAACAACATTTTTGAAAAGGGGCTTAAGCAAAAATAAAGTGAAGACTAGAATGAGGTTTTACTCTTATTTCAAGAATTCATAAAATATATTTTATTACTTCTCTTGCTACCCAAAATGGTTCAAAGTTGTTTCAAATGAATGTAAAATCATTCTTTTCGAACAGTTTACTTCAAGAAGATATCTATCTTGAGCAGCCATCTGATTTATTAAGAAAGATGAAGAAGATAAAGAGTGCAAGCTTAATAAAGAATTATATGCAATGAAACGATAACCTTGTGCATGGTATGGTCGAATTAATGATTATTTTGTGGAATACTGTTTTGAGATATGTCTGTTATCCCATTAAAATGAGATCGCCAGTGCAAACCACGTGGAAGCACCATATGAGGACAATTGGTCGGTCAAAACTAAAGATGGTCAAAATCAACATGGCCAAATTGCCTGTTGAAATGGTCAAAGTCCTCTTCTTCAGGCCGAAGCGCCTTCATTTCAACTGCCTCACTGCCCCAAATCCGAAATCCCACCTCATACACCAAGATCCTCAGTAGAAACAAATCAAATGGATATCTTTAAAATGACTAATGGGACGTCTGTATTAATTGTCAGTCTAAGAATGTAGGTCGGCTGACCCCTTATCATTGTAATTAATATAGTGAATGAGTGATGTGAGGTTTCAGTTAATTAGATGGAGCCACATGGATATGATCCAACGGTAAGCTCCTCGATTTCTTAATATAAATAGTAAGTCTTGCAACATTACTAAGGATGCCAAAATTGATATTGAGAAAGCTCTACAATATGAAACATTCATATGTTGTTTGGAGATATTTACATATTGTTCTTACAATCATTATCAAGCTTTAATTTTGTTCAATATCTTATAGATATTATCCATTAGATCTTGTATAAACGACAAGTTAATCACCCGCTGGTATTCCGACTCATCATATAATATCGTCATTATCACCGGCTCCGACCACATCCTGCCAAAGTCCAACCACGTGTCGCGAGTCCGATATCGATATCTGTTGATAACATTTTTTGAGGTCAATAGATTGGCATCGTCTGTGGGAAACAAACAGTTAACCACGAGAAACCTGTAAACAAAAGCTATCCGTCCTTTCAAAAAGAAGTCTTTTCCCTTTGAAAAATAGAGAGTCGTTCTTGAATGAAAAACCACAAAAAAGGATACTATACGTCTGAAGTCAGCATTTTTTCCTCTTGAAAAAGTTGGGAAGGTTCACTGGTTGGAAAACGTTTACTGAGAAAACTCAATGAGCACTAACAAAGGAGAAGCAGCACCTCGGAGGTCCAGGGAACACCCTAAACAAGGAAAACCTACACATACAATCCCTACGTCTCGCTACAAATTCAATCAGCTGCAGAGAAGTGGGTCCCGATGAGGGTCTAGAGTAGCTTCTAGACTCACTAGAAAAGTGGCCATCATGGCCAAAAATATGAGGAATATTACTCAGCAGAATCATACTATGTCTGAGATGCTAATGAACATACAAGCCCAATGGGGATACCCTATCCCTCCCTACGCTGCACAAGGAGATGAGCTTTTCCAAGAAAACTCGTACGACGAAGTTAATAGCCACATAGGAGGACAACCTTCATATTAGCAGGAAGAACCCCTAGAAAGGGAGCTTGGAGTTGATACTTCGATAAACTATGCTGCTGAATCTCCCCATGAGATGCCATACAACTTCCAACGAAACTAGATGCTCCAGGAAGGTCACCAAGAAGGACCAGGAGCGTTTTTTACAGAATTTTCGATTCTCCTAGAAATAGGCCTAACCAACCTCCTCCAGTACCTAGAAATAGGTCGCTGGAACAGCCTAAATTTTAAAGGCAAGCCGAGCAACTACACAAGGAAGTGGACCCTCCACCTAGAAATAGGCGCGAGAGGAGAGACCAAGCAAGGGATTGAGTAGAGCCATCCCAACCACTTCGGGATATGCCCATCAGAGAGGACTATGACTCTGATGGACCACAGAGGTTCTGCAACCTTGATGATGATGATGAAAACTTACCATTTTTACAAGAAATCAGGAGTGCACTCGTGCCGAACCACTTCACACTGCCCAAAATACAAAAATATGAGGGAAGAGGAGACTTGCAAAGCATCTCAACAGCTTCAAAACTCATATGAGTTTAAAAGGCTTGACCCCTACAATGAAATGCAGAGCTTTCCACCTCACCCTAAGTGGGCATCCGAAGTTGGCTTTCCACCTCCACCTTAACTACAAGCAGGTAGCATCCGAAGTTGGCATGATTTCAAGAAGGCATTCCTCAAACGCTTCGCTACTAGCTAAGAAGGCGAAGGACCAATTCAGCACCTCCAGGACATAAGGCAGCAATAGGGAAAATCATCGAAAACATTCATATCCCGATTCACAAATGAAATGACCTACTACATCCTAGTCATGGACAAAGAGGCCCTCACTGCCCTAAGAGGAGGGCTGGATATGAACTTTCTCTTTTGGAAAAATGTGCAAAATAAGGACCTCGCTAGTTACGACATTTTGCTGAAGATGATAAGGAGTGAGATCAATAATGAAGAATTGAAAGATCATCGTAACAGGGCTAGCCGAGGTCTCCCACCTCCTTAGATGCAAAGAGGACGAGTTCCCACATCTCACCACATAAACCACCAAGGTGGACAATCAAATCTCAATCTGGGAAAAGCACTAGTTGCAGCCACATTAAATGCAGTCCTGACCCTGGCATATGAAGAGGTCAACCCCATCTTGAAGTACAACAAGAAAGACTATCCCCGTGGCCAACACATGGGACGAGAGGTAGAGGATGAGATGGCAGACCTAGAAATAGGAATGACATGCCTTATTGTTCCTATCACCATACCTACAGCCACGACACCTCTGGGTGCTTGGATTTGGCGAGGCAGACCAACAATCAAGGGAATGATCAACAGCAACGGAATGAAGCGCCTCGACAAAGTCGGCAACATAACAACAATAATGGGAAAGGACCCGAAGGCAATCGCAGATGACCTGAAGAAGGTCGAAGATGCCGAAGAGATGAATGCAATATGCCATGGAATACCTTAAACTTTCAATTTTTGTTTTTTTGTTTTGAAAACATACTTGGTCTACAGAACCGATTTACAAACCATTGCTCTGATACCACGCTGTAACGTCCCAACCCCTAGTGGACCGGAACGCTACTTACTTTACTTAACTTAACCGGTGGTTTAGTAATAAGTGTGCATATCTTAGCGGAAGCTTAAATCTTAACAAACATTCTTTTTGAAGGATATTGAAATAAAACACTTTATAACTTTCCAAAATAACGAAATATAATTTATTTGATGAAATCATGACTTGTTCAAGATACTCAAAAGAAATAACGTTGGAAATAACATTTGAAACGTTAAAGACTTTAAATCTAAATCACTTGTTCACCGGGTTCCCATAAGCTTATTGCATCTCCTTCCATCTCTTCCATCATCCAACCCGGTGCATCAACATTTAATCTGTAGATATAGGGTAGAAACCCGTGAGTTGAAAACTCAATAGGCGTCATAGGTGCAATCGTGATTAAGCTAAGCATTTCATAACAATTAACATTAGAACTTCCATAAAACATGCCGTACCCGGAGGTACCATTTGACATGAAAATATATGCCGTACCAACGGAACCATTTGACATGAAAGGTGCATGCCGAACCGAAGATACCATTTGACACACAACATTAACCTTTAAATGTATGTCGCACCGACGGAACCATTTGACATGAAAGGCACATGCCGAACCGACGATACCATTTGACACACAACATTAGCCTTTAACATATAACATTACTTGCTAGAAATTATAACTTAAACACGTATAACAACTTTATGCACCTCTACCTACCTCGATTTGATGCTTGATGAACTTTGAAAAGAACTTTGAAAAACTTTGGATGAACTTCAAAACTTTAACGAAGCTTGGACGTTTGGACCTTTCTTTGTTGTTTGAAAACGCCTTTTGAAATCACAAAAACCTTCTTGCAGAATATTTTTGCCCACACTTAAAACTTCTGGAAAACACTTTGAAAAAACCACCTTCCTTTTCTCTCACAAACTCTCTATTTTTCTCTCAACTTTGAAAGCAAATTGAAAGTGTTTTTGGTGTGAAAAATCAAATGAGTGAAGAGGCTATTTATAGGTGAGGTTTGGGGTGGGTGAAAGGTCATATTAAATAGGGTAATTAAGTAGTTCAAGTAGTGGCCATTAATTCAAAAAATTCGCAAGTTTCGGGTTTTCGGGTTTTCCGGTCGACACTGCACAGTTTACAGTATTTTTATCATAACTTTTTCTCTCGATATCCGATTGAGGTGATTCAAAGTGAGTTGGAAAGCTAACTCAAAGAGCTACAACCTTTATTCAGATATCATTCTCAAATTTGAATGTTTTATATGTCTAAAATGGGTCTCAATGGAGACTAAAAATATTTGAAGTGTACTTTTAGCCATAAAATGAAATACTTTGCATTCCGTCCAATCTTCATCAAATCGTTTTTAAAAAAATACTTTATAAACATCGTTTTACCTTTAAACATGTATTGGACTATCTTTTGGGCTTATTTTTCCTTTATTGGGCCTAATGTGAAGTTAATCACACAATTATGGGCCTAGCTTTATACAAAAGATTTGGGCCTCTACATCCCTCCTCCCTTATATAAATTTGGTCCTCGAAATTTACCTTATAATTGGCCAAAGTGTGTGGGATACTTGACTTTAGCTTCTTCTTCCTTTTCCCACGTAGCTTCTTCCATTCCGTGATTATTCCACTGTATCTTAACAAGTTGAATCTATTTATTCCTTAGCTTATCCACTTTTCGATCCAGTATCTTAATTGGTGATTCCACATAAGATAAATCATTTTGTACTTCTAGGGTCTGATAACTTATCACATGATTAGGATCGTGCACGTATTTCTTTATCATTGATACGTGGAACACATTGTGTACCGCTGACAATTCAGGTGGCAAAGTTAGTCGGTAAGCCACGTTCCCAACCTTATCAAGTATCTCGAAAGGTCCAACATACTTGGGTCGTAGCTTGCCTTTCTTTCCAAATCTAAGTACACCTTTCATTGGTGCTACCTTTAGAAAGACTTTGTCTCCCACTTGAAACTCTAAATCCTTTCTTCTCGTGTCAGCATAGCTCTTCTGCCGATCCTGTGCTGCCTTTATCCTTGCTCGGATCTGATCGATCGCTTCAACTATCCTTTCAACTATTTCTGGTCCCAAAATTCTCTTCTCCCCGACTTCGTCCCAATGAGCAGGGGATCTACATCTTCTTCCATAGAGAGCTTCATACGGTGCCATTCCAATAGTTGCTTGAAAACTATTGTTATACGCAAATTCTACTAGGGGTAAGTATGACTCCCAACTACCACCTAGATCCAAAACACATGCTCTCAACATGTCCTCTAAAGTCTGGATGGTCCTTTCAGTCTGTCCGTCAGACTGCGGGTGATATGTTGTACTGAAATTCAGCTTCGTTCCCATAGCTACTTGTAGGCTTTTCCAGAATTTAGATGTAAACCTTGGGTCTCTATCAGACACAATAGACACAGGTACACCGTGTATCCTTACTATTTCTTTTATGTACAATTGTGCCAACTGGTCCATACTGAAAGTCATTTTCATTGGAAGAAAATGAGCTGCCTTCGTCAATCGGTCTACTATAACCTATATAGCATTGTGTCCTTTTGCTGACTTGGGAAATCCAACCACAAAATCCATTGTGATGTTTTCCCATTTCCATTCAGGTATCTCTAAAGGATTCAGCAATCCTGCTGGTCTTTGGTGTTCCGCCTTAACCTGTTGACATACTATGCATTTATGCACGTAGAGTCCGATACTCCTTTTCATGTTTCTCCACCAGAATGTATCTCGAAGGTCTCGATACATTTTCGTACCACCGGGATGTGCGGTGTACGGGGTGGAATGAGCTTCTTTTAATATCTCGTTCCTCAAATCCTCATTCTTAGGCACGCAGATTCTTCCTTTAAACATCAGTGCTTGGTCTGCGGCTATTCCAAAATCTTTCCTCTTATCTGCTCCAACTTCGTCCTTGATCTTCATCAAGAACAGGTCCTTACCTTGTGCTTCTATAATTCGCTCTCGAAGAGTAGGTCGAATGGTCAAAGCTGCTAATCTCCCTATGACTTGTCTTGGTGTGGTAACCACCTCAATCTTCAATCTTTCCAAATCCTTATCTAACTCCATTTGACAAGTAAGTAGTGACGTCAACTATCCCGTCAATTTCCTACTCAAGGCGTCGGCCACCACATTTGCCTTACCTGGATGGTAATGAATGGTGCAGTCGTAATCATTCACTAACTCTAACCATCGTCTTTGTCTCATGTTTAGTTCCTTATGTGTGAAGAAATATTTTAAGCTCTTATGATCCGTATAAATTTCACACTTACTTCCGTACAAGTAGTGTCGCCATATTTTCAATGCGTGTACTACTGCCGCAAGCTCTAAATCATGCGTCGGGTAGTTATGCTCATGCTTCTTCAATTGCCTTGAAGCGTAGGCTACTACCTTTCCATTCTGCATCAGTACACATCCTAGCCCTTGCTTGGACGCATCACTGTATATAACAAATCCTTTTGTTCCCTCAGGTATTGTTAACACAGGCGCAGATATCAGCCTCTGCTTAAGTTCTTGAAAACTCTTCTCACAGATATCCGTCCATTGAAATTTGACTCCCTTTCTTGTAAGCTGCGTCATTGGGCCAGCTACTTGGAAAATCCTTCAATAAACCTTCGATAATATCCGGCCAATCCTAGAAAGCTCCGTACTTCACCAGCATTAGTTGGCGCCTTCCAGTTAGTTACTGCTTCCACTTTTACTGGATCTACTTCAATCCCTTGGGCAGTGACTACATGTCCAAGAAATCCAACTCGTTCAAGCCAGAATTCACGCTTCTTGAATTTGGCATATAGTTTCTCCTTGCGTAGCACCTCTAGGGCTACTCTTAGATGCTCTTCATGTTGCTCCTTACTCTTGGAGTATATCAAAATGTCGTCAATAAAGACTATGACAAATTGATCTAAATACAGATGAAATACTCGATTCATCAGATCCATGAACACTGCTGGTGCATTGGTTAATCCAAATGGCATCACCGTAAACTCGTAGTGTCCATAACGAGTCCTGAAAGCTGTCTTAGGTATATCCTCTGTCTTTACTTTTAATTGATGGTACCCAGATCGTAAATCGATCTTGGAAACTACCTTGGCTCCTTTCAGTTGATCTAAGAGATCCTCGATTCTTGGGAGTGGGTACTTATTCTTGATGGTTAATCGATTCAACTCTCTGTAATCGATACACATCCTCATGCTTCCATCTTTCTTCTTCACGAACAACACTGGCGTACCCCATGGAGATACGCTTGGTCGTACGAATCCCATATCAAGGAGTTCCTGTATTTGCTTCCTTAACTCTTGTAGTTCCTTCGGAGCCATTCTATATGGGGCTTTCGACATTGGTGCCGCTCCAGGAATTAGTTCTATGGTGAATTCCACTTGCCTATCTGGTGGAATACCAGATAGCTCTTCTGGAAACACATCTCCGAACTCCCGTACTACTGGTACGTCCTCAATCTTTACTGTCTCCTGATTCCCTCCTAGGATATTTACCAAATATCCCTGACAAGCTCCTTTTCTCAACATCTTCTCAGCTTGTTAAGCCGATACTAGTCGAATAAAAGGTTTCGTCTTGATTCCAAAGAAGGAAAATGGTTCCTCTCCTGGTTTCTGAAATAATATTTCCTTTTCCTTACATCGGATGGTGGCATAATTACTACCCAACCAATCCATGCCTAGTATTACATCGAAGTCATTCATCTGTATCATGTATAAGTCTGCTTCCATAGGTCTTCCCTCAACTTCAATACTAACGGATTTGGCTATCTTATCAGTACTCAAAGGGTTACCTGTAGGGATACTAACTTCTAATATGCCTTCCGATTTATCACAGGTAATACTAGACTTAGCCATAAAAATCGTCGATGCAAAGGAGTGCGTAGCTCCTGAATCAAATAGTACATAAGCAGGCATATTAGCTATCAATAGAGTACCTGCTATGACGTTCAAGTTCTCCTCCGCCTCCTTCTAAGTCAGTGCAAAAACTCGTGTTTTTCCCTTCTGATCTTGATCCTTGCTGTCATCATTTTTCGGTGCAGACAAGGGACAATCCCTGATGATATGTCCTGGCTTTCCGCATCGGTAACAAACATTCTTCCCTTGCAGACATTCGCCACGATGTGTCCTTCCACACTTAGCACATGGCGCAATGACTGGCACTATGCTCTTATTGGCATTGGCTCCGCCATTAGCCCTCTTGTTCTGCCACTTGCTTTTTCCTTTATCTTGGTCGTTCTACCTTCGTTTCCTAAACTGCCCTTTATCCTGTCGGTTGTCCAATTGAACCGATTTCTCCGCATTAGCCTTCTGATACCAGATTGCATGAGCTCGTTCCAACATTCCACTGTAAGATGTGAAATCGTAGGACATAAGGATCATACTCATGTCCGAGTTCAGCCCTTGCTCGAACCTTCGTGTTTTCTTGGCCTCCGTGTCTACCAAATGTGTAGCATACCTTGAGAGTTGGTCAAACTTTCGTTCATACTCCGTCAGGGTCATGGTTCCCTGTTTGAGTTGAAGAAATTCGCCCTCCTTGAAATCCCTTGGAGATTGAGGAAAGTACTTATCCATCACTTCCTCCTTGAACTGTTCCCATGTTAGCGCCAATTGTTGCTCCGGAGTCCTAGTTCGAGACATTGATTCCCACCAGTGACTTGCATCACCGGAGAACATAAACTCAGCACATTGGACTTTTTGAGCGTCCGTGCACCCTATCAATCAGAATATTCTCTCCAACTTGCGAAGCCACTCCTCGGCTGCAAGTGGATCAGTTGCTCCATTGAAAGTAAGGGGCTTGTGCCTTCGAAATTGCTCAACCACTGAAGCATGGGTTTGAAGAGCATTAGGAGCTGGTGCTAGGGGTTGAGCTTGGTTCGGGTTCTGCCTGCTTGGAGGAGATCTCTTATCAGGTTGTTCTGGTTGGTTCGCGACATTTTCCTACGGATAAGATGTAAGGTTTCTTATTAACTTCTTTTTTTTTTGTAAGGAAGAAAGATAAGATCTTTATTTCTCATACTTCTTGAAATCAGGATACATAATAGTTTGATAAACTTAGCATGAAAGAAGACATCATAGGGAAATGGGAATATCTAGATCTCTAATCCCTATGAGTTTTACGAAGCTTCCTTGGTGGAGTTTCATCTTCGGAAGAATCTTCTGCCTCAGGCCCGGACTCTATATCTATCACCACTTGTGGTTCTAGTTCAGGTCTTGCTCCTCCTCGGGTTCCTCTTCAGGGTCTTCTTCCTCAGCCATAGGTTTTTCCTCAGGATCCTCATGGATTACATCATCCCATAAATCTATCAGGGCATGGCAATATCTCTCGAACTCGAACATGTTTGGATTGCCTTCTAACATTTCATCTCTAACTGTGACTCCCATATCTCCCCATTGAGGTGGGAGGGAGTGTATGAGGTTATTTATGACTTCAATATGAGTGATCTCCATACCGGCATTTACCGCCGTCATGCATCTCTCATAGATGTCATGCACATGATCGCTAAGCGGTCGGTTAGGATCCGTTACATAGTTCTCATAAGCATGGATAGAAATTCTACGGTTTAAATCTGCCCTATAAGTCCTAGCCGTAGTCTTCCTTGCTGTTTGTAAATATCTAACCATTCTGTCACATAAATGCCCAATTATGCCTTTTATCACATAACATCATAACATACATTTTCTTTATGCCCATAAATTTAAGTTTTAGCCCAAGTCCAATACATATCTTTGAAACAACACATTTAATTTTAACATAAACATATAATTGAAAATGTGCCATAACTTATCAAAGCATCAAATCATAACTTCCATAAACATAACTTCCATAACTTTAAACTTTGCACATACCTGGGCTGTAGGATGAGATTCGATAGATGAATGCAATATGCCATGGAATACCTTAAACTTTCAATTTTTGTTCTTTTGTTTTGAAAACATACTTGGTCTACAGAACCAATTTACAAACCATTGCTCTGATACCACGCTGTAACGTCCCAACCCCTAGTGGACCGGAACGCTACTTACTTTACTTAACTTAACCGGTGGTTTAGTAACAAGTGTGCATATCTTAGCGGAAGCTTAAATCTTAACAAACATTCTTTTTGAAGGATATTGAAATAAAACACTTTATAACTTTCCAAAATAACGAAATATAATTTATTTGATGAAATCATGACTTGTTCAAGATACTCAAAAGAAATAACGTTGGAAATAACATTTGAAACGTTAAAGACTTTAAATCTAAATCACTTGTTCACCGGGTTCCCATAAGCTTATTGTATCTCCTTCCATCTCTTCCATCATCCAACCCGGTGCATCAACATTTAATCTGTAGATATAGGGTAGAAACCCGTGAGTTGAAAACTCAATAGGCGTCATAGGTGCAATCGTGATTAAGCTAAGCATTTCATAACAATTAACATTAGAACTTCCATAAAACATGCCGTACCCGGAGGTACCATTTGACATGAAAATATATGCCGTACCAACGGAACCATTTGACATGAAAGGTGCATGCCGAACCGAAGATACCATTTGACACACAACATTAACCTTTAAATGTATGTCGCACCGACGGAACCATTTGACATGAAAGGCACATGCCGAACCGACGATACCATTTGACACACAACATTAGCCTTTAACATATAACATTACTTGCTAGAAATTATAACTTAAACACGTATAACAACTTTATGCACCTCTACCTACCTCGATTTGATGCTTGATGAACTTTGAAAAGAACTTTGAAAAACTTTGGATGAACTTCAAAACTTTAACGAAGCTTGGACGTTTGGACCTTTCTTTGTTGTTTGAAAACGCCTTTTGAAATCACAAAAACCTTCTTGCAGAATATTTTTGCCCACACTTAAAACTTCTGGAAAACACTTTGAAAAACCACCTTCCTTTTCTCTCACAAACTCTCTATTTTTCTCTCAACTTTGAAAGCAAATTGAAAGTGTTTTTGGTGTGAAAAATCAAATGAGTGAAGAGGCTATTTATAGGTGAGGTTTGGGGTGGGTGAAAGGTCATATTAAATAGGGTAATTAAGTAGTTCAAGTAGTGGCCATTAATTCAAAAAATTCGCAAGTTTCGGGTTTTCGGGTTTTCCGGTCGACACTGCACAGCTTACAGTATTTTTATCATAACTTTTTCTCTCGATATCCGATTGAGGTGATTCAAAGTGAGTTGGAAAGCTAACTCAAAGAGCTACAACCTTTATTCAGATATCATTCTCAAATTTGAATGTTTTATATGTATAAAATGGGTCTCAATGGAGACTAAAAATATTTGAAGTGTACTTTTAGCCATAAAATGAAATACTTTGCATTCCGTCCAATCTTCATCAAATCGTTTTTAAAAAAATATTTTATAAACATCGTTTTACCTTTAAACATCTATTGGACTATCTTTTGGGCTTATTTTTCCTGTATTGGGCCTAATGTGAAGTTAATCACACAATTATGGGCCTAGCTTTATACAAAAGATTTGGGCATCTACATTATCCATCAATAGCGACTCCCAACTAGTCGTTAGCCAAGTGAAGGATGACTTTGCTGCCAATGACAAAAGCATAGCCGTCTATCTTAAGATGGTTATGGAGTTCGTACCCAGCTTTGAGAGATTCGAACTAACACAGATCCCACGTTGTGAAAACCATCAGTCAGATGCTCTTTCCAAATTGGCCAGTAGCAAAATTCCAGATTGCTCACAGTGGTCCCATTGAACACCTTTTGAGACCCTTCATTGCAAAATAAGAGAAAGTGATGTGGCTAAAGGATACCCCATCATGGATGGGACCAATTATTACATTCCTAGAAAAATCAAGTCATACCTTCTAGTAGAGAAGAGGCACAAAAGCTTAAAAGATGAACTACCCAATTCGTCCTCCAAGACGATGTACTATACAAGAGAGGCTTTTCCATGCCTCTGCTTCGATGCACAAGATGAGAGAAAGCTGCCTATGTACTTCAAAAAGTACACAAGAGAGTACGTGGCAATCACTCCAGAGGGTAGGTACTCACACAAAAAGTGCTAAGGCAAGGATACTACTAGCAGACATTGAAAAAGGACGCTAGGCACTTCGCCCAAAAGTGTAACAAATGCCAACGGTTTGCAACTGTTCAAAGATAGCCCTATTAGGAGCTTACCGTCATCTCAAGCCCATGGCCTTTCGTCAAGTGGGGAATTGATCTCATTGGACCCATGCCAAAAGAGAGAGGTAGCATCTACTTCACTATCATCACTATTAACTACTTCACCAAGTAGGTCGAGGCCGAACCATCGCCCAAAATCACTGAAGCAAACATGACAATTTTTTTGTGGAAAAACATCATTTGTAGGTTCGACATTCCCTACTCGATTGTTTCAGACAATCGGCGACAATTCGACAATAAAAAAGTCAGATATCTGTGTGATGAACTGGGCATTAGAAAGCATTTCTCCTCACCTCACCACCCACAAGCTAATGGCCAAGTTGAAGCAGTCAACAAAACTATTAAATACACATTGAAGAGAAAACTAGATGCTTCCAAAGATGCTTGGGTGGATGAACTACCCCAAGTCTTGTGGGCCATCTGAACTACAAGACTGATAGCCACGGGTTAAACCCCATTTTCTATGATTTATGGGCCAGACACAATGAGCCTAGTTGAAGTGGGACTGCAATCTCCTCGTCAATTACAGTTCAACGACTTATCAAATGATGAGTTGAGAAGGTACGAATTAGATTTCCATTAAGAAAGTAGAGATGGGGCCCAGATTAAGTGGTTGTTTATCAAAGAAAGATGACGAGGTATTATAATTCGAATGTTAAGAAAAAGTCCTTTCGGTTAAATGACCTCGTCCTCCAAAGAGTCTTGGTATCAATGAATGAACAGGGAACATGGACCCTAGGACCCAATTGGGAGGGTCCCTACCACGTCAAGGAAAAAGTCTGAACTGGGACTTATAGAATCGAAGTCGTGGATGGAAGGGTACAACCTCATCCATGGAATGCGAAACATCTAAGGAGATATTATTAGTGAAAAGTTGTAACCCCTTCTACGTATGCTTTGTGATGGATAAAAGTTATCTTATAAAAATCTCCTACAAAATTCTACAAATAATGTCTCAACAGAGACTGAAGACTAGTCCTAACGTCACCCATTGATGATGAGTCTGTCTCAAAGAGACCCCTCCCAATCGCGAAGTGGACAGAACGTTCCCTCTAAAACTAAGAATTGTTTAGGGGCCTCGGCATGAGAGGTCAACCCAAACCCCATGCCAGGGAAGAAAAATTAAGACTAGTCGTAATGTCGACACTTTGACGAGGAGCTTGTCCTAAAGGGACCCCTCTCAATCACGAAGTGGATAGAACGTTTCCTTTACAACTAAGAGTTGTTTAGGGGCCTTGGCATGAGAGGGCAACACAAACCCTAGGAAGAAAAACTAAAACTAGTCCTAACGTCAACACTTCGACGAAGAGCCTGTCCTAAAGGGACCCCTCCCAATCGCAAAGAGGATAGCGCATACCCATCGCAACTACAAGATGTTAAAGAGCCTCTGCGTGAGCACCACTCAGCCTTATGCAAGGAGAAGAAAAAGAAAAACATACAAAATAATTAGAAGTCAAAGACACAACCACTTCGACGATGAGGTAGGTCGTCCTAAAGAGACCTCTTTCATCGCAAAGTGGGTGGAATGTTGAAATAAAGCCATTAAGCTTCAACATGGGCGAACCACTCAATTGAAGTGGAACTGCCAACATTTGTGAAAAATGCGAGAAAAGAAAAGGTCGCAAGTTAGACTTCATTTTAAAAGTATAACACACATACATCAAAATAAAAAAGCACCAAGACTTCAGAAAATATATAAAATTATAATTTCATTGATAAATCAAAAGTTATAAGACGGAGCTTCATGTTTATAAGGATCCAGCCTAATTCAACTATTTGGGAGATGGGAAGGTACAAAAGGAACAATGGCTTTAAGGGAAGCCACGACATGAACTTCAGCCTCTTCTTCATTGGCTTCATCCTCAATGTCGATCACTTGATCCACATCAGCCGGATTCTGAGGCTCATCTCCATCTTTCCTCAAGAACTCCAACCTCATCTCAGAATTATTGAAGGTTGGATGATTGGCCTCCATCCACTCCGTCACCTCTTGGTAGCTATACCTCCACCAGTACTCGCCGAAGAGTTGGTAAGCCTCCATAAGGTAGAAGTTGGTAATGTACCATTTTTCAGCTTCACTGCCTGCAGACTTAGCCTCCTTCTGAACTGCCTCCACCTCTTCAGTAAGGTTGGCAATTCTAAAGTTGCACTCTCCTAATTGCCCCTTTAGAGTAGCACTCTCTTGATTGGCCTTTATAGGCCTCAGTAGTGATTCTTTGGTGAGCGTCAAAAGTCTCCACCCGTCTCGTCATTTAAGCCACTTCACTTTGACATAAGTGGACTTCTTTCTTCAGATTTTCAATTTCTGCCAAGGCAGAAGCGAGTTTCACGGACTCCTCAGAATGTAGCTTCTTCACTGTCACCAGCTTGGTAATGGCCTTACAGGCCACCTCCTCAGCCCTTGCCACCTTAGTGGCGATATCGATATTCTTTCCTTAAAGGTTTATAAAGAGGGCATGTACCTCTATGGTAGCACCAAAGGCCCTCGCCATTTGGCTCACCATTGTTGTAAAGAAGTCTTCAGGGTCACTTGACTCCATGAAGTTCTGCCACCTCTTAGTCCAAAATTTATAAAAGTTAGAGGTGGCAGTTTGGACATCTGTAGGGAGCATGGAGAGAACCTCTAGAGCCAGCTCGTCAGTCCTTTGAGTTGGGATCAGTTTGGTTCGAAGAGAAGGTCCCGAAGCAGATAAGCCACCTGCTATCCTAGCCCTCTTCACTGGTTTAGACCTTGGTGACTCCAATGCCCTCTTTTGGACATTTTGGGAGGCACCAATGATGCACCCAGTATCTTCTCCCCTACTGGAACTTCGAAGCAGGGTGGGGGATAGTTGTTTGAACTACCAATTCCATCAGCTCTGGGTAGCCAAAAAATTTTCTTGGGAACCTCCTCCACTAGGGTCTTCCCTTGTCCATCGAACTTCTTTCTGTAGTCTCTTGGCTAGCAGCTTCATTGCTGACCTTTTTAACCAACTCCCAGATCCTCTTGGCACCAGTAGATGTACCTTTCAAACCCTTCATCCCCGTAGTGGAGGTTGCAACAATAATTGAGGCCATGTCCGAAGTGGGGTGGCTCTTCTTCTCAAAATTTTATATAAATCAAACAAACCAAGTCAGCATTTACACGGGAATAACATTTGCTGAGTTACAAGATGAGGTAAGTATACCTCTGTGGGCCATTAATTGAAATTCTTCAAAAAATCGTCGAATGACGATGAGCTTCTCATATTTCCTTGAAGAGCCTGGACGCAGGTACACATCCTTAATCAGTTTAAGCTCCCTTAGGCTAAGCTCGAAACATTCAACCACCTCTACAAACAGAAATCAGAAGCCATTAGGATCAATTCGAAGTTCTTTCAAAAAAAATTAAAGTAGTAAAAAAGGATAACTCACTTGCTTCAAAGTATGAAGTGGGTACTTTAACATAGGATACAGTGTCGCCTTCACACTCCTATCATTTCTCCCTCACCCAGAATCGAGATTTTTCCACCATTTTATGAAGGAGGGGAGCTTGATGACAAAAGGGGAGTGCGGCCCTAGGGACACAAGGAATACCATCCCCTAAAATCCCCTTTACCTAATGATTGGGGTTGAAAAAGGGTTTTGAAAATGTGGAGAGGCAAGTCCTCATCTAGGGAGGTCTCCTTCCAATGGAAGTAATACCCTACCCATTGGGCTAACATGTTGGGACAAATTAGGTTGGGGCAAGTCCGAAGAGCCTAAAGACTGCCCTGAAAAATGGAAAAAGAGGAAGACAAAGTCCTACCTTCTGTAGGTGTTTGCTGATAGCAACACAACCCGACCTGGGGTAGCAGGCACGCTCCTTGAAAGAAGGGATAAGGAGCTCAATATCGTAGGGGATGTAGAACTTCTCCCTAAGTTGGACTAAACGAGCAGAGATTACTGTAGAATTAATTTTTGAGGCCCCCCATACGCTTTCTATGTTAAGCCCCTTCTACCAGTGAAACACTTGGCCTAGACATGACTAATCTCCTAAGTTCAGAGGTACTGATAATGTTTATACCCAATCCCTCTACTATCTCACTAATATATATACCCTTGTTGGAGTTAATGGTCATAAAGTCAAGGAAAAAACCAAGAAAACCCCTTTCTTCTAAATATTAGTGGTGAAGATACAAAAATGCAAGTCAGAAAACTCAAAGTACGAGAGAGGTCACTGATGAGATTGAAGAAAGATTGGAAAGTTTTTGAATGCCTAGGAATCACAGTGAATGTAAAGTATAAAATTTTGCCTTCAATTCTCTTTTTATAGGCGAAGGCATTGGATCCCAGCCATCAGATGACGATCCGGGTCATCCAGTCGTTCAAATGGAGATCAAATATGAATTGTCCACTCGTCTACCACTTTATCTTCCACGGCACAGATCTAAACTTCTGTCCCACGTGCTACAATACATTGGGGCTATAGCATTCACTCCCACAACAGCCATCATTGCACATTTAAGCCGGCAGCTTTTGCGTGTGTTGGAAGTTGAAATCGTCATAACAGCCTTTTGGAAAGTGTGAAAGGACAGCTAATCATTGCGATACAATTATCAATAACTCCTTGTGTTCACCAAAGCTGAACTAGTGAGTCTTCTCAACCGAAGTCGATCACTCGACTCAAACAAATGCCACCTCGGCATGACTCAGTTTAGACATTAGGGACTTCGATCAAGATGATAGTCGGTTCTCCCATAGAACGTCACTTCGGCCCACTGACTTATCACTTCGTCTAAAGTGACAACCACTTTTGTTGCGTCATGGACCACTTCGGCATCAAAGTACCTCGTCAGTTATGGTTTCGACCAAGACAGTAACGTTTCTCTCACAATATTTCTGCAATTATGTGGCATTATTCCTTATTTACTCATCATACTACATTTTCAAACTCTAACTTCCATATAAATATTTGCAAATCAAACTTAGGGGACTATTATTGTTGATGATTGAAAATTGTAAAGTTTTCCATAAATTACTTCAAATTCCATGCATTACATAAATGAATATACATAAACTTAGGGAACTATTGTTATCCCATTAAAATGAGATCGCCAGTGTAAGCCACGTGGAACCATCATATGAGGACAACTAGCTGGTCAAAGCTAAGGATGGTCAAAATCCACATGGTCTAAGTGCCTGTTGAAAAGGTCGAAGTTCTAATCTTCAGGCCGAAGTGTCTCTTATCCTTCAAACCGAAGCGCATTCATTCCAACTCCCTCACTATCCCCAAATCCGAAATCCTACCTCATACACCAAGGTCCTCAGTAGAAATAAATTAGATGGATATCTTTGAGAGTGACTGATGGGACGTCTGTGTTAATTAGTATCGGTCTAATAATGTAGGTCGGTTGACCCCTTGTCATTGTCATTAATATAGTGAATGAGTAATGTGATGCTTCAGTTAATTAGATGGAGCCACGTGGATATGATCCAACGGTAGACTCATCGATTTCTTGTTATAAATAGCAAGTCTTGTAACATTACTAAGGATGCCAAAATTAATATTGAGAAGGCTTGTGCTTGAACTCTCTCTATAATATGAAATGTACATATGTTGTTTGGAGATGTTTACATCTTGTTCTTACAAGCATTATCAAGTTTTAATCTTGTTCAATATCTTACAAATATTATCCATTAAATCTTGCATAAACGACATGTTAATCACACATTGGTATTCCGACTCTCCATATAATATTGTTATTATCACCGCATCCGACCACGTGTCGTGAGTCCGATATCGACATCTGTTGATAACATTTTTTGGGATCAACAATGTCAATTTGAGCATACACTATATAATAAATAGAATTTAGAAGACAGCTTTATTCTTGTGAGTCTCTATGTTGATAAAATGATTATTATCGAAAATAATTTGAAGATATCGAATGATTTTCATATCTCCATGATTGAAGAGTATGACATGATCAACTTAGGACAACTATAGCATTTCGTTAGTATTAAAGCTCATTAATCAAGTGCTAGAATTTTCATTTCTCAATAAAATTAAGCAAGAAAGATGAAAGAAAGCTATCAATTGAGCCATGTTTCGAAGCATAATTACAAATTTGGAGTATCTAACAGCCACAGGAGCTGATATTTTGTATTCTCTAAGTTCGGTTAGTAGATTCATGGAAAATACCACAGAGTCGGAGTCTGTTGCCCGAGGTCAAGACCTGTCACCACAGCTTTAATTTAGAATCTTGTGTACCCAGTTGGTAGCAATGATGACTCTCTTGCAAAGTCAAACCCAGAGAAGTCCAGTCCATCCCATAATCCACCATGAATTCCACCACAAAATACATGAGGACAATTGTCCTAGAAAGTTCACATGGTTGCCCAACCAGTTATTCAGGAAAGGATTGTAGACCAATGGTCCCATGAAGTTATACATCCATAGGCTCCATGTCCTACGGAAGAATTGGAAAGCAAGATGAAGGAAATGATGGCCCAAAATATTGACGACGAATTGTCAACGAGGAAAGATAGGTACAGGCATATGGTTTTAGAGGAAAGACCCCTTTGCTCCAGAAATCAATGTAGTTCCTCTACCGAAAGGCTTCAAACAATCGATGATAGAGGAGTATGATGGAGTCACTTATCACTAAAGAGAGGCAAAAATTGATAAGATTGTATGCTACCTCGGGTGCACTAATGTATCGATCCTTTCACTGACACTAAGGAGAGTGGTAAGAGATTGGGTGGCTACTCTGGCACCCCGATCTATTAGAGCCTTTGATGAACACTTTAGGAGCTTTGAAGCCAATTTCTTGAGTCAAAAGAGAAAAACAAGATTGTCATTAGACTAATGCAGGTTGCCCAAGAGAAAGATGAGCTCTTGCAAGATTATTTAGCTAGATTTAGTAGGGTTACACTTGGCATAAAGGATCTTCAATAGTTGGTTGTGGTATCCGCATTGATGAATGGGATGCGAAATCGAGCTTCTAAGATGTTAATCTTGAAAAATCCCCAAAATCGATGTATGATTTGTTGAAAAATAGAGACAAGTATGAAGATATGGAGAAAGTAGAAAGGGTCACAAAAACCTTCAAAAAAGATGGAAGCCAGAAACTCGCAAGTGAAAATTACATGATGAGAAGAAATTTATTGATAGGAACAAACTGAAAAATGAGCATATGAGCAAATGGTATGCGTAGGAGGGTGTTGGTCGATGTCGGTAATGTAGCAAATGTTCTTATTTGGGAAGCATTTGTGGGGTTGAAAATTTCTCCAAAAAGATTTAAATTTCTATCCACCCCCCAAGGATTCGGAGGGGCCACTCTTATACCAAAAGAAAAGAAACTGTGGAACTTCCAATGACATTGGGGACTTTTTCTATAAGCGTGGTGATCTTGGCAAGCTTTCTGATTGTCAAGATTCCCGGGCATAAATGCAATCTACTATAGACCACCTGCTGGTGCTATTTCTTCCACTTATCACCAAGATATGAAATTCCCAACTAGTTGAGGGGTTGGATGTGTGAGTGGCGATCAACAATCTTCGAAGAAATGCTATGTTGATTGTATACAAGTAAATGGCTCTCCACAAGTAATGATGTTGGATCTTAAGCTTCTAAGGAGACGAATTTAGCCCCTTGACATGAAAGAAAATCCTTTGATGGTAAAAAGATGTGAATTCGGTATTGGTGCAAACTTGAAAGTAGACGAAAAAGAAGAATTCGTGAAGTGCTTGTCTGATAATTTGGATGTTTTTGTGTGGAGCCCAAGTGATACTCTAGGGATCAACCCATCTATCGCACAGCATCGTCTTGGCATTTCATTAGAGGCTAAGCCAGTAAAGTAGAAGAAAAAAAACCTTACCCTAAAATGATAAGTTGCGGCAAAGGTGGAAGTCGAAAAGTTACTGCAATGCAGGCAAGGTTCATCTAGGAAGTGCAGTATCCCGAATGGTAGGCAAATGTCATCCTTGTGAAGAAATCGAGTGGAAATAGCACATGTGTGTAGATTATACTGGATTGAACAAAGTGCTTCCGAAGGACTCGTACCCACTACCCAGAATAGATTACTTCGTAGATGCCACGTCTAGTCACGAACGACTAAGTTTTTTGGATACCTTTTTTGGGTATCATCAAATCTCTATAGCTGAGTCAAATTAGGAGAAAACATCTTTCATTATTGACATTAGGTCGTATTGCTATACAGCTATGTTATTCGATTTGAAATATACTAGAGAAACTTTTTAGAGAATGGTGAATAAGGTCTTTAGAGGCCTAATTAGGAATGTTATCGGAGCTTACATTGATGAAATGGCCGTCAAGAGTGCTGAGGCCAACAACCATGTGGCTAATTTACAGAAAATGTTTGACGTTGTCCGACAGAATAGGCTGAAATTTAATTCTGAGAAGTGTGTTTTTTGTACAACCTGTGGGAAGTTTTTACGTTTTACGATCATACAGACAGACATTGAAGCAAATCCAGATAACATTTGAGCTATTCTAGAGATGAAAATGAGAAGTGACGTAGTTAGAGGAACATTTTTGTTGGCCTAAAATAAGAAGTGACGTAGAGCGAATCTGTGAACAATGCATAACTTGTAAACAGGCTAAGTCTAAGGTATTACCCCACGGGTTGTACACTCCTTTACCCATTCCTAGTGAACCTCGGATGGATATTTCCATGAATTTTGTGTTAGGTTTTCCTAGGACCAAAAAATGGCGTGATTCTATATTTGTAGTGGTCTATAGGTTTAGCAAGATGGTACATTTCATTCCATGCCATAAAAGAGACGATGCCACTAATATTGTTGATTTGTTCTTTAGAGAAATATTGCATTTACACGGGGTTCCTAAGAGTATAGTATCTGACAGGGGTGTTAAGTTTCTCGGTCACTCCGGTTTTTTGGGGGAATTTAAGTACTAAATTGTTGTTCTCTGCTACATGTCATCCACAAACCGATGGACAAACCAAAATAGCTAATAGGACTATGATTCAATTGTTACACACTATTAACAATAAGAATTTAAAAAGTTGGGAAGAGTGCTTACGTTTCATTGAATTTGCATACAATAGGGCTATACATTCTACTACTTCATATTCACCCTTTGAAATTGTTTATGATTTTAATCCATTAATACCGTTGGATTTAATTCTTTTACCTGTGAATGAACGAGGTAGCTTAGATGGGAAGAAGAAAGTCGAGCTACTAAAGTCACTTCATGAAAATTTAAGGAAGTAGATTGAAAAGAAGAACAAACACTATACATCGTAGGCGAACAAAGGACGGAAGAGCATTATGTTTGAATCCAGTGAATGGATTTGAGTACACTTGAGAAATGAGCATTTTTCGGAGCAAAGGAAATCTAAGTTGTAACAAAAAGGAGATGGACTATTTCAAGTCCATGAAAAGATTCATGGCAATGCTTACAAACTAGATCTCCCATGTGAGTATGATGTTTCGACTACCTTTAATGTGTCTGATCTTTCTCTTTTTGATGCAGGTACAGATTCGAGGTTGAATCCTTTTGAAGAGGGAGGAGATGATGTGAGTATGGAGTCGAGCGCGTCAAAGCCGAGTCCTAGGAAAGATTCGTTAATCGTCAAAGGCGGACCGATGAGGACAAGGACAAAGTGTGTAAAAGAGGCGATGGGATTGCTCATTCAAGCTACGGTTGACAAAATGTAGATCTTGGAGAAGAAATGATCAAGTTCCGTGTTGGGATCGACTGCTGAAACGAGTTGGAACAACTTGATTCAAGTGGATGAAGACGGAGGCAAAGAAGTGTACTATGCGACCGCATAGCACAAATCTCCATCTGGTCGCATGGAGGCAGCAAGGAAACTAAGATCGCATTTCAATTGACCTATGCGACCACACTACTTTGTACCATGCGGTCGCATAGGTATATTCTGGGCCAGAAAGTTTTTTTCTTATTTGATTAGAATTATAATGTTATCAAACTTCGTAAGATTCTAGTTATCTTATGCACGATTTTTACTATATTTTGGTTTAGTATAAATAGTTACTTTCTTCATTATTGTAAAAAACTTTAAACAATGAATTTAACGAGATGCAATTTTGCTTTCAACATTTGTTCTTCGTAGGACAATTGTGAACTTATCAAGAATTAATCTTGTGGCGTTCAAATCAACCGGGATTTTTCAATATTCAATAAAAAATGTCAACAAATCATTTGCTTGTTGGTTGTTTTGGTTCGATATTTTCGAATCAAATCCAAACTTGATTATTTTGGCGTTCTTGGGTTCCAAATCAATTTCTTGTGGGTTTTCGTGGTTAATTACTACTTCGGTTCACATCATTATACCTCCAGAATATATAACCTTTGGACACGTTGACAATAAAATATGTGTTATCTTAGACTTATAATTGACTATATAAGTTCTCGATAATGAGTTTGGGAACATGAGTATATTAAGAGCTAGATGCGCCGCTGAGATATACATGATAGTCCAAAAAGGTACTTACATGAAATTTTGGATGGATATTAGGTCACCATATGTGACATTTGAATTTTTCTAGTAAGGGAGAAAAATTGGAGAATATTATTTAAATTGATATGATGTGTATTGATGAATCAATTTTGAATACATAAGAGTTGGTTTAAGCTTCTGATTCAAGTGTGATTAATCTGTTTCCGAGTGGGAGCTATCTATCCGATTGGAATTTATCTAAGAACTATCTAATTTCAATGATTCTTAGTTTCGAGAGAACTAAGAGCTATTTAATTTCAATGATTCTTGTTTCAGAAAATAAATGGAGAAATCTGAGAAAAATGATAGAACTACATATGGAGTACGGAATTCCAATCTAATTTGAGATGTGGTGAAAATTCTAATTGGACATTATGTTTATTGAGAACATTCATATTCTTAAAAACTAAGTAGAATACTAATAATTTTATGATAGATAAAGCTCATTTTTTAAAGAAATGTTATACTCAATATGAGTAAATTGAGTTAGACAAACCTAATCTCTTTGTAGTGAGATTCAATTCTATATGCCGATACAAGCCATGATAGTGTGTTTTAGTTTAGATTACATCAAATAGACTTAGAGACTGTATTTTCATTTTCAATGGAGAATTGATTGAAGAGATCTACATGAATCGATTTATAAGTTTCATATTTAAGGCTTTATAATATTGTGGTAACTTTATAGTTACACTTGTAGCCTAATACAGTCGTCTTAACAGTAGTACTTGAATTTTAACACGGTTTAAATCTCGTATAAATTTTCATCATTGAATGAAAATCATTGTATTTATATAAAGGTCCGATGATAGGTTGTAATTCTAATTTTGATGTTGATGACATTATATAGGCTAAGCATGAAAACAATTGTATTGAGACCATTTTGAAATGGTCGCCCTGAATTTATGAGACGAAGGACATGAGTTTAGCAAATTGCATATTTTATGTTAAAAACATTATTTTAGTCTTCTTACCTTCTCATAAGAGTTGTATACTATAAAGACTCTAGAATATTTTTAACTATGGAATTTCTACACTCCTAGTACTCCTATATCAGAAGGCGGCTGTCCAAGTCTTCATATATGTCCAAAGACTCCATAAGTACACAAAGAAATATCCAGATAACCATATCTAGTACAATTAGGAGTTAATAGTATGTTATGATGTATACTTATCCTAACATTTGTCATGCCATGGATCTAGTCAGTAGGTATTATATTTTCCTTAGAAAGGATATTGTGATACTTGTAGGGCACTACCGTCAATTATTCTATTTGTTGTCGATTGAATAACTTGTGATTGGAATAGATATGCAAATATCGACTAAGGATGAGAATTAGTTGAGCACAAATAGTCATAGACTTGTGCACTCTTACTATATAGAGTATTAAGAAGCATATTTTGCAGTATATATCTTGGTAGATGAAGAAAATTTTTGGTATAGAAATTATGCAATTATCTCATGTGTTGAGGATTTCAAGTATCAAGATGAAACCATAGAGTTGATGGTATTTTTGTGAGAAACATTAGCAAAGAAAGTGTCTTTGTGATATATCTACGTAAATGACGATATGTGATCATTATACTCTGAAGATGTCTAGAGATATATTCATTGCTAATATCGAATCTCTAAAATTGTGTAGAATATGATACTTGGTATATCATAAAACACTTGATTGAAATTTTTTGTATGCCCATAGATGAGCAAGTTGAGTTCATGTTTAATCTAATATTGAGATTACAAGATAATAATTTGCATGCACGTATAATGTATGTTGAACAGATTGAGATTGGTTCACTCATACGAACAATTGCCTCGGACACTTTAGGGTGTACTAAGATGAGACAAAGTGATTATGTTGTGTACATGATCCTATCGCCTTGATGAGATATCAAGATGAGAATACAATAAGTAATCGAAATGGATTTTGCTATCCATTAAACATGTTTAGCAGCCAGATCGAGTTTTCGATTTGAGATTGTCTGGAGGAATGAATATAAGAAGAACTTAAGTTAATTATCAATGAATACCTGAACTAGGATCTGTAAGATGTTATTTGTTGCGAACTTACAGTTTTGATAAAGAATAAAGACAAGTTTATGGGTACTCCACTTTGTCAAAAATGTTCGATGTGTGGCATGATGAAGGGACGTGGGTATGATTGCAGCCCTATTACGCGCATGTGTGGGTTTGTTGTATGTTTTGAGGTACTTGGCTTTATCCTATTAATGTGCGTGATCTGAACCGTTTGTTTAAAATATTTTTTGAGCATTCATCTTTTAGGATTGCCTTTCTACTTTTGGGCGATCAAGATCATTATTGGCATGATCCAATGGTTAGTGTTATTCTTCAAAAACTATAAATATTATACTTTGCTTCTGTTTTAATTTTCTATCCAGGAAAAGTTTCTTATTTTCTTCCTTCATTCCAACCATATCAGACTTTAAAAGTGCTTCTGGCGATTCGTCACTTGCTTCTTTCTGAATTCTTTCAAAACCTTTCCTAGGTACGTGCTTTGAGTTCTTTTGCTCTTTTATGTATATTCCTTTTTTATCCTAATGTTGTTTTTGGGTGTTATTTTCTCAAAAATTTCTTTTTTTAGAAAACATAATTCCGTAGGATGTCTTCTCAAAGTGATTCTTAGAATACATCTTTGAATATAGAAGTTACAAGTTTTAGGTTCAATGATGACCGGGCGAATTCTTCATTGTCATCATCTATAAATATGCTATATTCTAATGTTATGCCTTGGAAGGCGATTACCGAGACTAGTTACGAATTTGTAAACCACTGGATGAGGTGAGGGTTTACAGCTTAGGGATAAAACGAAAGAACCTTTAGATGAGCCTCAAAGCCTCCTAGTTGAAGGAAGATGAAGATCATGTATATAAGGCTTTAGAAACATTCTCTAATATTATCAAAAAGGATTTAGCTGAAATTATGAATAATGCATACTCTTTGTATAATGGACATTAAAGAGAAAATATTCAATGTATTATAGTTGTGGATGACCATAACCTACAAGATATTTACTATCAGCATAATTCAATGGTTCTACTCTAATATGTTACGAATTGTATACCAGACTATTGAAGAGAGAAGCGACAAAATCTTTTTTAATGTAATTACAATAGACCATCATGCTAACTATGATCAACTAATGAGGGATATATCAATATCTTGTATAAAAATGGTGACATTGAAGATATTGTCACACTAGATATGGATGACTAAATATAAGAATTTTCATTGATTAAAATTAGAGTCCCATTAGATATTTCCGACAATGTTTTCTCAATGCAGCATTTGATTACTTCAATTATATTTGTCCCCTTCGTTTTGGTATTTTTTTTTCTTATCAAATTTTTTATCAAACAAGATTTCAGCGAAACAAATATTTTAAATAGTCGTTGGGAGTGTTGTAAAATAATAAATAATGATGGATGACTAGTTGGTATTAGCTATATGTCTAGATGGATATTGTACTTACTTCAAAAGACGTATTTCATTCATATTGTAACTTCTATTGAAATCGTAATATAACCTTTGTTGTTATAATAAGATTATGTACATGATCTCCAATTGTTTTCTTTTTCTCTCTTTTATTCACGTAATTTTATAATAATAATATATATATATATATATAAATTATTCAATTTTTGAATAATTAAACTTGTAAACTATTGGTGGCCAAAAATATTGTGTATTTCCTAGGATAGCAAGATATTTCTATCTTGTTTTGTTCCATGTTCCACTCCAACAAAGAAAGAGGTCTTCTTTTTCGAACCCACCCTGAATCTTAATTTTAATTTTATAATTTAACAAATCATATTTAAAAACATAAATAAATAAATATAGACGATAAATAGGGATGCCTAATCTCAGCCTATCGAAATATCGTGAACGAAAGTATATAGTATATATTTGCCATCTCTATTCAATCAATAATTAATCATTTATTTGACCTTTTGTTTAAATTATTATATATCATTCTTTTCTTGATATAGTCCCTATTTGATACAGACTATTTAAAATTTATTTTTCTCGAAATTCATTTCAATCGCACTTTATTTACTAGAATAAATTTGCATATGCATCAATCAAAAAAATATATATTTTTTTTTTAGTTGGTCGTTCTCCAAATTTTTTTTTTTTTTTTTTTACCAAATTTCTTGTTTAATGTAGATTAAAATCGAATTTTCAGTAAATTTTGATAAAAAGAAATAAAATGTATGATGAAAAATTGTAAATCACATAAAATGTAATATTAATTTTAGCTTGATATTTTAATCTAGACTACATTAGGGGCAAAATCTATTTTTATATATTTATATACAAAAGTGCCCACGATATGTGCACACACCAAAATTCTACTATTACCAATACATCCTCCCAAACTGTCCGCCGTTGGATCTCATTTAAATCTTGCGATTCCCTTAATCAAGCGTTTATTAACATTTCTCTCGATCATTTATTTATAAATAGAAATAGAAGTAATTTTACAAAATGTCCACTTTTAGTTAGTCACTTACAAAAATAGTCAATTTCAAAAATTCTTGCAAAAATGTCTATTTTGACATTATTTAGACCAAAACACCCTTATCAACAATTTATGATTCTACACAAGTCCAAAAAATGGACATTTTTGCAAAATGTCAAGATGTCAAATTACAATTAATGTTATTTTTCGCATGATACATAAATGTCTAGAACGGCATTTCAAATATAGAGAAATGTCATATTTTGGAATAAAATATCATTCTAGATATTTAATGTCGAGAATGACGTTTTAAAATATCGAGAACATTTAGAGCCCGTTTGGCCCCCTTTTTATTCTCATTCTCATTTTTTTCTCTTTCTTTATTTCAACGACACATTTTTCAAATAAAATAATATTACACACAAATCTAAAACTTTTCATCATTTTTCTACCACACATCCTTCCATCAATCACTATTTCAAAAATTCTATTCTCATTAAAATTAACATCAAACACACTCTTAATATTGTGATTTGACTTGTGTACTTTTGAAATATAAAACGGGATTCAAATGTCGAAAACGATATTTAAAATATCAAAAATATAATTTTGATATAATTTCCCATGAAATTTTTTTTTTTTAATTAAAGGATATAATAGACAATTTAATATTAAATTTAAAAAATTGACATTTTTCAATTCACGCCCTCAAAATGGACATTTTTGAAATGCCTCTTATAAATATAAGATAAGAAGTTGCACCCCCAAAATTTTCTGTTAGAAGAATCGTTTCTGTTTCATCTACCCTTTCGCTCTAGAATTTCTCTCTATAAACATACAGATATACATACAAAAAACTGTGAATGCATTTCTCATATTGATCTTGCCTATTGATTTTTCATTTTTTGTTTCCCTCTCGGATTTTTCTCCTTCGGAGCTTTGACGGAAATGGAGATTATGTCAATGGAGGATCCAAGTTATGTTATGATTTACTTCTATGCATTTGGTGGCGGAATCGTCGCAGGGAATCGAATAGCTCGAAGGTTTGTGAAGACTTTTATAATACCTACAAGGCCGCGATGTTGTAAGTTTAGGGTTTTCTGAACGTTCTGTTAGGGATTTATTAATTTCCTGTCTTTTGTTGATTTGGTTGAACTTGTGGTGAATCGAGCTTGTAGTTCGAATTCAGTGAGGAATTTGGGGATTTTGTCTTCGTAAGTTGAATCTGAATTTTGGAAATTTAGTGTGAAATTCCCTATTCTCTTATTGAATTCCTTAAAAAAGTTAAAACTTGGGCGATTAGTTTTAAATAAAGTTTGAAATGTGAATTTGGGCATATTTATGGAGTTCGAGATGTCTACTGTTTCATATGGTTTTAATCAAATTTGCAATTTCTTGTAATAAAATTGGGATTTCGTTGTTTATGCTGTCATTGTTGCTCACACTTCGAGTAAGGTAGGACTATTCTGTGGAAGTTGGACCTCCTAGGTTTTCATTTAGTTGTCATAAGGTTCAGACTTAGGGAATTTGTTATAGATTTGAATGGCGGGAAGGAGGGAATTAGGGTTTCCAAAGGTGAATGCTGTCAGTTTGAAAGAACAGTTGGTGAGGACGACTCTGCGGAATGTGAGATCAAACGGGCACATGTATGTTGAGCTCAGGGAAGATGGAAAGAAGTTGTTATTCTTCTGTACTTTGTGTCTTGCACCGTGCTATAGCGATTCAATATTATTTGATCACTTGAAAGGTAATCTACACTCTGAAAGGCTTGCTGCTGCAAAAGCTACATTGTTAAAACCAAATCCATGGCCATTTAATGATGGTGTGTTTTTCTTCCATGATGATTCATCAGAACAAGATAAGAGTTTACCTGTTTCAACTTCTGACAGATTTATGATGTTAGACACCCATCATGTGGATGAAGATAGCCTCCCTATTGTTAGTTTTGATGAGAACTTGGGACTTAATGATACTTCACAAGTTGGTGAGGATGATATGGGTTGTGATGACAGCTCCCACGATCAGCATCTGAATGGAAAAGGTTCTGATCTGGTTATTCCAGGCGTGCTGCAGAAAGAAGAGGTATGTGATTTGGCTGTGAGGCAGATGGGTGTTGGACGAATTGCTGCTAGGATTAATGAGAAGGATGGGTTTTCTAATGAAATTCATAAAATATGGTGTGAATGGCTGGTGAATAAGGACTCTGCCAATGAGAATACTGACTTGGTTGCAGAGCACGACTTCGCTGTTGTTGCCTTTGCTTATAATTACAATTTAGGTCGAAAGGCTTTACTTGGTGACATTAGATATATGCTTCCCTCTAGTCGTCATTCAGAAGCTGCGGACAGTGGCAGTTCTAGGAGCAAGAAGCGGAAGTCATTTTCTGATCCGGAGGATGTCAGTGAGGCTTCAAGTAACCGAAATGACTCTTCTGGAGAAGAGTCTCAATCTTCAAATAATCCAAACTCAAAATTAATGTTAGCTGGGAATGATGATCAGCTGGTGCAATCAAGAATCATCGTAAGCAAAACCATGAGGAAAGAGTTGAGAAGACAGCATAATGTTGCTTCTGAGAGGTTATGCGATATCTGCCAACAGAAGATGCTCCCGAGTAAAGATGTGGCTGCACTCTTGAACAGGAAAACTGGAAGACTTGTTTGCAGCAGTAGAAATTTGACTGGGGTATAACTCCCTAACACATACCACAGATTTATGTTGTGGTTCAGAATGAAGATTCTGATATTTAATGACTTTCTCCTTTGCAATTATGTATATAAGCTTTTATAATTGTGTTTATGTAGGCTTTTCACGTATTCCATATATCGTGCCTCATTCACTGGATACTTCTGTGTGAAACTGAAATTTATGTAAATCGGTCAATTGCACCTAAAGCGAAAAGAAAATCCAGAAGAAAGGTTAGAGGCAAGGATGGTGAAACAGAGAAGAAAGATGAGATAAAACCCTCAAGCAAGCAAATCTATTCTGTGTTCTGCCCAGAATGCCAGGGCACCGGTATAAACATCAATGGTGAGGAACTGGAGAAACCAATTGTACCACTTTCTGAGGTTTGTAGTTATGGCTGCTGTTTTTAATTTTCTCATCCAAACTTTCATTCCATCGCACGTAGTTTGAATGCATTTATTTCCCCCTTGTCAATATCTGTCTTTTTCTCTGGGATTATTAATCTTGTAATTTTTCTGAAAAGTTGGGGAGAGAAGTTTTGGAGTTTTGCTCCTGGTACAAAGATGTTAGTCTTCTTAGTTCTAAGGATTTGATGCCAATTTATGCTATAGACTCCTGTTTCATTTCAGATGTTTAAATATAAGATCAAACTAAGTGACGCCCATAAAGCATGGATGAAACATCCTGAGGCGTTGCAGAACTGCTCAATGGGCTTTCATTTTCCTCAGTCTGAGGATGTATGTCAGGTAAAGCTGACCTAATTTTAGATCAACTTCATTCCAAAGAAGATAGTTACGGTGATAAAGTTTTTTTTTCTTTTTTTTCCCTGTTCAGTTTTTGGGAAAAGTATATATCAGATGTTTTATGTGAGTGAAAAACCTTCATGGATGTTACTAATTTTCATTCACTTGCTTATTTCCAGGAGAATGTAGTTTCACTCAAATTGCTACGCTTCTATCGTGTCAGTGAATAAATTTGAGCTCCCGGATGCTGAGATGGAAGGCTTCTGTTGAAGAATCAACAACGTTTACATGTAAAACTCGTAACTAATGCCTCTATTGTGGTGTAAATGCCGTGGTTCTGAAAACAGTGGAGTTGTATGTGCGTAGAAGACAGTTGACCTTTGTCAATGAATTCTGTGTATATTCCTGTTATCTGACTGGTGCATATGCTAGTATTTTGTACAAATAAAATTGACTCGTTGTTGATCCATTGCTGCTTTATATTGAATAGCTTATTGCATATGCAAGTTCATTTAGGGCCTGTTTGATTCCATATTCACCCATTTAATAGTGTTTGATGGCAAATGATTTCTTGGCAAAAAGTTTTCCCACACCCCGACTCACGCACCTGTTTTCAAGGATTTGAAGGAATTTTGGCAATTGGAACAAATGCTAGACTCAATGGTAAAAAAATTAACCTTTTAATTGATAATTTGCATGAAAAATAAAACCAAACGAATGATATTAGGTATATATTTTATTTTATTTTTTTATTTTTTTGGTAATTAGAATAAATTCGAGACCTCATGGTAAAAAAATTTATTACTTTAATAAGCAATTTTTATAAAAAAACAAAGTCAAAAGTACACTAAAAGATTCAAAATTTCAAAAAATTTCTGGTGAAAAATTATACCAATCAAACACAATTAATTGACAATTCCCGATAAAACAAGTTTTAAGCAATTCAACTTCCTGCGATTCATTTTTTTTTCACCCAAATTTTAAATTTGCAATCAAACGGACCCTTAGATGGATTGTACTGTTATGGTAGAATGTATCTTTTTCATAAGAGTGAACTCTTTTCAAGTATGTTTATCTGACTGATGCATATTCTACTATTTTGTACAAATAAAATTGACTCATTGTTGATCCATTGCTGCTTTATTGCAAAATACTTCTTCAGAAGACTTTATTCTTTTCATGTGCGTTTATCTGACTGGGGCATATTTTACAAGTCAGATTTTTATCCCCAACGGCAAGCTATGCATGTGTTACTCTTTATTGGCAAATAGTCATTTCATCTGGACCGAGTTTTGAATGACTCAAAAGGCACATTTCAAACTAGAATGGTTGAACCCATGTTTGACTCTCTTTTTTTCAAACTCATTTTCAACCACATATTTTATGGAACTCACAATATTTATCAACTTTTTAACTCAACTTTTCATTAATTTTTATTAAAATCTATTATACATATTATTTTAATCTAATAAAAAATTTATTTTTATCTAAAGCAGATGGGGGATAAGTAATGTTAAAAGAAACACATACTATACCCACTGGTAATCGTTTTATGATTGAGCATTCTTATAGCCTCGCTTTGTCAATGACTCGTGTGGTCTCACTTGATTCACTCATTCATGGCCCAAAGGGACTTGGGTGAGTCCGTCTCGATAGAGTTATGGTTTGGTCTGTCTGTCTATAGGCCCATTGGTAGTATCGTTTTTCTCACTTGATTCACTTATTCATTTTACGTCTGAGGCTCTCGAATTTCGGCAGTTTTATTACTTTTCAAGTTCCTAACCACCTACTTGAGCTTCTGAAACCTTGCTTTATCCTATTATTTTCGTTGTTGATATGGTGATTTCTTTGTTTCTATTTCAACTATAGAAACCCTTCTGATTATGTGCAAAATTCTGATATTGAGTGGAATGTTTTTGATAATGTCACCATTGACGCAACTTGCAATAAACTTGAAAAGTAATCCCTTCGACCTTTTCTAATTTTAATTCTTATTCAAATTAATTGTTAGTGCAAGTTGTCAAAGAGTTGGCTCTTCCAGACGCTGTGATATTACGCCAGTATTGAATTATTTTGTTAAAAAGTATTAACTTTCGAAAATGAAATAAGTGTATTAATTTCTTTATTAATACAGGTTTAATTCATTTTTCTCAACAATTATATGATATGAGCATGATTTTCATAAATAGGTAGATCGAGAATTAAATTAATAACGTTGCATGCTCGTCCTTTAGGGATTGAGTGTACCAAAAAATTCAAAACCAGAAAGTTGAGAAAAATACTTATTTTTGTATTTATGAGTTGAGGTGGTTTTCTATTATCAATTTATACAAGTTTAGAATTGGTAGCATGGACCCCTCAATTCAAATTTAATGGACTGAGGAGTATTCTTGATTCTAAATATAATAGTGTACGATTATTTCAAGTGGACAACGTACCTTAATGTCACAAAGTATATTAACCGTTTTGAATATTCTGATATTGAGATTGTTGGAAAGCTTCAAATGGAGAGGGAGAGAAAACAACTTTGAATCAGCAACAAATCTGGAAATCAAACTTCAAGAAAAGCTCAAACACGTAATCATTGTTCTTAAACAATATTTGCCACCACTCCCGTTAATATGAGATGCTAAAGGTTTTCCGACAAATGGTTTGTAGAATTGATCAAGCCTTGTTGTAAAAATACCAAAGTACAAGTATTTCTACACAAAACTTAAGAACACAAATAGAAATCAAGAGAATGTGAGTAGAGGTAGAGATTTAATCTTGATTGTAGAGAGTATAGTGAAAGCATGTGATGTCAATGTTTTTCACATAGAACATGGCTCCTCTATATATAGGCCTCAAAAAAATACACTAATTGGTACCAAAAATATGTTGAAAATGCACCAAATTCAAGTGACTAACGTTAGAAAACCGTCTCCAACGGTCATTGAATTTCGCATGGTACAAAACTATGCGGCCCTATAGTTATGTTCACCCGGAGACTTGAAGCCTCTGTGAAGCCCATGCGATCGCATGGCATTTGGCCCATGCGATCGCATGGGCCAAAACTCGGCCAAACATTTTCTTTTCTCCTTCTTTCATTTCTTTTGTTAGTTTTAAACAACTAATTTCTCAACAATCCCCCACTTGTTCAAAATTAACAAGTTTCACATTCGATGTAATCGATACTCATGCTTAAGGATTAGATATCTTTCGATTTGAATCTAACCATAATGTAATTCTAATAAGGTAAAGTCGGAATCAAAGGTAGCGTGAAGCTTTGAACTAGTTATTCTATGTGACAAAACCGGTAAAAAAACACACACAAGTACCACGTGTTCTCGAATTCCTCAAACTTGCTTAGCGCTTTTATGGCCTTGCGCTCATCCTTTTCGACAAACTTTTAATAGAGAAACTCTAACTCTCTACTGAAGCGGCACCACCTCGAAGTTCGTCTAGGTGAAGTTCTTCCAACATCTTTGTTACTTTTAGTAAATACTTGTGCTTTAGCACTAAACTCCATTAAGTGCTTGAAGCTCAACCCTCACTTCAATAACAACCAGCATTATTTAACTAGGATAGGGTTATCGCAGATTTGAATAATGCTGAAACAATCCACATATCAAATGACTTATTGTTACCCTTTAAACCTGTGGATTACCTTTTGAGTAATAACAGGTAGGGTTGCTATCATTGGTGGATATTTCTATTTTAAGAGTTTCAACCCCATCCTACTCGATGTAGATGTTACTAAATCTCGATTTAGAGGTTTAGTTAGAGGATCCGCTAGATTCTCGATAGACTTAACATAATTTAGGGCAATTATTCCATCTTTGATTAATTTCCTTATGTAGTCATGTCTTAGACTCATATGTCTAGAGTTTCCGTTACATACCTCATTGTATGTTTTTGCTAATGTGGCTTGACTATCACACATGATAGATATTGAAGATATATTTTTCGGTCTCAAAGGTATCTCATAAAAGAGATCATTAAGCTACTCAACTTCTTTCCATGGTCGAGTGCGTTATACATGTCTGTTTCTTTGATTTCCAAGAAGCAACTCCTCCTCCAAGAGTGAACACCCAACCGGAAGTGGATTTATTCTCACCCGTGCTAGATATCCAACTAGCATCAGTAAATCCTTCCAATACAACCGATAATTTAGTATATTGTAGGCATAAGCTCTTGGTCTTCTTTAAATACACAAGAACCCTTCCAATGGTCATTGCCTAGATTACTAGTAAACCTACTTAATTTACTAATTGTGAATGTTATGACTAGTCTTGTGCATTGAACTGCATACATAAGACTTCTAATAACACTTGCATATTCAAATTGAGCAATTGCCCTTCCATCATTCTTTACAAGTTTTGACCTTGGATCAATTGGGGTACTCGCTTCCTTTATGTTCAAGTGTTTGAACTTGTTTATCACATTCTCAATATAATGTGATTGACTTAGATGTTAACCCCCACTAGTTTTCGTGACTTTGATACCCAAAATGGTATCCACTTGTCCAAGATCATTCATCTTAAATGTGAAAGATAGAAACTTCTTTGTTTCTTTTATTCCATCCATGTGATTACTCATAATCAACATGTCATCAACATATAGGCATATAAATATCACATAATCATCACACACTTTTGAAAATAAACATTTATCTACGCTATTATGTTTAAAATCAAATGAAATTATAGCTAAGTCAAAATTTTCATGCCACTTTTTAGGTGCCTGTTTTAAACCGTATAACGATTTTACTAACTTGCACACTTTATGTTCATTTTCAGGTAGAGCAAAACCTTCAGGTTGCTCCATATAAACCTCATCATCGAGATCCCCATTCAAGAATGCCGTCTTGACATCCATTTGGTGAACATGCAAGTCATGTATCGAAATTAGTGCAAATAATATCCTAATCGATGTTATTCTAGCTACCGGTGCATATGTATCAAAATAATCTATTCCTTCTCTTTGTTAATATCCTTTGGCTACTAATCTATCCTTAAAAGTGTTTAGAGAACCATCAACATTGTATTTTCCCCTAAATACCCATTTACATCCAATATGTTTGGATCCGGGTGGTAAATTGACAAGTTCTCAGGTATTATTTGACATTATTGAATCCATTTCATCTTTGATTGCATCTTTCCAAAACATGCTATCACGAGAAGTCGTAGCTTCTCTATAAGTTTTAGGATCGGTTTCAACATGTAAAACAAACGGAATTGTTCTTACGACATTCAATTCATTTCCTTCTACTAAGTAAAAAGAAATGAGTTGAGAATCAATTTCATCTGGTCCCAAAGACTTCTCAATTCGAGTTCTTTTGCTTCTTCGTGGCTCACTTGACTCATCAACACCTTTAGTAGATGTTTCATCTTGTGTTATACTTGAGGTAGGGATATCTAAACGATTTTCCCTCAAATCATTATCCGAAGATAGCGAATCCTCAAAGAACTCTACATCACTTAATTCAATTATCACATTGGTCTCCAAGTTTAATAATCTGTATGATTTGCTATTGCTAGCATATCCAACAAAGGCACATTTAATGCCTCTTGGACCCAACTTGGTCCGATTAGGATTTGTATTCTTACAATAAGCAAGACACCCCCACAATTTGAAGTATTCAATGTTAGGTTTTCTTCATTTCCAAGATTCATAAGGAGAAACCTTAGTTTGTTTAGAAGAAATTCTATTTAGTATCCTACATGCACTTAATAAGGCCTCATCCCACAAAATGAATGGCAACTTAGCATAGGTAAGCATAGCATTTATCATTTCAACTAAAGTTCTATTTTTTCTTTCAGCCAAACCATTTTGTTCCGGTGTTCTAGGTGCCAAACATTGGTGAATTATGTCATGTTGTTCACAAAAAAGGTTAAAAACACTAGAGAAGTATTCACCACCTCTATCACTTCTTAAAGTTTTTATCTTCTTATTTAGGTGATTTTCAACCTCATTTTTATATACTTTAAATATATCAAAAGCTTCACTTTTATATTTTATTAAGTAAACATAGGTGTATCTAGTACAATCATCAATAAAGGTAATAAAATACCTATTTCCACCTCTAGTTAACATGTCATTTATTTCACAAATGTCCCTATGAATTAATTCTAAGATACTAGATGTCCTTTTTACACTTTGATAAGATTTTTTAATCATTTTTGCTTACACAAGTTTTGCACTTAAAGACATAATTTTCATCATATGAAATTAAATCATATTTCATCATACGTTTTATATTACTTTATCCAATATGTCCTAATTTAGCATGCCATAATGAAAATAAATCAACAACATAAGCAAAGTTAGTTTTATTCTCATTCAAATTGTCAACGGTACATAATTTGACCATTCCTTCACTAGAATAGCATTTTTCAACAAATTTCTCATTTAGGGATAATACAAGTTTTTCGAATTCATACACACTTTTGATACCCGATTTTCCTAAGAGATTTCCACTAACTAAATTTCTAGTCATGTCGGGAACATGTAGTACATTGGTTAATGTAATGATTTTGTCGGAAGTGAAGATGATATCCACACTTCCCTTTCCAATCACTTTAGATCGAACCTCGTTAGCCATTTGAATCTCTTGGTCTCCATCAACTTCATGATATGTCTAGAAAGAAGATTTATCATATAATACATGTATTGTAGCACAAGTATCATACCACCATCCAGGAACCTTTCCCTTGATTGCATTGATTTCACTAATGGTGACCACAATTTTATTTTCTTTGATGGAGTTCACTTTGCCCTCGAAGTTGTTTTGTTTTCGGTGTCTACAATCTTTTGTATAGTGACCAGATTTGCCACACACAAAACAACCTCATTTTGTCTTCTTCTTGAACTTGTTGAAGTTTGTTAAAGGCTTCATTTTGTTGGATTTTGTTTGCGGTTCAGTTTTCTCTATTGCATTTGCTTTGAAAGTACCTTCATAAGAGTTTTCACTTTTATCACGCACTCGTGACTCTTCTTCAATGCGCAAATGTTTTTGCAATTGTTCCAATGAGTGGTCCTCGAAACTATGCATGATTTTCTTTCAGTATCCTTTCCAAGTACCGGGGAGTTTTGTAATAATTGCCCCCACTTGAAAGGTCTCGGGGATTTCAATCTTCACCGCCTTCAACTTGTTGACTAGTACTTGCAATTCATGAATTTGGGGAAGCAAAATGACATTTTCTAAAAACAAAAAATCAAAGTACTTAGAAATTAAAAATTTCTTGATACCTTCTTCCTCCACTTTGTACTTATTTTCTAATGCATCCCATATTTCTGTTGGCGACGTTGTGTTAGTGTATAGATCATACAAACGGTCCGACAATGAGTTGAGAATATGACCGCGGCATATCAATTCATCATCTTCACGCTTTTTTCTGTCCACCCTTAATTGTTCGGTGTCTTTGTCGGATGGTTCGAGAAGATCTTTCAATTTTGGATAAGTACATAAAAGATCTTCAACGCCGTAAGAAGGAATTTCAGTTTGTCTTGCCACCTTGTGAAGTTCGTGTCATCAAAACAATCCAATGGCACTAAGTCTTGATTCATCAACTTTATGGTAGTCATTGTTGTTTCACTCTCCATCGCAGGAATACTATTGTTTGAGATTGTTGGAAAACTTCAAATGGTAAGGGAGAGAAAACAACTTTGAATCAGCAACAAATCTGAAAATCAAACTTCAAGAAAGGCCCAAACACGTAATCGTTGTCCTCAAACAATATATGCCCCCACTCCCGTTAATATGAGATGCTAAAGGATTTTCCAGCGAATGATTTGTAGGATTGATCAAGCCTTGTTGCAGAAATACCAAAGCACAAGTATTTCTACACAAAACTTAAGAACACAAATAGAAATCAAGAGAATGTCAGTAGAAGTAGAGATTTAAGCTTGATTGTAGAGAGTATAGTGAAAGCATATGATGTCAATGTTTTTCACATAGAACATGGCTCCTCTATATATAGGCATCAAGAAAATACACGAATTGGTGCCAAAAATATGTTAAAAGGGCAAGTGACCAACGGTAGAAAATCGTCTCTAACGGTCACTGAATTTACACCATGCGACCGCATGGTACAAAACTATGCGGCCGCATGGTTATGTTCACCCGGAGACTTAAAGCCTCTGTGAAGCCCATGCGATCGCACCGCGTGGGCCAAAACTCGGCCAAACATTTTCTTTTCTCCATCTTTCATTTCTTATATTGGTTTTGAACAACCAATTTCTCAATAATCCCCCACTTGTTCAAAATTAACAAGTTTCACATTCGATGTAATCGATACTCATGCCTAAGGATTAAATATCTTTCGATTTGAATCTAACCATAGTGTAATTCTAACAAGGTAAAGTCGGAATCAAAAGTAGCGTGAAGCTTTGAACCAGTTATTCTATATGACAAAACCGGTAAGAACACACACACAAGTACCACGTGTTCTCAAGTTCCTCAAACTCGCTTAACGCTTTTATGGTCTTGCGCTCATCCTTTTCGACAAACTTTTAAGAGAGAAACTCTAACTCTCCATTCAGGCGGCACCACCTCGAAGTTCGTCTAGGTGAAGTTCTTTCAGCATCTTTGTTACTTTTAGAGGTGCTTGTGTTTTAGCACTAAACTTCATTAAAAGCTTGAAACTCAACCCTCACTTCAGTAACAACCAGCATTATTTAACTAGGGTAGAGTTATCGCGGATTTGAATATTGCTGAAACTATCTACATATCAAATGACTTGCTGTTACCTTTGAACCCGTGGATTACCTTTTGAGTAATGACAGGTAGGGTTGCTATCATTGGTGGATCTTTCTATTTTAAAAGTTTCAACCCGATCCTACTCGATGTAGATGTTACTAAATCTCGATTTAGAGGTTTAGTTAGAGGATCCGCTAGATTCTCGATAGACTTAACATAATTTAGGGCAATTATTCCATCTTTGATTAATTTCCTTATGTAGTCATGTCTTAGACTCAAATGTCTAGACTTTTCATTATATACCTCATTGTATGCTTTCGCTAATGTAGCTTGACTATCACACATGATAGATATTGAAGATGTATTTTTCGGTCCCAAAGGTATCTCATAAAAGAGATCCTTAAGCCACTCAACTTCTTTCCCGGTATTCGATAATGCTATGAATTCGGATTCCATGGTCGAGTGCGTTATACATGTTTGTTTCTTTGATTTCCAAGAAACAGCTCCTCCTCCAAGAGTGAACACCCAACCAGAAGTGAATTTATTCTCACTCGTGCTAGATATCCAACTAGCATCGGTAAATCCTTCCAATACAGTTGGGAATTTAGTATATTGTAGGCATAAGCCCTTGGTCTTCTTTAAATACCTAATAATCCTTTCAATGGTCATTGTCTGGATTACTAGTAAACCTACTTAGTTTACTAATTGTGAATGCTATGTCTGGTCTTGTGCATTGAACTGCAAATATAAGACTTCCAATAACACTTGCATATTCCAGTTGAGCAATTGCCCTTCCATCATTCTTTACAAGTTTTGAACTTGGATCAAATGGGGTACTCGCTTCCTTTATGTTCAAGTGTTTGAACTTGTTTATCACATTCTCAATATAATGTGATTGACTTAGATGGCAACCCCCACTAACCATTTTTTTAAGAGCAACAGCACATCAGATTACGTCAAAAAGTTCCACAATTTCAAAACAAAATCCACTAAGTAAATTCATCATACAATTAATTAAACCCGCGCCCGACACTTTAAGCGATTCAATGTCGGCGAGGACTGTCCTGATTTTTTATAGGCTTTTCCCCTTTTGCCAGGCCTCAGCCGGTGGCTTTTTTTTTTTTTTCTTGGAGTTTAGTTTTGACAGTTAGGGGAGGACTTTTTTTCTTGTGAATAAAATGGGCTATCTCTCTATTCTTTATATGCATGCTTGTTTGTCTATTTCATGAAGCAAGCTTTTCAAAATTCAACAAATTAGGAAGTGGCTCAAGAAATCAACGGAGGTTGCACGTAATCTGGGTTTAATACTTCAACGTATTTATAATGCTTTGATGTAATTAAGTACTAATAAAGAGGGAGGCTTCTGAGTTTAATTAATTGTATGATGAATCTATGATAAGTGCATTTTACGCACTTATTTAGGTCACAAAACATGGACTATTGATGTAAACCATTCTATAAAAATTGTGTTTGCAGGACTATGTCGATTGAAATAACGATAAGTGAGTGAAAACGAGCGAAAAAGGACCAAAATGGAAGAAAGCCAAAGTTCAGGGACTAAGATGTAATTATTCAAAAGTTGACCCGAAACCCAAATCAAGAACGAGGACGAACTAAGTACAAGATTAACGATATCAAAGGGGTGTTAGAAGGAAGAAAATGCAGAAAAGAAGTCAAAACAAGGAGGAACCGAGTCAGGGACCAAAACGACGCAATTTGAAAGTTGGTTGTACCATGCGACCACATGGTGCAATCTTCCATGCAGTCGCATGACACGGGCAGAGAGGCAAAGGAGCCATGTTGATTGAACCATACGGCCGCATGGTAGTAATTTACGCGAAAAATTCTGATTTCCTTTTTTAAGTTAAACACCTATGGAAACTCGATTTCTGACTCATTTATAACCTTAAATTTGACCAGAAACGGGGACTACGCAATTTTGGAGAAGAAAATGTGATTTTGAGAGTAAGAATACAAGGAACAACGCCTAGATTCATCAAGCACTCCAAGGAATTAATCGAATATCTAATTGGGTGATGACGTTTCTTCAACTATTCTTTTGTTTTTCTTTTTTTAGCATGTTAGACTAATTTTTCTTATACTAGAAGATCGATAAACCATGTAATATGATTTTTTAACCTTTAGTTTTATATTTTTGACATTATAAACACTTTTTGATATATTGAATGATTTATATGCAATTTAATTTTTCTATAATTATATGCGCAATGGTTGTATGAGTTTGGTGATTTATTTCATGCATTTGAAAAAAAGGAAATAGATTCGACCATGTATAAATCATCATAGGGTCCGATACAGGATAGAAATATACCGCTATACTCTATGTGAATCTTTAAGTGTTTACAAAACTTCATGCATTCTTTTATGGTGTATTTGTTAGAGAAATATAGTCGGATCGCATGATATAATATGTTTAACATTACTCGAAAGAGATTGTTAAATTCAATAAGAACATTGATTCTTCAATATTTAATCGTGTTGTCAAATTGTAAAATTAGGATTGAAATAGATTGTTGCATGGGGATTCGTGATCCTAGTGCATTTTTTTCTTATTAAATTAATCAATTTGCATTCAAATTTCATATTGTATTATAGTATAATTCACATCTAGTTTAGTCAATTCATTCATAGTAGGATTTTATTATCTAATTCGGTATAATTTACTATAAAACACATCAAACATTCATCTATTTTCGGTTAAGGTCGAGATAATTATCATTAAACTACTCAATCTCTGTGGGATCGATAATTCGGACTCTAAAAGTCCACTTTATTACTTATAACAAACCGTATACTTGCGGTAATTTTAAATCGAACGTATTTTCATGAACAATCTACTTGGTGGATTTTGTTTTGAAATTGTGAAACTTTTTGACGTAATCTGATGTGCTGTTGCTCTTAAAAAAATGGTTTGTTTTTGTTTGGTGAATGTTTCTGACTTTGCAAAGTTTGGGACTCATTTACAATTTTAATAAAGCTTTTGGACCGAAAAGTTTAGGAATATGCCTGCAATTTGTTCTTTATTTTTCGTTTTGTTTTTATTTAAATATGAGGGTAAATTGGTCATTTTAGGGTAAAATTTGGTGAAAGTTTTGTTCAGGGTAAAGAAAGTGGAATGTGGGGATGTTATGTGCCAAAAAACGAAAGGCATGGATATTTTTCATAAAAACCTTCAAAGGTAGAGACGTTTTCCGTCAATTACCCAAATATATTACAATAATCACATACATACATTACCCTAGTATTATTTAAAGAAATGCATTGCACTATTATTTAGTGGCATGATTTAATATTTTCTTTTTTTGTAGTGTTTCTATTAATTTTACTATACTGTTTTTATATTTATTAATGAATTTAATAATTTCGTTAATTAAACGTAATTATTTATTGAGTAATTTATATTTATAAAATAAATAAAAAAATTATTTAAAAAAAAAGAAAAAAATGATTAAACATTGTTCATTTGATATAATTTTTTGTGTAATTATTGAAGATAACTTTTAATTTGGTGCAAAATTTGATATAACATGATATAAAATTTACTTCAAATTTTTATGGAGGGTTGGAGATAACATTAGGACCACCTGTCCAAACTTGTTATCTCATTGCAAAGGCTATAGAGATTTATGCTTTTAAGCATACGTTTAGCCATAGTTTACAAAGATTCAAAATCACTTTTCATCCAAAACCTCTATGTTAATTGGTATAATTGATCTCCTATAATTACTGGACGTAATAAAAATTTTCCACTTCTGATTTTTTTTAAAAAAAATATAATAATAAAGATTCTCTTCAATTTTTTTTTTTTATCTTGCCCCTTGCCCACAGGACCAATGTATGGATGGGACAAACCACTGACGAATGAAAGATAAGTTAAACCATTTGTATTCCAAGGCATAAGGCCCTCTCACATGTTGAGGGGACGCACACGAATTAAAAAAACGATAAAGCTATGTGTACACAATGGTACACATAATGCTTTACACCCCCCTCACATGGAGGAGGGCCCACACATAATAAAATATTTGTGGGCCCCCCTCCATGTGAGGAGGGTGTAATGCATTGTGTACACCATGAGGTGTACACATAGCATGACCCTTAAAAAAATTCTGTACCCCTCACAAATGAGGAGACGGTCTTGCTGTACACGCGTGTGTACAGCAAGAATGATCATGTACAAACAAAACTTGACCAATTGGAAGTGTAAAAAGAATATTGCAACTTGTAGATTTTTTTTATACTTTAATTTACCCGATGTCATTGACCTTCACATAGAGGTCGAGCTCTACGCATTTATTGGATGTGAATCCGACGTCCATGTGAGAGGACGGGTGAAATAAGGTAAATAAGAGGGTAAAAATAGCTCAATTCGTGTAGAAATCCAACATAATTGCACAAAAACAAAAACAAATTATTTAACGAACAAAAATTCAGTAATAAATTTCAAGTTCAAGAATTGAAGAATAGGGTACAGAAGCAGAAAAGAAAACACCAATATCACTTTACATCGAACAACCCTAAAAATTGAATATTTTCTTCTTATTCAATGAAAACAACCCATTAATTAATAAGACAAACCAATTCGTATTTCTGTCATTTCTTGAAGTGCTTGACCTTGTACCATCCTTTCTTGCAAGAATCCCCAACAATCTTGAAACCCTTTTTGAATCTAAACTTGAGCTCTTTAGCTCTGTCCTTCACCTGCTTCTCAAAGCCCCCCATTTTTCAAAATAAGTACAGTAGAGAGAGAAAGACTGAAGGTTTTTAGTAGAAAATTGAGCTTCAAATTATAAATAAAAATGGTGGGTTTGAGGTTCTTAAGGCTGTAGGAAAGTGGTGGGATCCAACACATGGTGGGGACGTGGCTGTAATCGAGTGGATTTCGTCTGTATAGATCTAATCTTTCGTATTCGTGACGTTGATTGCGGGGATAATTGATAAAGCTTCAAATATTCGAAGACCATGTTCGGCTAGAAAAATAGCTTATAAGGACTTTTGGAACATTACCATTTACCCAAATATAGATTTTTTTTTTCGTCGAATCACCAGAAGATGCCAATTGGGTGACACAGGCAGGATCCACTCACCCGTTACGAGTATAATTTATACTTATTAAATTTTATTAAAATCTATTAAAAATTTGATTTTAATTCTTACAAAACAGAGACTTAATTTTAGATGTCGACTCGTCGAGTGTCCGAATAATTAAGAACCTCTATAAATATATTTGAATAATTTGTTTTTAAAAGACTTATTACATTATGTCAAAATAAATAACTTATTTATTTTTAATATGATTAACAATAAATTTTGTAACCAAATTTTTTTCGAAGTAATTTTATTTTTGTAGAACTAAAGTTATTTCATATTTTTATAACTTAGATTTTTTAATTTTAAGTAGAAAGTCATTTTTCTAGAAACATTTGTTAACGTTGATTAATAAAAGAATTACTTATTTCGACTTATAAGTAAGTTGTTTTTCATTTTCATATAGATTTTATTTGTATTTTAATTCTTGTTCTTTTCCTGGTAATTAAGAAAAAAAAAGGAAGGGCTAAAGGGGATTGCGATGATTGTGAGTGTGTTAGTGGATACTAATAAGTTCTTATCCCATGTTCTCTAAAAACTCATTTTCAACCACCTATTTTTTCAATATAATAATTTTGAACTTAATATCAAACATTCATCAACAGTTATCTATTATTTAACACCAGCAATTAATTATTTTGATATTTTTTTTCTGTACATAAATTCTTATTTATATTTATTTCCATATTTATAGTAAATTAGCTTCTGTTTGGTCAAAATTAAAATTAAAATTTTAATTTAAGTCAAAATCAATAATTAATTGTAACCACATATTTTGTTGGATTCACAATTTTTCTACCATGCATTTTTTCAACTTTTAGCAAAATTTGATTTTAATTCCCATCAAACAGGAATTAATTATTTTTAAGTAGAAAGGAACTTATAAGCTAAAAATAACATTCACAGATAAGGCGTAAATTTGCTGATAATTATTAAAATAAAAAATAACAATAAATATCAGTGTAATAGTCAATTCAGTTATCTTAAAAATATTATATATGCAATAATTTTCCAGAAGATATTGTTTAATATTAACACGCAAAAAATTTGAACTGGAATGGCAAATTCCACGGTGCCACCCCAGAAACCTCTGGCATTCTGTCGTATTACATTAGTCAATTTCAAACTAAAAAGAGGATTATTGCAAACATCAAAAGTAAAGGGAAAAAGAGAGGTGTTTTCTTCAACAAATTGAGATGTGTTTTCACCGTTTAGCCTTCTTTTTGGTTGTTTCTTCTTACCAATTTGATACTTAATTACCATAGTTGAGAATAAAAAACAGTACAACGATTATATTCTTATTTGCTTATTCCAAAATGATATACGTATCAATGTTTAAATAGTAGAATAATTAAATAGGGACAAAATATCTCAACTCGATTATAAACATGTATGTGCTATAGTAGTATATATTTGCATAACCCAAATATCTATTCACAATTTGTCCTCAAATACATATTTGATATCTCATTCCATCAAATTTTTCTTAACAAACTCGAAAATATTAGGACATTTTTTGATTTATTAGGGTCCGTTTAATAAACAAAAATGACCCTAATAAATAAAAAATGGAAATGAATTGCAATTCCATGTTAGTTGAAAAATAAAAACCCACCAAACCCATAGGAATTTGTTTTCGATGAAAACAAAGAAAATGTATCTTAAAGTAGTTGTACCTTGGAATTCGAATTTTATTTCCACCTTCATATCAAACGGCCAAAGTGGAATTCATTTTCTTCGAATGTGACATTTTTCATGAAATTCATGCATATCAAACAGACACTTAGTGTTTGTTCATTCACTAAGAGGAGGTGACGTATAGATGTATCAAAAATTTGTAGAAGGAATAGTCAACCCCAGAAAATTCAGGAAAGCATATAGAATTGTATTTTATGACCCACTTTGCTTTATTTTTAAGGTAGATTCCAACTCCAACTGTATTTGAGTGTCACAAAGAATGCGAATATGACTTGGATGTAAAGAGAGAATATTTGAAAAGCTTACGCGAACAAGAATTATTGGCACTCAATGTATTCCATCTGCCAAGCCATAATTATGTCTATGCTCTCACATGGAACTTCAAATTAAAGTGAAGCTATTCCATAGTAAATATCAAGAGCATTTGGAATATATTTGGTATTTTTAGTTCATTTTCTTCTTTTCTTAAATATAGGAGAATAATTTTGTATACAAAGTTGGTTAGATTGAATCTCTTTAGAAGAATCCTAAACAAGCAATGTGATCAAAGTTTTTTTTATTAAAATTAAATATGTTTTTAATTCGATTTAAAATTACAAGACCGTCAATGAAATTTGGAGATTCTTCGAATCAAACTGAATTACAAAGGCATGGATAGTATTCTTTATAAGAGCATGAGCAACAATATTAATTTCACATCGAACAACAGCAGAAACTAATAAGAGAAATAATCTACTCCAAGATTCCATGTGTGAAAATTCTTGTGTGAATTAAATTGTCTTAGGCCAATAACATGAAAAGTAAGTGAGAATCTTATGTTAGACGTTAGTTCTTAAAAATGAGTGTTTAATGAGGATATTACACTAATCATAGTATAACAAAGGAAAAAAATAAAAATTATCATAATTCATGAGTGAAAGCTACACTATAAAAGATCTCAATGAGGACATTTAATGAAAATTCCAAAAGAAAACTTCAAAAAATTATCAAAGTTAGTGCACGACATAGAATACGCATAGCAACTATGAAAAGCAAGTACATTAAATAGAATATGCATTATATATGCATGATTGAACTCCTAACATTTATTTTAGATAATTAGATTTTTGAGAAGAGATTATTCGCCTAGTTGAGTCCTAAAGATTAAAGCAATAAAAGGTCTAGAATAATCCACGTTTGTTGAGCTATTGAATTACATTGGTGAAATCTATCCAAACTAGAGAAAATGAGTAGTATGAAACAATCTTAGAATATAACTTGAAGGGAAATTAAAAGAACAAGTATGTGTGTATCTTACGAATGATGAAATAATATATTTGACTATTGAGGGTTAAGAATTTAATCAACTTGTGAAATTTATGATGTTATACTTGATTATTAGCACACTCTCATCAGTTTTACAATAAATGGGCAGAACTTGATTTTTGTATTATAATTTTGAATCTGTTCATAGATTTGACATAGGAATTCCAATAAGAAGACAAATGGTAAGCTATCTCATCAAATTTGTTGTATGCTTGTTTGTTGAAACATGTATATAGTTTTGTTTGAGGATGAACAAAGTTTGTTGTACTCAAATATCCAACAACAAAAACTCATTTGATTCGGCCCATGGCCATGCGACTGCACATAGTTACCCCATGCAGTCGCATGGGGCATTTTCCATCACTGGTCACTTTTCTTCTTCGTTTGAAACTCCTTTTAGAAAACACTTTAAACAAGACTATTGACCTAATTTCAGGCTCCTTAAGTACAGAACATCAGCCAACATAAAGAGTCTTTCATATCATACGTAACGTACAAATCTTGCAATGAAGGGAGGCCGATCTATCGTACTTCGATGAGGAGAGCAAATTTAGCAAAAAATTGAAGGCATTTAATATCTAGAATTTGGAGAATCAAAACTTGGGATTGAAAATCAAGAATAACAAATAGATTCCACATCTCCTTGTGTGTAGTTATACAGTCTGGGGTGATGATTTTTCAATCCTTTTTTTTTTTGGTGTTAACATTAGAAACATGCTAGGCTAAACTTCGTTGTGTTGGAATGAATATGAAATATTTTATTTGATTATTTTCAATTCAAAAATTATTTAGTTAATTAATTTTTGTTCTTGATTGATCTTGTACACATGCTTTGTTGAATTACTTGAATGCTTGCAGACAATTTTAGTAATTAGTTGCTTAATTTGTTTTCGGGAGGTTCTATTGGAAATTGGTTTGAAAACATTCAAAAATTGGTTAAGTATTGAAAACAAAAGTGTGATTTCAAGTCAGCTAGGCCAAATAATTAGACCTGATTTGTTCAACGCTCCGAAATGGGAATCGACCTACCCAGTCAAGTCGAGGGGGCAGTGTCCCTCGTGAAAGCTGGGGGCAACGCCCCCGAAAGGCAATTCCAATTTTCGTGCATATTTGACGTTTCGAAACCAATTTCGAATGAATGAGAAATTGCAGTCCAAAGTTTAAGAAAATTCAAAGGAAGCCAAATAATACTGTCGCTCGAGCGAAAGTGTCACTCGAGCGACGAGTCAGCGAAGAGCGGGGGAAACGTTTCTCTTTCTTGCATTCGAGCGAGAAGCTAGCGAAGTGAATTGAGACTTTTGTTCTTAAGGTTGCGTGATTTTGTGTGCAATCTCTCACCCGCATCACTTCATCCTCTATATAAATGACCCTATGCACGACCATTTAGCATACCATCTCATACTTTATATTGAGAAATCTTCTAAACTCTTGCAAAACTTTCTTTTCTTCATATTCTTGCATTTCCCCGTGGAGAGGGAAAACTCTGTCGAAGTTCGTTGGGATTTGTGGTTTATAGTGCTACTACCACAATCCGAATTCGTTGTATTTTGGGAGACAATTGTCGTGAATCGTAAGCACTGTTGCGGGGCAATATTATCTTAAGGAGAAAGTGTCATCACTTGCCTCGGATTGATATTCTTCTTCTTCTTCTTCTCCTTTTTCCGATTTTACTTTCTGATTTTATTGAAGAAGTTATACTTCATTTGCCTTTCATAAACTTATAGTTTGATTACGCTCCTATTGCTAAAAAAAAATGAGACCACATGAATACCTATTGCTAAAAAAATTCAAAGCTGTTATCATGAGAGAAGGATGGTCATGTTAGCTGGTCCATCGATCTTCAAACCCATGCTATCACTGGTGTTCTTCTCCATATATCTCTCGGATATTTTGATATTGACCGGTCTTGCACTGAAAAATGTTCCTTGTTCATTCTTTTTCGCCAGTAGAAGTGGATGTTATATCATTCTAGAGTTGTTTTATCGTTGTAAATGTCGAAGCACATATGATTTCTTATTATTGTTTACAATTGGGCAGATTAATTGTTGCAGCATTTTAAAGATGTGGCTGTGTTTAAAATATCCAATTTTCAAATTATATCGAAAATGAAAAAACTTTATGCTTGGAAAGTAGTGACTGACAAGTTCCTCTGGGTCCATTTAGTTCTTGATTTTGAAAATGGAACATGGGTGCATCATTTCATTTTAAACATGGGAACATGGGTGGATAAAAATACCTTATTTTTATAATTTAATTTATACAACATACTTTTCTCTAGTTCGAGGAGCGCGTCTCATTTTTGTAACTCTTGATTTGGAAGGGAATACATCTGAATTAATTGTTTTCGCATTATAATTAATGGGAAATCTTTGTTGGCATGTTTTTTAGTTGGTCGAAGATAATTATTTTCCTTTTTCACCAGAGTTTTTAGTTCAATGTAATTTTATATTAGATAGAAATCTGAGCTGTAATCAAAATTTTGGAGATCAAGCAAGATGAAGAATTCCTATGGAACCACGACTACACAAGAATCTGAATTTTGTTTGATAGAAAAATATTTTAGTTATGTTATATATATAGTTAGTTTGACAGATAGTTTGATAGATGATGACGTGGCATTCATTTTGGTCACTGATTTAAAAATTCAAATCAAGGGTCAAAATGTATGCCACCTCATCATCTGTCAACAAAATTGTAAACATAATCTGTATAAGTAGCTTAATTGATTTTTTTTAATGACCCAGGCTAGCTGTATCATGCAACACCCACAAGGTTGTTGCAGATATCGAGAGTCTGCCATTTTGGAATGGGGGTACTTTTAAGTTTATGCAAGTCAACAAGCCCTTTTTTCACTTTGATCAAAACAATTGAAAGATTCACCACAATGACCTTTAAATGCGTAAAAGACAATACTACCCTTAAATATGTTATACAATTACAAGATTTGGTTATTATTTAAAAGACAATAATACCATTATTTAAGCTATAAAAAATTACACTCAAACACTTCTCACGTAAATTTTGAAGACCAAATCATTTTGAACACAATTGAAAATTGTTCCATTTTCCATGTGCTTCAAACTTGAAAATTCATAAACTTATCAAACAATCAACAAAAAATACTGTTTCTAACCATCAATTGGAATCGGTAAGTGTATTTTACGTATTTTTAATTTCGTTTTCGTTGAATTAGTAAATTGAATCGTTATTTTTACGTTGGCAGATAAAGTTTTACAATCTGTATCTATAATTTTTTTAAGCAAACAGATATAAAATCGTTAAAAGTTACCCAAAGAGGATCCGCACAACGTTTTTTCTTTCTAGACTAGTCCCTTATATAATTTCTTATATTTAATGTAATTATGTTATGATATTTTAATTCGTAATGTAGATATGACATCAGCATGTGTCCCAATTTGTTATTTCGATGAATTTTGAACGAATGAAAGTGGCCACTGGGAATGGAAATAGACCAGTGAAATAGATGGGGTTAATGCAATATTGATAACAAGGAATACATCGTTTACGAAAATGTACCAAGAAATACAAAACATGCTTAACATCGATCCCTTTCAGTACGTTATGGAATTGACATTTTTATTTCAGAAGCATTCAACCATTTCGATTCCGCCTATGAAAGTTACTTTTGAAGTGCAAATGAAGGATCTAATTAAATTAAACCAAGGTCGAAAGTCGACTCCTATTTGCATAAATTTATCGAGAAAGAATGTCCCCGAGCGTGAACACGAAATTTCTGATGGAGAGGATCGTAATGTAAATGATTTTTGAGATACAGTTGAGATTGCTCATGAGGACGATGTGATTTTTCTCGAGACAGTTTTTATTCACCACGGTCTCACTGTTACACACAGAATTCACGATGAAGTTCGAGACGGTGGGAGTTCACATGCTTGGCCGAGTATACGGTTTTCAAATTGTTCGCGTGTGGTTCCTGAAGATGAAGATTTGTATGTGGATCAACTGTTTGAATCGAAAAGAGATTTGCAGGAAGCTGTGCATCGAATTGCAATGAAACATAACTTTGAGTTCAAAGTAAAAAAATCAAACAAGTTTACGTACACAATTATTTGTGTGGACGATAATTGCAGTTGGCGTTTGAGAGCGACTAAGATGGAAACAAATGAGTGCTTTGTAGTTCGCAAGTATGCGCGAGAACACACTTGCAAAGTGAGTATTCGTCTAAATGATCACATGCAAGCTCGGTCATGGTTTATTGGGCGACAGATAATGCACAAGTCTTAGGACCCACAGACTATTACAGACCCGCAAATATCATCAACGATATGTCGGGAGTATGGGGTGGTGATGAGCTATTAGAAGATCTGGAAGGCTAAAGAATATGTATTGGAGGATTTAATGGGATCGACCAAGGAGAGTTATGCAAAATTGGCCAGATATTGCCATAATATGGGGAAAACTAATCTTCACTCAGCAATTTTTTTTAGAGCGATAGCCAGAATTGCTTTAAGTACCTATTTATGGCTCTCGGACAATACAATAGAGGATTTCTAAATGCGATGCGACCCCTAATTCTAATTGATAGTACAACCCTAAAAGCTAGATATGAAGGGAAGTTGATTACTGCTACATGTTAAGATGCCAACATCCAAATTTACCCTCTTGCATTTGGCATAGTCGATGGAGAAAATGATATAACGATGCGTTGGTTCTTCACGAAGTTGAGAGAAGTTATTGGGGACGTCGAGAACCTTGCATTTGTAACTGACCGGGGACAGTCAATAATAAATGGTATAGCTGAAGTTTTTCCGGACGCACATCATCGTTATTGCATGTACCATAAATAGGGTAATTTGAAGACTAAGTATCGGGGTAGTGTTGTTTAGGAAAGCTTTAGAAGCTTACAGTTTTGAAGAGTTCGATAAATTCATGGTCAAAATAGAATATAAATCACACTGTGCATGAGAATATCTAATAGAGATGGGGGTTGAAAATTGGGCACAGTCACATTTTCCAGGATGTCGATACAACATGATGACGTCGATCAATGTGGAGTCCCTCAATGCATTATTCAAGAAGGATCGAGAGTTACCAATTTTTGCAATGCTTGAGAATATTTGGATGAAGCTGCATCTGTGGTTCCATGACCGACGTGAGGAATCATAGAATTGCACAAGTGCGTTGACCCTGACTCAGAAGGATAAACTCTTTAAAACTCTGGAGGTGGCGAGAAAGCTAAGTGTGGAACCGCTAGATCAATTTCGCTTCTCCGTGAGATGCAGACGTAATATTGGATACATCGTGGGTTTGAATGATAACACATGCACATCTAGATAGTTTTTGTTGGAGAGTTTTCCATGTGCTCATGCAGTCGCAGTGACTAAATATAGAGGAATTCCACCACACGGTTTATGCACTCATTATTATATAGCTGATTTTTGAAGAGCAGCATATGTTGAAACTATATTTTCACTACCAAATGAAGTTGAGTGGGAAGTTCCCGACAACATTGTACCACTTAATAATTTGTTGCCACCCAATATTCGATTGCGTATTCCTAGATGTAGACGTACTTCTAGAACACCATCCACCGGAGAGTTTCCTCGACCGCGTAAGTGCAAAAGGTGCGGCGCAACAGGACATACGAGCCAATTTTGTACAATCAAATCCCACTACATAATAACACGACGAATGTGTAATATCCTTTTAATTCGTATGTATTATGTATTTATTGCATATTGTCGATTTTCACAATGAAAATACAATTTTAATATATTTTCTAAATTTAACGATGAATGTGCGAGCAGTATTCAAACAAGTAACACAATAATCTGTCTGTTATTTTGTATTTACTTTTTTTTATACATATGACACAATAGGAGTAGAATTAAAATAAATAAATTTTCATAATCACAGAAACAAATTTTAATTATAAAATATACAATATTTGCAATTTTCGTATACTAAAATCTTACAATATTGTCAATTCAATAAATAAAATAAATAATTACGGATCATAACTAAACTCAAATAAATCGGTCGCTAATTTATTCCTCCAACTCTGTATCCAAGATTGATTGATTTGATCAACCTTATATTCTATACTAAAAATTTCAATATACTTTATAACAAAAATCTCACAATCGCAACTGCAATTGAATAATAAATGTGTTAATTCGATACCGCATATTATTAAAACAAAGTTATGAACTTAAAAAATTATAAAGACTTACGATATAGTTTACCTCGTCGTCGTCGTGTCCCGTAACGATGGCCAATCTACCATGCATAGCAATTCCGGCCAGTCTAGCGAGAAGTGGAACGAAAACAACCAACGACCACAAATTTTGCTCAAACTAAATCTGTGTCATACACGAATGATTGGGGTCGTACACATACATAGTGGAGTCCGTAGATACGATCTCTACGACAATGCAGTAATGATTCGTGATTATCGAAATGTACATAAAAAATTAAAATAAATATTAAATAAACAATTAAATTAAATAAACAACTTGACATTTCTTAACCAATTAAAATAAATAAATACATATTAAATAAGCAATTAAATTACATAAACAACTTGAAATTTCTTAACCAATTAAAATAAATAATTACATAATTAAATATTAACTACCTAATTATAATTACATAATACATAAATAACTAATTATTACTTAACAAACTCATAAATAAATAAATAAATAAATATTACATTAAATAAACAATTAAATGAAATAATTATAATTAAATATTACATAACCAATTAAATAATTAAATATTAAATAAACCATTAAATTACATAATTAAATATTAAATAAACAATTAATTTATATAATTAAATATTAACTACCAAATTATAATTACATAATACATAAATAACTAATTATTACTTAGCGAACTCATAAATAAATAATTAAATATTACATTAAACAAACAATTAAATGAAATAATCGAGTACGGTTAACTAAATAATTATAATTAAATATTACATAACCAATTAAATAATTAAATATTAAATAAACAATTACATTGCATAATTAAATATTAAAAATTTAATTAATTTACATAATTAAATATTAACTACCTAATTATAATTACATAATACATAAATAACTAATTATTACTTAACGAACTCATAAATAAATAATTAAATATTACATTAAATAAACAATTAAATGAAATAATTATAATTAAATATTACATAACCAATTAAATAATTAAATATTAAATAAACAATTAAATTACATAATTAAATATTAAATAAACAATTAATTTACATAATTAAATATTAAATAACTAATGTAATTACATAATACATAAATAACTAATTATTACGTAACAAACTCGTAAAGCAATAATTAAATATTACATTAAATATACAATCAAATGAAATAATTAAATAGTAACTAAATATTACTTAACCCATTAAAATAAATAGTTAAAAATTAAATAAACAATTAAATGAAATACTTAACTATTAAATAACTAATTATAATTAAATATTACATAAATAACTAAATATTGCTTAACCAATTACAATAATTAATTAAATATTAAATAAACATTTAAATTAAATACTTATAATTATATATTAAATAAATTATTAAAATTAAATATTACTTCAACAATTCAAATAAATAGCTAAATTAATTACATATTAATTAACTAATTATAATTAAATATTACATAAACATAATAATTAAATACCTAACTATTAAATAACTATCTATAATTAAATAATACATAAATAAATAAATATTACTTATCCAATTCATAAATAAATAATTAACTATTAAATAAACAATTAAATTAAATAATTAAATACTAAATAAATTAAAATAATTAAATATTACTTAACCAATTCATATATATAATTAAATATTAATTAAACAATCAATTTAATAATTAAATATTAAAAAAAAATCAACAAATTCGTGTCTGGGCCGCTTCTGGAAGAGGCCTAGAATCCATATGGATCTCGACACCCAGCGTCTGGATCCACGAACCCAGCGTCTGGATCCAGACTGCACCTAGACCGCATCTAGAAGTAGCCCAGACGCCAAAAACTAAATCGCAGGCGACGATCTTTGCCCAACCCAACTGATTTACACTATCTTTCAGATCAATTTTCGGCCTAATTATAGTTTCTACAGTATCATAATTTGAGAAATGAAAAAGAAAACTAACTTGAAAAACAATGGATCTAATATTGGTTCAAGAGCTCACCTTCTTCAATAAAATGGAGAAATCCGGTCGTCTTAAGAAATTTTTGCACTATTTTCTCAAGATATTAATGAGGGTATATTTGATTTTTCCTTGTCTTTAAGGTTTTAATAATTTATTTATTTATTATTATTATTATTATTTTTAAGTGGGTCAATTGCCTTTGTGGAAAGATGACCGGCCATCTTCCACCAATTCCTTATTTTGGAATGGCCATCCCCAATGTAGGACAAGCAGTTGGGTCGGGTCGTGTCTCTTCTTTACTGATTTACGTGGGTCAAGTCAAAGGGATTGTTGGACAACTACTAGCCTAATGTGATCAAAATCTGGAGCACACAAATCAAAGATTGATGGAAAAAAATCACGTATTGTTATGGGGAAAAAAAAAAAAAAAATCATATATCACGCCTTAACTATACCCCAATTTAATTTTAAGAGAAAATGTTTAATATTCCAAAACTCAGATGATATATGTAGTATTTATATAAATAAGATTGTATTAAAATAGATTTTCAAAATCAAGCATTCAATTACCCTCTCATACTGGACTCTCCAAAATACAAAATCACCATCGAACAGAAGAGAAAAGCCAAAGAGATCAATCATTTTCTCTATTACAATCGTCGACATCTGGTTGATTGAAAATAATTGGACAATTGAGGTTATAAATTGGAAGTTATTGTCACCGTAGATCAAAATTTTTGAGGTTGGTGGCTAACATTGCAAAGTTGCTATATTGAATTGATGGCGAAGGGCTTTAAATTAGATTTGAAAGGTTTCGAAGTCACAATATGTAGCGACTAACATTCTATTATTACTACATCTTCCCATTTTGAATTTTTTAAATGGTGTCGAAGCTTAAGTCGTCAGTTGCTGTGAGGAAAATTGAAGAGCTCCATTGTTGTCTATATGTGATATTATGCGAAATTGTTTTATGTTTATGTCTTGTTTCAACAGCTTACTGAATGATCGGTCATATTCGGGTAATGGTTTAAAGAGTTCATATAATCAGCCACGTTCACATATTGTAGCATATTCGGACATGCATGTATCCGTGACATGATTTTTAACTCTGCACCTTGAATGAAAAGTTGTGACATGCATCTAAACCATGTGACCTATGAGTTAGTCAACAATTATTTAAATCTTGTTAGTGTATGCACATCTCAATGTCCTGAACTCTATTTCTGTGACATTCTTATCTAAAAGAATTAAACTACTTTGTCCTCATGGATGACCTCAAGTTTGACCTCGGTCCCACCACTCCTCTCACATGGAGGGAAAAAATATTAAATTTAATGAGGTGAGACTCGAGCTCCATGTGAGAGGAGTGGTGGGGCCGAGGTCAAGCTTGAGGTCACCCATGAGGGCAATGTAGCATGATTGATTTGTTCTTTAAACGTGATGGATTTTTTTTTTTTTGTTTCACCATTGCCAAAATATCTGAGGTCGGTAACTAAACAAAACTCCGGCAACAAGAAACTAACAAATCAGTCGACTGTATTGAACAACATATCGTTTTCATTCGGATATTGCACTTGCCTCAACAGAAAATAATGGATCAATTGTGGTTGAAGCACAATTTCATGATACTTCAAGAAGTGCGAGAAACATGTATCCTGCATTAGAAGACGTTGGGCTTCGTTGAAATTTGTTTTGAAGTTTGTCAAAACAGCCTTTGTCAGGGTTACTGTAAATTTTCCCGAAAACCGTCTTCTGGGAAAATATACTTTCAACACCTGAATTATTTGTTTAGATCAAAACAATGTTAAAATTAAATTAGAATGATACATGATTACAAATTACAAAAAGCATGATAGACAATCAGGTCAATCGAGTCACATATATAACGAATCTGGTCACAGCTTCTGGTTGTCAACATAATGTCACATAAGGATTCATGCTAAAATAAAATGAAAGTTTGGTCACAAATGGATGAGCAAGTCACAGTCAGAGAAATTCAGGTCGCACTACATTTCTATATTAAATAACATCAAATTCTAAACACGTCATAATGATATCTTTGTTGTTATGCACACGATTCCCATTGGTTAAAAATCCAAAAAAAATGTTGGTTGCATATGGATGGACTGGTCACAAACAGACAAAATTTAGGTCACAACTCATTCCTAAAGCAAACAACATCAATTTCTAGAAAACAACACTTTCAAATAATAACCCTCACCCATCAATATTGAATACATTGGCAATGCTCGTTACCCATCAATTTCGGCTTACATAAATAATAGACTTCAAATTAAAATAAAAATAAAAATAATTTGAAAATACCTTGTTCGAGGTCAATTTTGTGACTAATCCAGAAGTTTTGTGTCTTTCTTATGGAGATTCTTTCGGTACGTCATCTTCCTTTCTTTTACCTCTTCTATGGGAGGCCTCATCTACCTTCTTCCCCGGTTTCCACTCCTCAATCAAACCATTTTATGTGGGTTTTACAGTCTACAGTTCTCATAGAGGAAAATATAAGGAAGCGAAATTATTTTCCAACTTTAAACCACTTAAATTACAGGATACATCTGATTTAATATTTAACATTTATTTATTACATATTAAACATCTGATTTATGAATAATTAAACCTTAAACCTGATTTATATCTATACTCTTTAAAAATTGACTGCAGTGTAATTTCCACTATTAATATACCCATAAATTTCATAATATATTCTGACATTGCATAAGTATTAAAATTATTATAATAGGGCTAAAAAATAAATCAAAAAAATACTATTTTTGAAACTACTCCTTAATCACAATTGTAACTGAAAATTGAAATTGCTTACATTAAGCCATTAATAGATTGCAATTGCAAAAAATAATTGCACGTATGCTGGCTGTCATGCAAGAAATAATCGCATTTCTCACTTCATCCTTATTAAAAACAAAAGAATCGAAAGATTCTGTGATAAGCGGAAGTTTGAGCTCAATGGTATGAAGAAATACATGATGAATCCTTCTACAGGATGACCATCTTCTTTTGTGAAGAACAAGTCAGATCGAAAGAGAGATGGAGCTACATTTATGCTCAACCAAATAGAGTTAAAAAATTCAATAAACTTGTGATTTCATAGTGGGGGAGATGACAGTGAGCATAAACAACAATAAAACATAAACAATAAATAATAAAAACATATAGATATAAATTCTGTTGGTTTACACCAGCAGAGGGAAAAGAGAAGATTTTGATGTCTACATTTTGAATATATTTCTTGTGTGTTGTTGTTCTACATCGAGTCCCACAAAGGAGCTATGTATATAGAGTGTTGAGCAAATATTGACCACCACACAGGTTAATCCGAGCTCAGTTTCCTCCAATCGACACTAAAATCTTCACAACCCACAACTCCAACCAATAGCACCCCCAAGTATGGTTGCTTATATTTCACCCACTTAGAGACAACACAAGGAGCCAAGAATTACAAAGATATCAACCACAAAGATTGCAAGAGAGGGAGAAGAAGAGATGGCAGTTCAAGATTCTCGTAGAGAGAGAGAGAGAGAGAGAGAGAGATGAGGCTTTTTCTAGCGTTAAAGAGAGAGGGACGGGTCCAAGTAAATATAAGAAAAGTCCAAGTCTCATATGGTAAGTTAGGGTATAACCAAAGTGGCCCAATAAGGTAGTAATGGCCCAAACCTTCTCACATATGGGTTGCTCAAGTGGGTAACCCATTATAGCCATCCAAATACACGGGTCGGGCCATAAGCACCTCTAATAAATTAGGCTACTTCAAATGGCCCAAGCAAGACTAGAGTTGGGTCGTTCTTCTTTTAGTGTCGATGCACCGATCAGTCCTTTGGTTAAGCCGACTGAATATATAACCGAGTTTACATCATCGCCCGGGAGATTTATTGGATATCAAAACCCAACAAATCTTCACCTTAATGCCCAATAAACCTGCAAGCAATCAAAACACACAGTTCATACTTGCCTAATCAAAGTCACCGATAAAATTGGGCTCACAGACCTTACCTCATGTTTTCAACCTAAAATGCATACCATACCTGCTCCATGTACTCACTAGGGCTAAGGTCAAGAAGACCCAAGTAGAAGTAGATAATCACCGTGATAGTCAAGAGCAAATAAAACATGCGATGCTAATATACTATAGGATAACACAGATCTTTTTCAAACACGTTCACACAGAACAACAGATTAACACCATGTTAATTAACACACGGTCAACACATATGCAACAAATGCATAAATGGCCTCACGAAAAGATCTCTCCACACTTATCCTATCCCATTCCGTGTAACTCCTACCTCGAGAACACATATCTCCACTGTTCGCCCACCATGCTCATTAGACTAATCACTCAACTCATGTCTAAAAGGTAAGTCACAATAGATCCTAAGTTCTTGGGATAATCCTTTATCACCACATCACTTCTCTCAAACTACATGAATAATGGGGCTCCACCTAACAGAAGTGATAGAAGTGTCCTCTCTCACACTCCACCTAATCAGGGTCTCTTTCAGATAAAAGTTTCCAGACATTTGATCACATCTCCACTCGTGATCTAAATGTCACACTCCACATCCCTCGGTACAAACCACGATGTACCCCTAGGCATCTATACTCCACCTTACCAATAGACATCCAACACACTTACTGCTAATGCATCACACACCCACTATGCATGCAAACACATACACCAAGTATTCGAGTCACTTTAATTCATGCAATTACACACATCAAACACATTGAAAGTGTAACATACAACATGCAATAGAATCAAGCACTCACACACATGCAAAAAGGATTACACACAGATGCAATGCAGTAACTAGGTTTACTCTTAATAAACCTCACTAGGGTCATCACTTGACTCCATAGCCACATTTGCCTCATCTTTCATCTTACCCTTCTGCTTATCCTTATTCTTGGGACAATCCCTAATGAAGTGTCCAGATTTACCACAGTTGTAACACTTTCTACCACTAGACTTATCACATCCCTTGCCCTTCTTCTTACCATCCTCATCACTAGAGTCACCACTCGAATCACTATTGTCTTAAACTCTACCCAAATTCATTTGCTTAAATTTCATCATATTCCTCATCATAAGCAACTCACCACTCTTCTTATCTTCTTTTTCAGCGCTAAGTTCCATCTCTTTACTTCTAAGTGAGTCGACGACAATTTCAGGCGTCAAAGTGTCCCTAACATAATTAATAGCATTTTTGACCTCCCTATATGATTCAGACATAGAATTAAGCAGTATTATAACTTTGTAAGTTTTAGACACTTTCTCACCACAATTAACAATGGCTTGAACAAGTTTGTTGAAAACGTCTAAATTGTCGTCAAGATCTTTTGAAGGATCCATTTTAAAATTGAAAAAACGTTCGAGCAAGTAAAGCTTATTCGGGATAGACTTGAGGAAATACAATTCTTCCAATTTTTGCCAAAGTTCTTTGGTGGTTTTCAGTTTGCCCACCTTTCTTAAAACAATATCAGATAAGTGTAAGATTATTGAGGTATAAGCAAGCTCATCGGCTTCTTCTTTTTTGTTCTTTTGAAAAATCAGCTGAAAAATTGCCATAAGTGGCTTTTGAAACTTTTTGTTGGACCAAAATACCTCTCATTTTTTGTTGTCAGATTATAAAATCACCTTTTCCGTTAAAGATTCCCAAATCAAAGTTGTGACTTGTCATTTTATGAACTAATAAAAAAATCACAGAATTACAATCACAAAAAACCACACAAAGCAGTCCTAAGGTCACAGACAATATACTTCGTTCTAGATTCTTAGGGTTTCATAAGACTCGTGAGGTCTCAGATCAAGGGAATGTTCAAACAGGTAAGGTTTAGATATTCTAATGGAAGTAACAACGCAGCAGAATTACGAATGCAACAAAATAGGTATATCCAATCACAGAGGGGTACAAATAGCGACAATTATATCACAAAGATCAATAAGCTAATTTATCAAAACTAAATTCTCAAACGCAACCAATCAAGAGAAAATAATCCTAATTTCTAGCACAAGCAATGTTACCCCTTCACGGTAACCACAATCCTATTGTCACCCCACACGATGACGCACTAGTGCTGAAATTAACGGGATAAGCCAATTTACTAGAGCGGACGTATCTGAGTCCATAAATTACGAGAGATGCGAATCTGCTGCTTTAGGGCCACCACTATTCGCCCTAAAGATTCAACAAATGTACCATTGCAGTGAGCCACGAAGTTATCAATGCAGTCACACACGAAGCAGACAGGTACCAGGGGCAAAAATTGTCCAAATGTTTCTGCGTAACCTGAAACACTAGACAAATAATATCAGTACGTTCAGCAGGTAAAAATAAGAATTCTGCCTGGAAAAAGTTCGCCGGAAGACCGCCGCACGCACCGCCATCGGAACGGGCCCCACCACAAGAGGCGCCTCCACCTACGGAGTGCGATTCCGGTGTTTGTTTCACCGGGTCGTCACTTGGTTGGCTGAAAAATGCTATTGAAGTCTTGGTCAGAAGGTAGAACTCGCGCTAGTGCCCTCCGTTTTGGTCGATTTCGGCCTCAATCACTCAGACCCAAACTTTGATACCAGATGTTGAGCAAATATTGACCACCACACAGGTTATTCCGAGCTCAGTTTCCTCCAATCGACTCTAAGATCTTCACAACCCACAACTCCAACCAATAGCACCCCCAAGTATGGTTGCTTATGTTTCACCCACTTAGAGATAACACAAGGAACCAAGAATTACAAAGATATCAACCACAAAGATTGCAAGAGAGGGAGAAGAAGGGATGACAGTTCGAGATTCTCACACGGAGAGAGAGAAATGAGGCATTTTCTAGCGTTAAATAGAGAGGGACGGGTCCAAGTAGATATAAGAAAAGTCAAAGTCTCATATAGTAAGTTAGGGTATAACCAAAGTGGCCCAATAAGGTAGTAATGGCCCAAACCTTCTCACATATGGGTTGCCGATGAGTGTATTTCACTCATACTTTACATATCATCTAAAGTTGATATTTAGCTCATTCCTAAAAGTTTTAGAAAGTTTTAATGTGTGTTTTGATATTATGGTATAGGTTGATGGAATTGATGAAAATGAAGGAAATAAGCAAAGTTGGCAAAAGTTGGTGAAATGGCTAAATTGTAAAAGATCCAAAGTTCAGGGACTAAAGCGCAAATACTTAAAAGTTGTGTTGGACCTCACGATGAAGATCTGAGAGTGCTAGGAATCAATTGGATGAAGAAAGAAATCAAAGGGATCAAGTATAGTCAAAGTATGATCACATATCAATTTCCAACCGAAAACGTTTTACCCCGGATTTACAGCCTCATATTGAGACCCCTTTTTGATATAGAAAAATATCTAATTGGAGAATTATGTCTTAATCAAAGTTGTATCTCTTTGATTTATCTTTCCAACGCATCTTGAATCATCTCAATCGGACAATGAACGAGAAAGTTATGATTGAAATACTGAAGGAAGCGCAGTCTACCTTTTCTACCCAAGCAGCAATCTCGGCGCAAAGGCGCCAATTCCGCCCGGTTGCGGGCTTCAGTTTTATACTGGTTTTAACATTATTTTTCGGCCCAAATCGGATAAAAACTCTCCCAAAACTTGACCACATATAAAAGGGAGTATCTAGACCTAGTTAAGGAGGTTGGGCAACCAAGAGAACATTGTAAAAAGAAGAAACCATTGCTTGAGTAAATTCTGGTCTGCTGGAGTAGATTTCTAAAGATTGGAAGAGATTCTTGAAGATTGGAACATCAAGAATTGAAGAATCAATGGAGGAAAACGTGAAGAATCGAGGGGGAATACCTTAAAATAGTTTCTTTTCTCTTTACTCTATGTTTTCTATTACGAATCCTATGGATATTGTCAATTTAATTATGAGCTAACTTTCTAGATCTAGGGTTTGATTGTAATCAACTTGAGACATGTTTTGATATTTATTTAATTATCTCTTTTGGGTTTTCTGTGGATTTATTTATGTTATTGAGTTTAATGCATTCAATTACTTGGTCAGTAACTGAATGATTTGATGCTTGAATTTTGACGCTCGAGAGAGGGAAATTTAGGTGTGATATAGAATAACATAACCTAGGTTTCGTAGAGTTCGAGAGAAGATACGAATCTTTGAGGCATATTTGAAATTAGAACCATGCTTGTGTAATTTCTATACCTTTAATTCGAAATAGAGATATTAGAATTAAATTATAGAATTAGTTTCTATTTATCGCTCGAGAGAGGGAATAGAATCGCTTTAGAGGTTCTTGCCTATAAATTGTAGAAAATCTGATTGAGGTAACACGATAGATTGAGAAACATTGTCGAGAGTGCGATGAAATCATTCCCTAGGCATTTACAATTTGACAACTTTCATTAGTTTAAAATTCACACAATTGATTCCATTAAGATTGTCTAAATAAAGTGAAAATTAAACAATTATAGTACTCGATAAAAATCAGATATCAACCCCCGTGGGTTCGAAATTCTCCACTTCATCACTCTATTACAAAACTTGACACCGTACACTTGCGGTATAAAATCACGTTGTAGAAAAAGCGTATCGGTTGCTCAAGTGGGTAACCAATTATAGCCGTCCAAATACACAGGTCGGGCCATGAGCAGCTCTAATAAATTAGGCTACTTCAAATGGCCCGAGCAAGACTGGAGTTGGGTCGTTCTTCTCTTAGTGTAGATGTACCGATCAGTCATTTGGTTAAGCCGACTGAGTATATGTAGCGACCGAAATTTTTTATTTTAGTTTCTTGAAAAACGTGTCGCAAAATCTTAAATCCCGAGTTTTAAATAAAAGCGCGTTCGTCTAGCCGTTATAAAAATCAATTTAAATTCATTCAAATCGAGTTCAATCCCGAATATTTTTTAAGGTATCGAATTTCTTATCATTTTAATAATTTAAGTAATTTTTAAGGTCCAATTACTTATTAGTCCAAATAAGTTATTTTAGCCCAATTTTTTTAAGTCCAAACGTATTCTTTTCAGCCCAATTCTGTAAGTCCATTTAGAAAAATTCCTTCGGCCCAAATTTCTGGCCCATTTAATGTCCTAGGGAATTGTGCCCTAGCATTTACTGTTCATATATACCCCTCATTCTCCTCCCCTCACTCTCACGCCTCCAGCAAACAGAAAGGGTAAGAAAATGCCACATTTTACAGATTTTCTTCACTCAATGTAGGTTCCAGTCTCCTTCCTAGATTGGAAACTTAAAAAAAAAAAAAAAAAAATTATTTCAAAGAGATGTTTTACATTATTTAATTCTTATTAATGAAAGTTGCCACTGCCATTACTCGATCAGCCGACTCCAAAGGTAAAGAAGTTTATGAAGTTTAAATGTTATTTTAATTCGGATACTTGTTTTGATGCTTTATGAGACTTAGAAGAAAGAAAGAAAGAAAGAGAAAGAAAGAAAGCGTATCCGAATTAGAAAGAAAGAAAGACGAGTATGAGCATAATTTGAAAGAATTTTCTTTAATTTTTACGTCCTCGTAATTTTAACTAGAAGAGGAAAATAACCCCGCTTAATTGGACTTTGCATAATTGATTTAGGACATGGCACCCATTCGTAGAAAGACACTCAGTGAAGCAGAACAAGCCTTTAGGGATTATGACCGCTTCAGACCCGAACTTGAGTGGACAATTGCCCAACATATAGAGCAGTTGAACATTGTACGTGAACGGGCCATACAACATGGCTACGTGACCAATGATCACCGGTCGATCCGTCACTTGCTCTCAAGTTTTCGAAGTGACTATGCGGAGGTAGCTAATAGTATATATGTAGATGCTCTGGTGTCTTTGAATGTGGAAATGGAGTATGATGCCTTCTGCACGAGATTTGTGGCATATTGGCCCATGTACTTTGAGTACCGCTATGGGTTGCTCCTGAAGAAGACTCAGAAGAAGAAGAAACTGAGGAAGACGCTGAACCAGCGCTAGGAGAGATCTCGTACGCTGAGTCAGGCGTAACCGAAAGAGAATAGAGAGATAGAAATTAGAGTAGGCTCGACATGTTGCTGTAAAAAAAAAAAAAAAAAAAAAAAAAAAAAAATGTTCGGCATACGTGCCTTCCTACCCATGTATTTTCATTAAATGAAGTCGAGTTTTAAACGAAATGATATTTGGGTTCTAATTTTCATTTTTAGAAGTTATCTGTTACCATTTACGTTGTTGGTACACTTGATTCAACCTTTATGAACCACTTTTAAAATTTTATGAAGGTTATGGCACCACCAACCCAAACCGATGTCATCCGGGAATTACTTAACGTGGTGCAAGAACTGAGACAAGCTCCACAACCGGTTAACCCCACGACACCAGCAATAGAACAATTTCGGAGATACCGCCCACCTACATTCGATGGCGGAGAAAGTCCACTAGCAGTGGAAGAATGGCTTCAGGCCATTGAGAAGATATTCAGGCACATATCTTGTCCTGAAGATAAAAAGATAATTTGTGCCGAGTTCATGTTAATTGGAAGAGCTGGTTTCTGGTGGGAATCTGCATCCCGAACAAGAAGTGAAGAGCAGCTAGCGGCTCTGACTTGGGACAAGTTTAAGACGGAGATCAGGGATAAATTTTTCCCACAAGCCCTCAGAGATCACAAAGAGTCCGAATTTCTACGTTTGGTACAGGGTGAAATGGACATAACCGAATACGAGAGAAAGTTTGAGGAACTGTCGCGTTATGCTCCACATCTGGTGGAGACTGAGTTCAAGAAAGCACGGCGTTTTGAGAGGGGTCTACGCCTTGATATCCGACAGATTGTCAGTTCACATGAACTGCCAACATACGGAGAAGTTGTGAAGAAGGCTCAAGCAGTAGCCTATGCCGGTGTGAGAATTGGGAACCAAGGCAACCATAGCGAGCAAAGATATCAAGGGAAGAGAAAGTGGCAAGGCCCAAATCGCAATCAGAATCAGAACCGAAATCAAGCATTAACCAAGAGGCTAAATCTAGGACCAACAGGGAGACAAATGGTCACTTTCACTCCACCCTGCCCTAAGTGCCAGAGGCCGCATAAAGGAGAGTGCCTTTTTGGGAAGGGTGTCTGCTACAAGTGTGGCCAGCCGGGTCACTTTGCATCGGATTGTCGTGCCCCATCCGCCCAGGGTTCCAATCAGAAGGCGAACCCAGACCAGAACAGAAAAGGAAAGGCAAGAGTGTTTGCTATGGATGCCGCTGAGGATTCTGACGTGATTGCAGGTATACTATCTATCTCTAGTATTCCTGTATATGTTCTAATAGACTCAGGAGCTACGCATTCATTTATAGCTGAAGCATGTTTAGGAAGACTGAACTTAATAGGAGAAGAAACTGGTAGTACTCTCGAGGTTAGTTTACCGTCAGGAGGAACTATCGATACTAATAAGATAGTCAAAGCAGTACAAATAGATTTTGACGGCCAAGTTTCGAAGGCAGACTTGAATATTATCCGAATGAACGATTTCGATATTATTCTGGGTATGGATTGGCTCAGCACCAATCGCGCCGCAATCATGTGCCACGAAAAAGAGGTTATTTTTCACAAAGATGGTGAAGAAGTATTCAGGTTCTACGGGACGAGGATCAAAACACTTCCTCGCCTTATCTCGGCTTTACAAGCGGAGAAGCTACTAGCCAAGAATGATTGTCATGGCTATTTGGTTAGTCTTCAAGACAAACCCGTAGAGGAGATTACTCTGGACTCAGTGCCAGTAGTATGCGAGTACAGGGATGTCTTTCCAGACGATCTACCCGGTATTCCGCCGGATCGGCAAGTGGAATTTTCCATTGATTTGGTACCAGGAGCTGCCCCTGTTTCTAAAGCTCCGTACCGCATGGCGCCGAAAGAGTTGCAAGAACTGAAGGTACAGTTGGAGGAATTGCTAGAGAAGGGTTTCATCAGGCCAAGTGTGTCTCCATGGGGAGCACCTGTTCTATTTGTAAAGAAGAAGGACGAAAGCATGAGGATGTGCATCGACTACCGAGAACTTAACAAGTTGACGATAAAGAATAAGTATCCCCTTCCTAGGATCGAAGACCTGTTCGATCAGTTGAAAGGTACAGCTGTCTTCTCCAAGATTGATTTGAGATCTGGTTACCATCAGCTAAAGGTTTCGCCAAGTGATGTACCAAAGACAGCGTTCAGGACACGATATGGACATTATGAGTTCACGGTAATGCCTTTCGGCCTCACGAACGCACCTGCAATATTTATGGACTTGATGAATAGAGTTTTCCATCAGTATCTCGATAAATTCGTTATTGTTTTTATCGATGACATACTGGTCTACTCCAGGAATTCTGTACAACATGAAGAACATTTGAGGACTGTGTTGGAAACACTGAGAGCAGAAAAGTTGTACGCCAAATTCAAGAAATGTGAATTTTGGCTTGAGCGAATAGGTTTCTTAGGTCACATCGTTACAGCTAAAGGCATCGAGGTCGATCCTTCGAAAGTTGAGACTGTAACGAATTGGCCAACACCTGCGAATGTTGGAGATGTGAGAAGCTTTCTTGGATTGGCCGGGTATTATCGGCGATTCATAGAGGGTTTCTCTAAAATAGCAGGTCCTATGACCCAGTTGACCAAGAAGGGAGTTAAGTTTCAATGGACAGAACCATGTGAACAAAGTTTTCAGAAACTTAAGGACAGACTTGTCTCAGCACCAGTATTGACTATACCAGACGGGTCCGATGGTTTCGTTATTTACAGCGATGCATCCAAACACGGTCTAGGTTGTGTATTGATGCAGAATGGAAAAGTGATCGCATATGCTTCAAGACAATTGAAGCCACATGAAAAGAATTATCCGACGCATGATTTAGAGCTCGCAGCAGTTGTACACGCTCTTAAGATACGGCGACACTATCTATATGGGAGTAAATGTGAAATCTACACCGATCACAAGAGTCTCAAGTATTTCTTCACTCAGAAGGAACTGAACATGAGACAACGACGATGGCTAGAATTAGTGAAAGATTATGACTGCACTATTCTTTACCACCCGGGTAAAGCAAACAAAGTTGCAGACGCTTTGAGCAGAAAGAACGCTGGACAGTTATCAGCTTTGGGAACAACACAAGATCAATTGATTCGAGATTTTCAGAATTTAAGAATCGAAGTACGAGTCCCAATAGTCCAAGGATCTAACAGATTGGTAAATCTGATCGTCAAACCAGACTTGAGAGGTCGAATCGTAGCAGCTCAAGTCGGAGATAAATTCTTGGAAAAGATCAGATCCGAGGTTGGGACCGGCAAGAGAATAGGTTTCGAGATTGCCGCTGATAAAGCGCTTATGTTCAAAGGACGTCTTTGTGTGCCGAAGGATGAACATATCCGGAATGAGATTTTGACAGAAGCTCATTCAGCACCATATGCATGCCACCCAGGAGGGACAAAGATGTATCGTGATTTGCGCAATACCTTTTGGTGGAGGAACATGAAAGGTTGCATTGCAAAGTTTGTCTCTCGATGCATGACGTGTCAGCAAGTCAAGGCTGAACATCAGAGACCATCAGGGTTGTTAAATCCCTTGGACATACCAGAATGGAAATGGGAGAAAATTTCCATGGATTTTGTGACAGGGTTACCAAAATCAGTAAGAGGTCACGACGCTATTTGGGTTATTGTAGACCGACTTACGAAGTCAGCTCATTTTCTACCAATCAGAATGACTCTCAATGTGGATCAATTAGCCCAATTGTATGTTAAAGAGATCGTTCGACTTCATGGAGTACCAGCTTCCATTGTCTCCGATAGAGACCCGAGATTCACTTCGAGATTTTGGAAGAGTTTACAGGTCGCAATGGGTACTAAATTAAATTTTAGTACAGCTTACCATCCCCAAACAGATGGACAGTCTGAACGCACTATTCAGACACTGGAGGATATGCTTAGAGCTTGTGTGCTAGACTTGAGTGGTAATTGGGAAACTCATCTTCCATTAGTGGAGTTTGCCTACAATAACAGTTTTCAAGCTACTATTGGTATGGCACCATATGAGGCACTATATGGGCGACGTTGTCGATCACCAGTTTATTGGGATGAAGTAGGCGAGAGAAGACTTTTAGGTCCAGAATTGATTGAGAGGATAGTTGAGGCTATTGAGAAGATCAGACTACGGATCAAAGCCGCCCAAGATAGACAGAAAAGTTATGCCGATCGAAGGAGGAAAGACTTGGAGTTTGAGATTGGAGAGAAAGTATTTTTGAAAGTAGCTCCAATGAAAGGTACTATTCGTTTTGGCAAAAGAGGAAAGTTAAGACCTCGTTTTATCGGACCATTTGAAATCTTAGAAAAAGTAGGTAACGTGGCTTATCGTTTAGCGTTACCACCCGAGCTCTCGGCCGTACACAATGTTTTTCACGTTTCCTTGTTGAGGAAATATATCCATGACCCGAGCCATGTGGTAAATTTTCAAACTATTTCGGTTCAGAGGAACCTGTCTTATGAGGAGACGCCTATGTGCATTGTGGAGAGAAAAGTCCATGTCTTAAGAAACAAAGCAGTCCATTTAGTCAAAGTCCAATGGGGTAGACAGGATAGCGATGAAGCTACCTGGGAAAAAGAGGACGAGTTTCTGGCTAAGTATCCAGATATTATAGATCAAGTAAGTTTAAATTTCGAGGACGAAATTAATTTAAGGGGATAAGGTTGTAGCGACCGAAATTTTTTATTTTAGTTTCTTGAAAAACGTGTCGCAAAATCTTAAATCCCGAGTTTTAAATAAAAGCGCGTTCGTCTAGCCGTTATAAAAATCAATTTAAATTCATTCAAATCGAGTTCAATCCCGAATATTTTTTAAGGTATCGAATTTCTTATCATTTTAATAATTTAAGTAATTTTTAAGGTCCAATTACTTATTAGTCCAAATAAGTTATTTTAGCCCAATTTTTTTAAGTCCAAACGTATTCTTTTCAGCCCAATTCTGTAAGTCCATTTAGAAAAATTCCTTCGGCCCAAATTTCTGGCCCATTTAATGTCCTAGGGAATTGTGCCCTAGCATTTACTGTTCATATATACCCCTCATTCTCCTCCCCTCACTCTCACGCCTCCAGCAAACAGAAAGGGTAAGAAAATGCCACATTTTACAGATTTTCTTCACTCAATGTAGGTTCCAGTCACCTTCCTAGATTGGAAACTTAATATTGATGCTAGAAAATCAATTTCTAGCATCAACTGGAAGATCACAATGGTGCTAGAATCAGTTTCTAGCACCAGTGACATGAACTGAACACACAGTGGAAACCGGGTTCACCAACACCTCCAACCCAGCTGAAATGTCACGCTGGAAAAAAATCTACAGCTCACAACTGATGCTAGAACACCCATTTCTAGCATCAACAATGTTGGAAGTTCATGTGTGATGCTAGAAAATCAATTTCTAGCATCAGCCCCATCACCTCCAACTCACAGACATGGCACACGCCCACTGCCCAAACCCGTGGAGCCACCACACGCCACAACCAGAACCACCCAAGCTGCAGCTAGCCATCCCACAATCCACCAAAAACCGCAACCAGTCGAACCCAGAACCACCACCCAGCCTATTGAATCACCACCAAACTGCAAGGCTAAAACCGGCCACCAAACCACTGCCCAACGCCCACAGTCGAAGCCCAATCGAACCACCACCACAGCCACCTCCTGCGAGCCACCACGCCAACACCACCACCACCTCACTGCAACCCAAAAACCACCTGCCGCTCCCCGACTTCAAACCGCCACCCACACCAAACGGGCAGCCCCCAGAAATCAACCCAAAAATCAAAATCAACCCAGAAATAAGAAATCCACGTACTTACCTCATGCCTCGACTCATTTCCCAGCCGGCTACCACCGGAAAATCCAAGAAATCCGAGCTTCAACTTCAGTTTCTCTTCGACCACACGCCAAAAATCACACCCCAATCCTCACCCCCACACCACCGGCGTCTCCACGCGACGCCGGCGCTGGCGTCGCCGGCCGGAAGCGACAGAAAGGGCGAAGCCCGTCGCCTCCCGTCGCCTCCCCCTCCGTCTGCCCTAATTTTACGCGAGAGAGAGAGAGATTGTGAGATTTTGTTAATTTTGATTTTTGGAAATTTCGATTTAAGCCCCTAGTTTAGGAGATTGTTTATTTTGGTCCCCAAGTTTTAAAATGTTTTATTTCAGTCCCAAAAGTTCGGTTTTTAAAGGAATCAGTCCCAAACTTATGTTTTAAAAATGAATCAGCCCACAGGTTCTGAAAAAGTCCATTTCAGTCCCTAAATTTTTATTTTCAGTTTTAATAAATTTCCAATTTAGTCCCTATTTTAGAAAAGTTCAATTTTAGCCCCTAAACTTTGATTTTCAGTTTTAATAAATTCCAATTTAGTCCCTAAACTTTATTTTTTATCGTTTTTAATCTTTAAAAATTTCGAAACACTAATTCAAGTTTTATTTTCTATTTTTGGCTAGACGAAACGTACGAACGATTGAGGAATTGAGATTTTTCTCCCCGCTCCACTTTCACGCAAATCGAGATAGATTGAGGTAGACTCGCCCTCATTAATTAGTTTAAATTGTAATTGCATGCATTATGTGATTCTATGTGATTTATATGCTTTAATGCATAAGATGAGAATCTCTTATGAGATAGATTATGTTGTTATGCTTGCCATAACTTATATGCTTAATTGCATGAGAAGAAAGAGAATCTCTTATGAGATAAGATGATGTTATGCATAACTTACGTGCTTAAATGCATGAGACAGACTACCCACACCCTATGATTTTAAAGAGCCTATGATTTTTCAAAGAAAATTAGCCCATGAGAATATCACTGTATAGATTTCATAATTATGTGTTAAATTACTCTGTAAATTAATTACTGGCGATGAGTCTACTGAGTATTTCTTTGAAATGCTCATTCTATTATTTTTAACAATATTGCAGATTTTGGAGATGGCCGAGTCTGATGGGCAGTGGTGGAATAAATGTAGTTAATCGTTTTAAATTACTTTTGAAATTTCACGCATTTGAACATTATGAAATTTATCTTGTCGTTTCCGCTATTTTAAACTTGAGTTTAATGTTTAATCAAATTTTCGTTAAGTTAATTTGAATGACATTTGTTACCGTTAAAATTCACAAATTTTAAATGTGATATTTTTAAAAGTTAGTTATTCCGCCAAAATTTTCAGTTAAATTAGGGCAAAGAGATGATGACGTAGCGTTCCGGGTCCGCAGAACTCGGGGCGTTACAGTATATAACCGAGTTTACATCATCTCCCGGGAGATTTATTGGGTATCAAAACCTAACATAGAGAAATATGGTAGCCAACCTACTACAACCTACATGTCACTCCCCTTAATTTATGGACAAGTTGCCCAATATAATAACATTTTCATCACATATCTAGTTTGATTTCAACCAAACTAGACTTACAATATTTGAAACCACAATTACAACTTAATTTGTTTGACAACTAAGTGTTAATACCCAACAAATTCCCCTTTGACACTTAGCTTGGAAAACAAATTTTTGTGTCAAGGTCTTCAAAATTTTGATCCATTCTTCATCAATTTGTTCTTCATTTTTCTAGCCATTGCTGCTGGATTTGCCATTTTCAAATACCGAATTTTGATCATTTTTGCAAGCATACCGGATCCTGATATCAAAACATGAGCATACTGGATTTCAAATTTTTGCCAACTTACCGGATTTTAGCATTTTTCGCATACCTGATTTTTTTGATTTGCATACCGGATATAGCTTTGTTTTGGCACTTATTCGATTTTGAGGTTTGCCATACTGGATTTTGCCATTTTTATACCGGATTTGAGCTTCAAACAATAGTTCATCGTATATCAATATTTCAATACCGGTTTTTCGCCATTTTCAGCAGCTTCTTCATTGAAATTCAACCTCCCTTGTCTGATTTCTTTTCAACTTTAAAACAAAACTTACAAGATCCTTTGGAAGGTCAACAATGGATCAAATGATCGTTTTTTTTTTTGAAAAAATTATTAGCCATTTAACAACAAACTCAGCTACTTTTTAAAAAATACAAGGGACGACTGATCTGGCTACTGGTATTCCTCTGGTCACAACATTTAACACCTCAAAAAACTCAAGCTCTTTCACCTGGCTTTGTCCAAGAGTCCTTGAGCCATATTTCAGGCTGTCACTACAAGGTTTCAAGAGGCTATTGCTGATCAAACAAGGCTACAACCTGTTAAGGAAGAGGTCGAAACTTGACAACTTTACTTATTGTGAAAGTGCTCAGAAATGCAGGTGTTACTAGCTACTGTTAACTGGGCCTGATCATCTATGGATCTTCCCGGGTCTGAGCTGAAACAACAACAATAACAACTCTCTTCCTGTGAGAGTGCTCAGAAATTTGAAAGAAATACTAAAACAAGAGGGTTTGAAATCTGAATTTTCGCACAGAGCAACACAGCTGTGACACCCCGAACTTAAGCTTCGAGGGTCACGTACTAATCATAATAGCTTCTGCCTTTGGTACATGTAAATACTCTTAAATAGAAGTATTACATGTTAGAAACTTATTTTCAATTTGGTAAAATATTTCTCATAAAATATAATGGCCAGCAGAAGTGCATGTCGACGTGAAATTTTTATTTTACAAAAAGGGGACTCGGTGCAGCCATGGTTAGTTGGGGCAGTAGGTTCAACTATTTTTATAAAATTCATCCCAAATCCGTTTTCTATGAAATTTTGCTGCATTAGAAAGATAAATTCAGGTAGTTTTCTAGGTTAAAATATGAGAATTTTCCGAGATCATATAGTATGGACGTTTTACTGAAAACAGTGTAGTGTTACATAGAAAATCTAGATTGACGTTTCAACATTTAAAAATTCATATCTCAGGCCACAGACATCCAAATTGACTGATTCTTCCGCCCATATTTAGTCAACTCGAAGAGGAACACAGCTGTATTTTTAAATTCTCAAATGGATGTCTATAGTGTTAGAAATAATATTTTGAAGTTGACCTCGAAACTGCCCGGATTCTACCTCTTTTGGTCATTCGGGCAAAAAGGGTCTATAAATATGTCTCTTAACATAACATGGAAGATATAACTACATAATTAACTTCCGGTACCATATTACATCATGTCTTATACAAGTTTTTATACAATGCCATAGGAAAAACATATATGAAACAGTCGAACAAGACATGCAAAAACAAAACTTCGATGCGAAGTAACCTTGTCCTTAACTCATCATCGATTATGCCAACTGACTTCCACCAACTTCACATCTATGGATCTGAAAATTTAGTATAGGATACTATGAGTATAAAGAATACTCACAAGATACCATGCTTGGATTTAACATGTTAATATTATGCAAAAGAAAGTATTCAAACACATACTTGCACATTCCGGCTTGCCGGTGCCCTTCGGACTTGTCCTAAGGCATAGATATCTAACTTTGTGAACTTGTCCACACCTTTCATATTATGGTTTTCATGCATAGCTTAAGCATATACATTACCATGAAATCCTACCACTTAAGCAAAGAAAATATCTTACAGTAAAACTTGAAGAAATTTCGATTGAGAGATGAATTGAGAGTGCTAGGCTTTGCTTCCTTTTTCTTCCTTTCCCTTTTTTTCCCTTGACGTATTTACTGCCTATCCTTCTTCTTTTATGATGAATTCCTTGATTGTAAGGAATTAAAGGCAGGGAACTCCATAATTATATAGAGGCAAGGCAAAAACTATAGAGGGATGACTAATCAAAACTTGGCGCCTCCACGTGTGCTTGCAATATTCCCATTCCATGCATGCATGCAACACTTAAATTTAGCTTGTGCCCTAGTTGAACACCTCCTACTTGCAAAAACACCTCATGCTTGCTTATTATTTTACTACAAAGGTGCATTTTCGGCCAAGTGGAGGAAGAAAAAATGCTTTGCATTAAAATATCTCATGCACTTATCCATTACAAAGAATTTTCTGGTTTTGTAAGAATTAAAAAATGCAGGAAACAACACTCATATAAAGGCAAGAAACCTAGGTATTAACCAAAGGATGACTAATCAAGAATTGTGTCTCCACGATGGCTGAATTAATCATCATTTCATTAAACTACTACAAAGGTGATACCCCCCCCCTTTTACTCTCGGCCAAGTGGATGAAACAAAGGATAAAGTTTATCTATAATACTAATAAAATAGATGTAGAATTTGACAATTATTCTAAACCCCTAATCAACAAGTCTTGGTAAACATTTAATAAATCGACCAATGCAAATTTGGCAACCATTAATAATCTTGGCCATACTAAATTTTTGAAAGGTTAAACTGCCATCCTAAAAATTTAAACGAGCAAAGTAAATGAGCATAAAATTTTGGAGTATTACAACAACTATTTGGAAGCATTTTTTTTTGCCCTTAAGAACATTGGAAGCTCTGATACCATGTTAAAAATAAAAGAATCGAAAGATTCTGTGATAAGTGGAAGTTTGAGCTCAATAGTATGAAGAAATACATGATGGATCCTTCTACATGATGACCATCTTCTTTTGTGAAGAACAAGTCAGATCGAAAGGAAGATGAAGCTACATTTAAGCTCAACAAAATAGAGTTAAACAACTCAATAAACTTGTGGTTTCATAGTGGGGGAGATGGCAGTGAGCATAAACGACAATAAAACATAAACCATAAACAATAAAAACATATAGATATACATTCTGATGGTTTACACCAGCAGAGGGAAAAGAGAAGATTTTGATGTCTACATTTTGAATATATTTCTTGTGTGTTGTTGTTCTTCATCGAGTCCCACAAAGGGGTCATCTATGTAGAGAAATATGGTAGCCAGCTTACTACCAACCTACATGCCACTCCCCTTAATTTATGGACAAGTTGCCCAATATAATAACGTTTTCATCACATGTCTAGTTGGATTTCAACCAAACTAGACTTACAATATTTGAAACCACAATTACAATTTAATTTGTTTGAAAATTAAGTGTCAATACCCAACAATCCCTTCAAGGGTCAAGCATTCCAATCTTCATTTGAGAAAAACCAAGACAATAGTAAAAATTTGTTAGCGGCATGTAAATCGCAAACCATAAAAAATGAATAATTGATGGGCTTTCACGTGGTCTTTCATACTTGATAGGATTAACAAAAGATCTTTTGCATATACATAGACCTCTTTATACCTTGTCCCTGGACATTTACATCATATGTTGGAAAGCACTCACATTTGCTCTTGAACTCTCCTGTTATAGAGAATATCTGGAGGAATTATTTACTAGTTTTGGAGAATCGTTTTCCTTGCATCTTTGATGAAATTCAATAGTTATCAAGTTCTAGTGGTTTAGCTTAAATAAGGATGCTAAAGATCTTGAGAACAAGATGCCTATTACTTGGTCTATTTCTATTCCGTGGAATCCAAGAATTTTCTAGAAATGTATTATCAAATCGCATGACTTATGTGGATGCATAACCAACAAAGAATTTTATTACTTCCCTATGGTTCATAGGTAAACCAACTTGAAGTAGTGATGCTTATTAACCTCTTCAAACTTACGAGAAGGGAGTTTCAAAAGCATATTCTCAACAGCTACTTTTTAAAAAAATTATGCACCAGCTACCAGCAAGGTTAGCATCTAAACTATGGAATGCTTTTGATCAATACAACAAGAGAAGACATACAAGAAGAAATCTAATGCATCACTATTATGATATAGTCTACGAACATTTGATTATTAAGGGTATGGATCCTGCAAACAGCGTCTGGATATTTCATGGAGAACAACCAAATGAATCAAATTTGATCGATGTAAAAATGTCCAAGGGACGTAGGATGTTTAAGGACTTCTATGCACAACATGGGGTAGATCCTGAAAACCTTCTTGATGGAAGAAAGAAAGAGATCGGAAGTTTAGTTGATGATGCTGAAACTCCTTTATATCATGGTTGTTAGGTGTTTACAAAGATGTCAGCTTCTGTTGCTAAGATTAAGCATAAAGCTTCACATGGTTAATCAGACAGTGGTTTCGATGAACTCATAAATCTTGTTCGAGACATGCTTCCAGAGAATAATACACTTTTAAACTCATTTTATGAGATGAAAAAACTTGTCAGTATATTTGATTTTGGTTATGAGAAGATGCATGCTTCCATGAATGATTGTTCTCTATATAAAAAAGAGCTTGAACATGCTAAGTTATGTTCTAAATGTGGTGGCTCAAGATGAAAAGTTAACCAACGGACTAAAAAAATTGAGAAAAAATTCCAGCAAAACTCTTAAGTTATTTTCCTATAATACCAAGGCTTAAGAGAATGTTCAGAATATATGAGATGGAAACACAACTTAGATGATACTCAGGTAATAAAAATTGAGACGGCAATTAGGCATCCAATTGATTCATTGAGTTGGGAAACAATTAACAGAAGGTGGCCACATTTTGCATCGATCCACAAAATATTAGATTAAGTCTTGCTATTGATGGATTTAATCCTTTCAAAGATCTTAGCTCTAAATATGGTTGTTGGCCAGTAATTTTAACTATATATAACTTACCTCCCTCATTATGCATGTTAAAGGGAAAGTTTAATGTTAAGTTCATTGATCCCGGGACCGAAGCAACTTGGTAATGACATAGATGTTTATTTTGCACCACTTGTAGATGATTTAATGTTGTTATGGAGTGATGGGGTTGAGACATATGATGCAATTACGAAGTCTATATTTAATTTTAAAGCTATTTTAATGTGGACAATACATGATTTTCATGCACATGGAAATATATGTAGAAGGCCCGTCAAGGAAAAAATTGAATGCCCTATGAAAATACATGTTCACTATAGTTGAACCATGGAAGAAAGTTTGCGTACTTGGGACATAAAAGTTTTCTCGGCTTTGATCATCCATTTCGCACGAAAATGAGCTGGTTTAATGGATATATTGAAAATGATACAAGGTCGAAGATGAAAAATGGTGAAAAAGATTCTATTGAAGTTTATAAAATTATAAATGATTGGGAAAAATGTGGTAAATGAAAGAGGAAGAAGAATAAAACTCAATCTAATGTAACGTGGAAGAAAATGTCAATATTTTTCAATATACAATATTGAAAGGTAATTGCTGTGACGTTTCCATCTTTTTATTTAATACTTCTAATTGTGTGTAGATTATCATGACACAATTGATGTTTGATTTGCAGACTCTACTTGTACATCATAATTTGGATGTGATGCATGTAGAAAATAATATTTGTGATAGCAACCTTAGTACACTTTTGAATGTTAAAGGAAAATCTAAAGATGACATTAAGGGTCCGTTTGATAGAAAGATGGAATTTGGGTGGAAAGAAAATGAATTACAGGTAATTGAATTGCCTAGAATTTGTTTTACTGAGAATTGTAATTAAAGGTGTTTGATTGGTATAATTTTCCACCTGAAAATATAATATTTTTGGTGTCCGTTTAGCTTTGTTTTCATGAAAATTGTTAATTAAAGGAATAAATTTTCTTACCATTGGTGACAAAATTTGTTTAGATTGCCAAAAAAAAAAAAAATTGAATTTTTTTTTATGTTCGTTTGACTTTGTTTTAAATGAAATTTGTCAATTAAAGGGATACATTTTTTTACACTTCATCTTAGAATTTGTTTCTATTGCTTAAAAAAAAGGTGGAATTTCAATTCCCACCAAAGTGGTGGAAAAATGAATTCTTTGAAATCAAGGAAAATTTCAAAAGTTGGAAAACGATTTTCATAGAAAATTTGGCCAATCAAACAAGCCAAAAGTGGATGTTAAAATTCGAATTCCAATTTCCAGGGAAAATTTGATGTTATCAAATGGAGCCTAACTCTTGTAAGGACTTAGAAGCTATGAACATTATGCATGATTTACATCTTGAGAGTAGAGGAAATAAATTATATCTACCCGCTGCTCCCCATACCTTATCAAAAGCAGAAAGGCAAATGTTTGTAAAATGCTTGCTAACTTGAGATTACCCGATGGTTATAGATCTAATATTGAAAATTGCATTCCAGTGAAAGAATGTAAGATAGTTGGACTCAAGTCTCATGATAGTCATATTTTAATGCAACAATTATTACCCGTTGCATTGAGGGTACTTCTATCTAAAGGACCAAGAAACTCTATTTCGAAGTTGCGTTAGTTTTTCAATGGAATATGTCAAAGAGTTGTAGATAGAATAATGTCAAACAATTAGAGGAGACATGATAGAAACTTTATGTATGTTGGAAATGTATTTTACACCTTCATTTTTTGATATAATGGCTCATTTGACAATCCACATTGCGAGAGAAGTTCATTTATATGGACTAGTGTAATATCATTGGATGTATACATTTGAGAAGTAATACTCGTTTAAGTTATTCCAAAAGTTAATTTCATTATCAAAATAGTCTTATATATTTTGGATATTTGTATTTGTATAGGTATATGAAAGTGTTAAAAAGGTATGTTATGAATCGTTCACGGCCTGAAGGGTGCATAGCTGAACGTTATATTGTTGAAGAAAATGAAGTGTTTTGTAGCAAATATATAACATAAGCATCTAAGCTTGTACGCAATGAAGAATATGAGAGTGATTTCTTGCTTGTAGGGTGTACAATTTCCAAAGGGAAGTCGTTTGTACTATCTAATGAGATGATAAAAGTTGATGTGTTGTTAAATAGTATAGAAGTTCAACCATACATAGAGTATGTTTATTAAATATCTACTACAATCAATTTTAAGTTGTTCTACCCTATTTAGTTTTTGGTATATTGTATTTACCTAGGATGCATATGAATGAACTCAATAGTTTTGACAATCGACTAGAAAAAATGTGACTTTATGGCATAAGAAGCACATTGATTCCTTTACTACCTGGTTGGATGATAAGGTTGGGATACACAAAAAAATATAATTCTAGTTGTTCTATTTGTTATTTTATTTCTAACATTTTAAAAATAAAAATAGATTAAAGATCTGTTGTTGATGGACAATATTTCGAACAATTTGAAGGGGTTTGCACGTGATCATAGATGCCAATGCATGTCATATTCTAGTTTTATCATAAATGGTCTTCGATTTCACACTAAAGATGCAAAAAAATCATGCCAAAATAGTGACATTTTAGTTGAAGCAACAACTATTTGTAAATCCAGTGCAAAAGATAATGCACATACAGTTGGACAAGTTCTTTGTTATGGATTTTTATGTGATGTTATAATTCTTGATTATAACATGTTTCATTTTCCAATATTCAAGTATGAATATCGTGAATGGAATAAAAAAGGAAGATGGATTCACTACGGTTAACCTTAACGATGGACTTAGACAATTTGAAAATGGTTCTTTCATCTTGGCAATGTAGGCGAAACAAGTCTTTTATTCAAAGGAGAATAAAACATCTAGTTAGTATGTTGCTTTGCAAGCACCACCAAGAGAATTTCATGCGTTACACATGGAAGAAGATACTAATGAGATAACTATTCTACTAGATATATTACAATGAATTATAGACAACTTTGGTGAGGATGAGAATTATACAAGGATAGACGTTGAAGGCTTATTATGTGATACATAGAGTAGTTTGGCAACTAGCTTATATATTCAATTTTTTTAATATTTTAACATGTGATATACGTAATATTCATATTATGATGAAAAATTGAATATTTTGAATTTGTTAAGATCTCCAACCTTCATTTCTTTTGATGTTGCAGATTTGTATTCTATCTTTAGGTCATCTTTTGAATCAATTGACATTGTGAAACATATTGTATAAAATGGACAAATCGGAGATAATTGTATTTTCATATATTATGTAAGATACTTGTTAAGTTTCAAAAATAATTACATTTATCTTTTGCTTTCATGTTGCATTCTTAAAGTCAACTAAATGAGCTTCCAAGAATTCTAAACGATGAAGAGATGCAATTGTTGTGGCAATTTGATAGACCAATAAGAGACTATGACTATCGAGTGAACTAGCAAATTCTATAGCTACTCCAATTGATGATGACCAAAACAAGTAGCCAACAAATGCAAATGTAAAAGCTTAGAAAAAGGAAAGGGGTCCAACTCACGTGAAAATGATTTCTGACAATAGTTATCCGAAGATGGATCTCGAATTCGATGAATATGACTAGTTGGCCATAACTCAGATAAGTTTGCTAGTATAGTTGGAGCCATGGTACTAGAACATGTACCTATTGTAATTGAAGATTGGCATTTGGTTGATGGAAAGAAAAAAAATGGAACATTGGAATTTCATATAGGTATATTTCTTAACTACCATTTAAGATTATTACACTACATTTTTTTAAGTCTTTAATTTATTTTTGCATACAAGTACAACAAATGTTCAATGTGAGTGATTGTTACCACAAAATAACAATTCAGTGTATGAGAAAGTATTGGAGGACATTCAAATTAAGGTTGAGAAAACAAATTAGAACTCAAGCCAAATCATCTATGAATAGAGTACACACTATGGCCCTTCTTAGACCAACAAATGTTAAATCTGAAGATGTGAAAAATTTGTCGAGAATATGCTTTTTGCTGACTTTCTTGTAAGTCTATTTGAATACGAAGCTTCAACTTTTCATAATTATTGTTATTTTATACTTTTTGGTTTTCTTAATAGGAAAAAAGTTCAAAGTTTAGCAACATGAGAACATCTCAGAAGTTTCTCCACACTATGGGTCAAAAGGGTTATCCACTCATTGCTTATGAAAATGGCAAAATTATAAACATATCTAATCTTCTTATTTAAATTGTCCCATTCTAGTATATGTAATAACTACATTTTTATTGCAGACAAAAAATAATCTAGATATAAAATGATTAATAATTAGAGTATGGACTCATGGACATCATAGAAAAGATAAAAAGTTGATAAATGAAGCAGTGACCGAAACTTTAGTATGTGTATTATATGGCAAAGTTTAGTGACTATTCTGAGTTAATTTTCCATATAGTCACTGAACTTTGCCAAAAGTTCTAGTAGGTCACTGAACTTCAAAATTTCCCTAAATAGTCATTAAACTTTGTAAAAAGTCACTGAACTTCAAAACTTCTCTAGATAGTCACTCAACTTTGCAAATTTTGATTTCATACATCACTAATCTTTGCAAATACCAGTGACCTCCTAGGTCAAAATTTGCAAAGTTGAGTAACTATCTAGGGAAGTTTTGAAATTCAGTGACCTGCTGGGGACATTTGGCGAAGTTCAGTGATTATATGGGGAATTAACTCTGTATTATATCAATGTTTAACTAAGAATAATTTGATTTATTATATATACCACTTGTTAATATAAAATTTGAGTTGCATGAGTACAGAAAAAGATTGAAGAATGTGCCCAATTAAATTATGATACAATAGCAAAAGACTCCATCCGCGATGATGCTATTGCTCGAGTTCTAGGTCCTAAATGTCATGGAAGAATTATAGGACTTGGATTTGGAGTTGCACCATCAAAAGTGGATGGAAAAATTCAAAGTAATGTGAGAGTTACAGAACTTGAAAGTCAAAATATAAACTCAGTCAGAAAGGGTAGAAACGTTAGAAGAAAATGTTGAAGCACTTCTCAAGCTATCTTAACAGGTGATAATATTTCACTATTATATATACTATGGTAATAGTGCTTAATAAAGCCAATTACACGTAGATTTACTTTTATAATTTTTGTATCATTTTATAGAATATGGAGAATAGGAATTCACATGCTTTTACTCCTCAGGTTTTCGTATCCTACATTATTAAATGTTTATTCAGTATAAATCCATATTATATAGCATACTAATTTTAAAAAGAATTTTTTTTTTTGTGAATTTGTAGTCACACAAAGGAAGTGGTGTCCAAGGAGATACTGCACATATGAAAAATGCAAGGTGTCAACTATTGCATTGGTACATGTTTGAGGAGGAAGACATTATAGCAGAAGGAAAGGTTGCAACACAACCAAGTGCAGAGGTGCATCACATGCTACTTAGATGGGACTATTGGAAGGTTTGAGTTGAGAAAGTGTATATGGGTAATTTGACCTTATATAGACCTAGACATAAACTTCAAACTCTTAACGAAGCCATGGGAAGTACAGTTGTTTGGCCAAAGAGCAATATAGACTTATTTGATGGAGGTATGTTTCATGGACTAATTACATACATATATGAATCTATTTCCATTTTCAAAATCAATTCTAGCTCTATTTACAGATATGAGTTACGAATCAAGCTTTTCTATTATTTCATAGAGTTCCCAGTAGCATGCAACCATTGGTAGTCTTTTAGGATGTACTCTTCCACTTGGTACTATTTTCTCTATGAAATGGATTTTACTGTTTGGCTCTATTAATCTGGTTGATATACTTGGAGAAATAGTACATGAATATATTTCATTTTCCTTGTAAGTAAAACAAAGCAGAGCTCCTATATTTGTACAGGGCGAATTCTGTTTAGTATGTTAATGGTGCTTTCAAGGTAGTTTGATGAAATGGTGATGCAAGAAGAAGATGACACATGTTTCCATATTCTATTTTGTATGGCTTAAAAATTTGTAATGAAAATTTATTATCACTTACATGTACTATCAAAAAGATCTTTAATTGTGTTGCTTAACTTGTATATTTTAGTATATAAATTTTTAAAAAATCTCTAAATATATTGGTTAATATAAAATTAGGTGAATATTAAAAAAAGGCAAAAAAGTGTTTCAAATTAATTAAAGAAAAGACGACACTCAAACAACATTGCAAATAAGTTAAAGACAACATTCAAAAAATGTTGCAAAAGAGTAAAGACAACGTTCAAAAAATATTGCGAAAACTTCAAAATAAAAGTAAAGACAACATTCGAAAAACGTTGCAAATAGGTTAAAGACAACATTTCTAAAATGTTGCAAAAAACCTTTTTGCAATGATTTAGAAACGTTGCTGAAAGATTATTACCAACAGTCAAAAAACGTTGCTAAAAGGTTATTAGAAATAGTCAAAAAATCTTGCAATATGGTTATTGACAATGTTCGAAAAACATTGCAAAAATGATATTAGCAACACTTGAAAAACGCTGCCGTATCCTTCCACTCCACAGCAACATCAAAGTTTGCAATATATGTCCGAAGTTTGTAAAAGGTTTTCGACAACATTTTTTGAATGTTGCAAAATGTTTTTTTTGTTGTAGTGTTATGAATGAAAAAGATTCGCATACCTATCAAATGCCACTGACATTGCCTCATAATTCGAACCACTCACTTCATAGTTAATGTCCAATGTGGTTGGTCATGCAGTGAATTTTAGAAATCATTTCAAAATGTGGAAAGCTATAACTTTTTGCTCAATTATCTGTTGACCTATGGTTGACGTCTCTTTTTTTATTATCACAAACAAATTTTGTTTATTTCTAACAAATTGATTCAAGTGTCTTTAGAGATTATTGCAAATAAATAAAATTGAAGACACGAAGTTCGAGACCAAGTGAATTGCATGCAATGATTGACATGGAAACAAAATTGATTGAACGAGGTTGTGAAAATTAAATTTGAGAGATTTGCAAAAAGACGCCTCAATGAAAAATCGCGATAAAAGTCAAAGTATTATCAAGCATGCACGGTGCTTAGACATTTTTGTAATCATATGTAAAGGTAAAACATTTTTACAGTTGGTAATGAATCGTGAAAAGCTCAAATTTGATTTTACGTATGAAAAATCATGACACAACATTTTGCACAAAAAATATTTTTTTAAAGGTTAAGACCTCAAACTTATATTTGGAATGGAAAATGTCACTTATTTTGAAAAAATCATGTAAAAATGTCCTTGAAGGGATTACATTTGTTAAATAATAAAAGAAGAAAATTAGTACAAATTCTACAGTACCGGACATCCGGTAAGGTAGGTTTTGTTCAATGGTAAAAAATATGAATGTTTTGATATCTGACTAAAAAACGGTTACTGACTTGTCCGGTAGGGGTTGTCCGATTTAACAGAGTTTTGGCCGTTGCACTACTATAAATACCATCTTATTTCGAGCATTGTAGATACAATTCTTAGAACATTAAAGAGAGGTTCCTTTGAGATAAAACATTTGATATTTACTGTTTATTTATCCTTTTGAATCCCTTGTTTTTGAAAAAACTTTGATTGATCTTAACTTTGAAAATCATTTAATCAAAGCTTTTCAAATCTAATAGTTGAGCTTTATCCATTACTATCTATCAAAGTGTTAGCCTACTTCTCTTATTGTACTCAACTTTGAATTTATCATTCAATAAGAAGAGAAGATTCCATTTGTAAAATTTACTTGAATTCTGGGTCCTGTTGAGGTCCCGGAAAGTTTAATATTGTAAAAGGATCGGTGCTCCATGGTTGTAAGTCACTGGAAGCTTTGTAAATAGTTGAATTGCATCATAAGTCAATCAACACACATAAAAAGGCCTTGCTCATGCCGGCGAACTTGGTAACGGGGGACGTAGATCATTATCTTGGATCGAACCTCCACAATTATATCGTTTGCATTCCCCTCCCCTTTATTTCATGCTTTTACTTTGTGCAAGTTACTTTGTATTATTTTCTTTCATATTTGTGCATAGTTATCTTATCTTATATTATATTATTTTCTATTACATCAAAACTTGAATTATTTACGAAAAAGTATTAACAACCAATTCACCCCCTATTGGTTAGCTACTCTTTGGCTTTCAATGGGTATCAGAGCAAGGTCCTCATTTTCAAAGATTTCAAAATCTTGAGTAGTAGCTAACTCCTTGTTTCAAAATCTTGAGGGGTATTCCACAAACCGACCTCCCTTCTTTGATAACATACACTATAATTATTGGAATGCTAGGATGATGACTTATATTCAATCAATTGATTACAATATTTGGGAAACTATTGAATATGGTCCTTATGTGCTTACCAAAACTATTAAGATTGATGGGAAGCCTGATCAAACTATCCCTAAAGCTAGAGAGGAATATGATGAAGATGATAAAAAAAAAAATTGTCCTTAAATGCTAAAGCTAAGAATTTACTTTATTGTGCACTAGTTAGAAATGAATTTAATCGGATTAGCACATGTCATTCGACTTATGATATTTGGCATGCACTTGAAGTTACTCATGTTGGCACTAGTAAAATCAAAAAAACAAAAATTAATATGTTAGTCAAAGAATTCGAAAACTTCTTAATGAAACAAGATGAATATATTGTTAATGTGATTACTCATTTTACCAGTATTGTAAATGGTTTAAAATGATTCGAACTTGTGAGCAAAATGCTTAAGTCACTCTTGGAAGAATGGAGCCCTATAAGGATGTTGCTAGAAAGTACCAAGGATGTAAATACTTATCCTTTGGAAGAACTCTATGAAACCTTGATGACCTACGAACTTAACAATGCCGAAATCAAAGAAAAAACAAGAAAAAGCAAAGAGGAATCAAATGAGGCTCCAAAGTGCCAAATTGCTCTAAAATCAACAATTGATGAAAGAACAACAAGTAACAACATGAGTCATGAAGAGCTCGATGATTTAGTCCTCCTCGTCAAGAAATAGAAAGGGTTTCGGAACATTAGAAAATTTCAAAAGAAGGATGACAAAGGAGAAGAGAGAAGCAAGAAAATCATTTGCTACGATTGTGACAAATTAGGTCACAAAAGATCCGAGTGCCCAAACAAAAAGAAGAATATCAAGAAAAAGACACTCCAAGCCACATGGGATGATAGTGATAAAGACCAAAATGAAAACGATAGCCAAGATAAAATTGCCAACATGTGCTTTATGGCAATTGAAGATGAGGCAAGTTCAAATGAAAAATGTTCCTATGATAAGTTATCTAATTCATATGATGAAATGCTTGAAGAATTAGAAAGCTTGCCTTGAGCCACTCCATTTTTAAAAAGAAAAATTCTTTATTGAAATATGAAATAAAGAAAATCTTGGAAAACAAAAGGGAATTCTTGATTATGATTTATTAGTTAAGGAAAACACTTTTCTAAAAGAAAAAAGTCGAAGATTTGACAAAAATCATTTATAAATTCACCAAAGGGAAGAAATTTTTTGATTTAATGCTTGGAAATCAAAAATGCGTTTTTGACAAAAGGGGAATTAGATTCAAACCCTCCTTGAAACAAAAGTATCTCAAAAAAATGTTTGCCAAAGCCTCAAATTCAAACATTACATGTAATTTTTGTAATAAAAGTGGACATGTTTCTTTTAATTGCTTAACTAAAAAGAAACTACATTTTGAATGCAAATATAAGTGGATTCGAGAATCCTCAAAAACTAACTATCAAGGACCCAAGTTTGCATGGGTACCAAAAATAAAAAATTGAATTGTTCTTGTAGGTAAAGAAGAAAACAAAAAGTAAATGGTTCTTGGATAGCGGATATTTGAAGCACGTGATCGGAGATCGATCGCTATTATCAAATTTCAAAAAGAATGATGGAGGTCATGTAATCTTCAGAGACAATACAAAAGGAAAAATTATCAGCATTGGTAACATTGGTAATCAATCATCTCCCTTTATTGAAAACGTCTTATTAGTTGATAACCTCAAACATAATTTACCAATGTTTTAAAAACCAACCCAGCCATTGACCTGGAAAAGAGTAAGGGTCAAGGGTCGAGGGGTCAAACCGGGAGCCACCCGGCTTTTTTTTTTTTTTTTTTTTTAAATAAGTTTACAAAAAATATCTAATATAAGCAAATTTTTTTGAAATCACAAAAACTATAACAAGCATTCATGTACACAGTTAATACAAATAATTAATTACAATCAACAAAACAATGTCCTACTCAATCCAATTATGTAATATAAGATAAGTTCATAATTTTAAGTAATTAACAATGTCAACTTAAATAGTTAAAACTTAAAACTTAAAAGTTTCACAATAAATAAATACACACAAAAAATAAAATACTATAACTACGATATAATTTTTATTTTTCATACAATTAATTCAAATTAAATACAAATCAATTTTTTTAATTAGATTTATTACTATACAATTAGTCTCGACACTTCAAGAACTAACAATCAATATATTGAAATCGTTTGAGCTTATAGAAAATAATATTTACAATTATTGTGCTAATTTTTAATTTTAAGTTAAATTTGAAAATTGGATAAATAAAAAATTTTGAAGTGAAAATTTCTATTTAATTTGTTTGGCCCAAAATCAAATTTATAATTTAAAAGCCAACAAGCATTTTTTTTGGGCATATCATGTATCCCACATCGGAACTTTTAGGAAAACTTGAAGGAATGTACTTCTATAAAAGATTAAAATCAACAGGGAGGTTGGCGAATAAAGAAAGAGCCTTTTATTTAATTAGCCCCAGTAACTAATTTTAAAAAATTTAAATTAATAAAGTTGGAAAACCGGAAATAACCGTTACTGATTCACCGGTTAGCGGTTCAACCGACCGGTTTATTGGTTTTTTAATGGTTTGTGATATAACCGGTTAACCGCACATAACTAGCCCCACTTTGTGCTCGGTTCCCGGTTGAACGGGACGGGCCGAGACGGTTTTTAAAACATTGTAATTTACTAATCATTAGTCAATTATGTGATAATATTATAATATAAAATTTTGATTCTTTCAAGTGCCTAATTAAGGATGCTACATCAAAAGAAGTGATTTTCATAGGAAGCCAAAGTAAAAAAGTTTATATCATCATAAATATTGAATGTGAAAATAACGAACATTGTTTACTTGGCTTGAAGGATGAAACATGGCTATGACATAGGATACCAGGTCATGTTAGCATGGATCTTATTTCAAAAATTTCCAAAAACTGTTTTGTGAAAGGATTGCTGAATTTGAAATTTGAAAAAGATAAAATTTGTGACGCATGTTAATTTGAAAAACAAGTAAAAAGCTCTTTCAAAACTAAAATTTATTCTTCAACTACAAAGCTGTTACAATTTCTCCACATGAATCTTTTTGGACCATCTAGAACGGCTAGTCTAGGCGGTAAACATTACGCCTTCGTTATCATCGACAATTTTTCAAGATTTACTTGGATCAAATTTTTAAGCTTAAAGGATGAAGCCTTAAAAGTTTTTTTAAACCCTTTTGTAAGAAAGTTGAAAAAGAAAAGGGTTATACCTTTACAACTATTAGAAGTGATCAAGAATTTGATAATATCGCTTTTGACAATTTTTGTAACGAAAATGAATATGAACATAATTTCTTGGCTTCTAGAACTCCTCAACAAAATGGTGTAGTAGAGAAATGAAGAATCGTACATTGCAAGAAATATCTAGAACGATGCTAAATGAAAATAATCTACCAAAGTATTTTTGGGCTGAAACCGTTAAACACCGCATGTTATATTATCAATAGAGTTTTGGTTAGTCGTAAGAAAACTAAAACCCTTTACGAGCTTTGAAAAAATAGAATTCCTAATATTAGTTACTTTAAAGTTTTCAATTGCAAATGTTTTATTTTGAACACAAAAGATAATTTGGGAAAGTTCGATTCAAAATTCAATATTGGAATTTTCCTAGGATATTCATCGACTAGCAAAGTTTATAGAGTTTTCAACAAAAGAACTCTGGTCGTTGAAGAATCCATTGCATGTTGCATTTGATGAAACTAACTTGCTTGATCATGAGAAAAGTATTGATGATGATGTAGGTTTGGAAGCTCCTTTTCAAAAAATGAACATTCAAGAACAAAACAAGGAAGTGCCAAACGAAGAACAAACAAAGGAGCCCAATGATCAAGAAAGTAAAGAAAAATCAACCGAGGTACAAATCGATCCCCCATTACCAAAGGAATGGAAATTTGTCTCCTCTCATCAAAATGAGCTAATAATAGGTGATCTGTCAAAAGGTATCACTACTAGAACATTTCTTAGAAATCATCTTGGTAGTTCTGCATTCATTTCACAAATTGAATCTAATTTTTTTTTAAAAACCCGAGTTCGATGATTTTTGGATTTTAGCGACACAAGAAGAACTAAATCAATTCGAAAGAAATTATGTTTGGGATCTAGTCGCTAGACTAAACAATCAAACCATAATTGGTACAAAATGGGTGTTTAGGAATAAACGGGATGAAAATGGAATAATTATGCGTAACAAGGCGATATTAGTGGCCCAAGATTATAATTAAGAAGAAGACATCGATTATGGAAAACCTTTGCACCGGTTGCTAGGTTAGAATCCATTCACATGCTTTTTGCATTTACGTGCCATAAAAAAATTACTATTTATTAAATGGATGTTAAAAGTGAATTTTTAAATGGATACATTCAAGAAGAAATGTTTGTTGAGCAACCTCCCGATTTTACAGATCACAAATATCCGAACCATATTTTTAAACTTAAAAAAGCTCTCTATGGTTTAAAACAAGCTCCTAGAGCTTGGTATGAACGATTGAGCAAATTTCTACTCTCAAATGGTTTCTCGATTGGAAAAGCGGATACCACTCCTTTTGTAAAACCTATAAGGAAGATATGATTATTGTTTAAATTTATGTGGATGACATTATTTTTGGCGCAACAAACATTCATCTTTGTGAAGAATTTTCAAAAAGCATGAGCATGTAATTTGAAATGAGTATGATGGGAGAACTTAAATTCTTTCTCTGACTTCAAATTAAACAAACATGTGATGGTATGTTCATAAATCAAAGTAAGTACATATTAGACATGTTAAAGTGGTTCGAAATGAAAGACTTAAAGCCTATGACCACTTCGATGAGTACATCGGTAAAGCTTGATAAAAACGATCAAGGCATCCCCGTTGACGTCACTAAATATCGAGGTATGATCGAATCTCTTCTTTATTTAACTGAAAGTAGACCCGATATTATGGCCCTGTTTGGAAGAGATTTTGAGAATCAATTCTCATTTTCATTTTCAACCACACATTTTTCAATAAAATAATATTTTTTATCACGTCAATAACTTTTTCTTCTTTTTCAACCACACATTTCCCATCATATCACTATTCAAAAATCAATTCTTACCCTAAAAATCACTCTCAAACATGCTCTATGTTTAATCTATGCTTATGTGCTAAATTTCAATCAAATCCTAAAGAATTTCATCTTAAAGCCGTAAAAGAATATTTAGATATCTTAGCGGGACTCGAATCTTAGGACTTTGGTATCCTAAAAGAACTCACATTGACCTACTTAGTTATTCGGATGCCGATTAGGCCGAATACCAAGTTGATCGAAAAAGCACTAGCTGCACATGTCACTTTTTAGGTTTTGCACTAGTATTGTGGTTTAGCAATAAACAAAATTCCATGGCACTATCTTCGGCTGAAGCCGAATACATCTCGGCCACAAGTTGTTGTGCACAAGTGTTATAGATTAAACAAACCTTTAGTGATTATCATCTATCTTATGATCATATTCTCATTATGTATGATAACACTAATGCTATTAACTTGTCCAAAAATCTCATCTTGCACTCCCAAACTAAGCACATTGAAATTAGATATCATTTTCTTAAAGATCATGTTCAAAAAGGGGATATCCTGCTAGAATTCACAGACACGGAAAAACCAATTGGCCGACATCTTCACTAAATCTCTTGCACACGATTGTTTCACTCACATCAGACGAGGCTTAGGAATTATTGACGAAATATTATATAAATTAGAATTCAAAAAAAATTGTATCAGACCCGTATAGTGGATGTTCGGTACAAACCAAACGCGTCAAATGGACAGCCTGCTAAGGCTGTCTGGTTTGACAGAGTTTTTCAAACTCTGTCATACAGACGTCTGATAGAACTACTGGATGTCCGGTACATCGTAATTACAGGTTTTTATAAATGGGAACAGACTTCTTCTTCTCCATTTCTTTTCCGATTCACTTGTTTTCTCACCCAAATCAACTCGTCTTCACCAGATTCTTGCTTATAATCCATCACTTATCCATAAATATCAAAACCCACAAGTTTAACTCCTCTAAAACTCCAAAATTTTGAATTTCCAGTCCAAATTTCCAATTGTTCCAGTTCGTGCCCTAAAATCAAATTACACAATTTTCACTTCTAAATTGGTTCCAAATCACCAATTAACTATTCCATTTGATTGCCTACACATTTACAACTTCCAATCTCAAATTTTCAAATAATAATTCTACCTTCTTTGGGCGATTTCGAGCCCTAGTTCTTCGTGTTCATATCTTTTCTTCAAATTTTCAATATTGTCGGGATCAAAGTGCATCGGGAAGAGGCTAAAAAAAACAATTCGACGATCGCCGCCCCTTCTTCAGACAAAGAAATGGACTTGGAACCTGAAGTACCGATGAACCCATTCGAGAAGTTACCCTTTTTTATTAGTAAAAATGTCGAATTTGATAATTTTACATTTGATGCACCCGCATTTCACATTGAGGAATATTTCGTGAATATGGGTTGGGTTTCCATTTGAACACTAGAAGAACTTGCATATCCCCATCTAATGAAGGATTTTTTACAAAAAACATGGTTATTGTTCCATGTTCGGATAGCATCCTTGTTTAATTAAAAAAGTGCATGTCACCGTGAACAAAACTCTTATTCGGGACATTCTCGAGCTTGAAGTATGTGATACCTAAGTTTTCGTTCATAAAGCACATCCGACAGTGGAAGGTTATAACTTGAGCGACGATTGTCATCGTGTAATGGGTAAAGATTTTGAAAACATTATGAAAGTTAGGGCGAACCAATTAACTCTTCTGTGTAAAGTCTTGCAAAACATTATTGCCCATGTTATCTTACCTAGGAAGGGGAATTGGGATGAGGTAAACTTTGATCTTTTCATTCTTGATTCATTTCTTGTCGGTCGGAAGATAGACTTCCGAATTTTCAAACACTTTGATGTGCCTTTGGATGATGAAGCATGTGTCAAACTTCGTCCTACTGATACTATTAACACCCAAACACTAAAATGCTTGAAAATTGTTAAAACACATGGTCAATGGGTGGCTCGGACGAAGGGGTTCAACCCGACCTCGGGACCTTCAACATTAGCATTTGAAGATTTACGGGTCCTTCTCATGACACTTCGGGGTCTAGCACTCCCCATCCCATGGGTAGAGGTTTCACCGATGATCAGTTTAACCTTCTGAATGAGCGAATTGATTCACTTACATCTTTGATTGATGGGCTTAGTGGATTACTTCTCCCAATTCAAACCCAACAGGCCACACTTTAGGTACAACAAGAAGCAATCCAAGCCTGGTATGCGGAGATGCAAGCACAGTAGACTGCCTACTTCGCTGATTTATTTGCTAGTCGAGCGCCGTAGTTTGATTGTGTTTATGATATGATCTTGTTCAATGTACATTTCTATGTTATAATCCATTTTGATTCAATTTTTATCATATGTTATCGTCACATATTGCTATGGTTGACTTTTTTCTCGTATTTTTTTTTTGTTTATGCCAAAAGGAAGATGATGGATTAGATTAGATGATTATGCATGAAAGGGGGAACATAATTGAAAACGATAGGGAAAATATATGTATGCAATATTATTCCTTATCAATTTGTTTAATTTTTATATTGCAAATCATCTCGTTTGTCAAAATAAAAAATGGGGAATTGTTAACCTATGGTTGACGCCTCATTTTGATTATTACAAAAAATTGCATTTATTTCTAACAAAATGATTTCAAGTGTCTTTAGAGATTATTGCAAATAAATAAAATTGACGACACAAAGTTCGAGACCAAGTGAATTACAATCGATGATTGACATGGAAACAAAATTGATCGAACGAGGTTGTGGAAATTAAATTCGAGAGAGTAGCAAAAAGATGCCTCAATGAAAAATCCAGATAAAAGTCGAAGTGTTATCAAACATGCACGGTGCTTAGACATTTTTGTAATCATATGTAAATGTAATATATTTTGATACTTGGTAATGAATCGTGAAAAGCTCAAGTTTTGTTTTACGTACGAAAATCATTATACAAAATGTTTTGCACAAAAAATATTTTTCAAAGGTAAATGCGTCAAACTTATATTTGAAAATATCAGTTACCTTGGAAAATCATGTAAAAAGGTCCTTCAAGGGATTACATTTGTTAAAATAATAAAAGAAGGAAATTAGTACAAATTCTACAGTACCGAACGTCCGATAGGGTAGGTTTTGCTCAAAAGTCAAAATTATGAACGTTCTGAAATCTGACTAAAAAAATGGTTATTGACTCGACCGGTACGGGTTGTTCGGTTTGACAGAGTTTTGGCTATTGCACTAGTATAAATACCACATCACTTCAAGCATTGTAGATGCAATTCTTAGAACATTAAAGAGAGGTTCCTTTGAGATAAAACATTTGATCTTTACTATTTATTTCTCTTTTTCAATCCACTGCTTTTGAAAAACTTTTGATTGATCATAACTTTGAAAATCATTTCATCAAAGCTTTTCAAATCTAACACTTGAGATTTATTTATTACTATCTATCAAAGTGTTAGCCTACTTCTCTTCTTGTACTCAACTTTGAATTTTTCATTCATTAAGAAGAGAATATTTCATTTGTAAAATTTACTTGAATTGTAGGTCTATTGAGATCCCGGAAAGTTCAACGTTGTATAAGGATCGGTGCTCCTTTGTTGTAAAGGGTTGAGTTGCACTATAAGTCAATCAACATAGTGAAAAAAACTTTGCTCATCCCGGGGAACTTGGTAACGAGGGACGTAGATCATTGCCTTGGATCGAATCTTTACAATTATATCGTTTGCATCCTCTCTCTCTTTTCCTTAACTCTTTTAATTTGTGCAAATTACTTTTTTTTATTTGCTTTCGTATTTGTGCATAGTTATCTTATATTATTTCAATGTCTATTACATTGAAACTTGAATTCATTTACGAAAAAATTTTAAAAACCAATTCACCCTCATCTTGGTTAGCTATTCTTGGGCTTTCATTATCATCATGTGAGTCAGTTATATATGAAAATGAAGCTCACAAAGAGCACTTCAAGTGTACCAAAAATCACATATAAGAGGTTACAGAAATTGCATTAAAATTCTTGGACAATTTGATGTTCCTATTACGTATGAAGTCCCATTTTGAAAGAAATTCCAACGAGCACGAATCGTCTAAAACTTCTACAAATTAATTTTACATTTTCAAATAACATTGCAAGACAACATGAACTAAAAAACTGACTCCAAGTCTTCATCAACTAAAGCAATTTACTTTAAATCTAGATTCCATTACTTCAAGTATATAATTATACCTCCCTTATTTCATGTTTATCACCAGAAATCTCACTCCTTACCACGATCATTTGGATCCGCAAGGTGATGCACACATAAGCTTAAAATAGTTGAAAAACACGCACAATTTAAGCTTCGTTACATCTGAATGAATACTGCGATACAATCACCTTCCATTTTCAATTGATTTCTCAAGATACCAAAAAGAAGGCATCAAATACTCGTTAATTTGTGCACCAATATGAAGAATTTAGACTCATAGATTGAAGATATCAAATATCGAGAAAAGTAGAGGATTGGAATACTTCAATAAACAACCCACCAATGATGAACTCCTAACTCTTGCTTAAATAGTAATAATCCAAAAAAAAAAAAAAAAAAAAAGAAAGAAAAAACCTAAGGATTGAATTTGATCAACAATCCCTAGCTAAACTCGTTAATAAAGCAATAAAACAAAACCCAAAAAATAAAATTTAGTCCATATTGCCTCACAAGAGAAATGTTTGAGTTAGGAATAAATATAAATATAACATCCTGAAAATTTACATATTCAATTTCAAAATTTGGAGTAAATCGGAAATAAATAACTTAGCTGGGGACTTAATTATTGAAAGAAAAAGCATTTATTTGAGGACTCAATTGATCAAGACCGATAATTAGAACTATATCAAAAAGGTTAGGAACTGGAAATTTTTCTTTCTTTTGAACAGTTTTGCCCTATAGGACGGCCATGTTTAAGATGTTATTACGCCTGGTGATGTTGGGAAATGAAAACGCTTGTGTTATCCCATTAAAATGAGATCGCCAGCACGAGCAACGTAGAAGCACCATATGAGGACAACTGGCGGATCAAAACTAAAGCTGGTCAAAACCTACATTGGTCGAAGTGCTTCAAGCCGAAGGGACTTCGGTCTCTTATCCTTCAAGTCGAAGTGCCTTCTTTCCAACTGCCTCACTGTTCCAAATCCAAAGTCCTGCCTGATACACTGAGGTCCTCAATATAAACAAATCTGGTGGATATCTTTGCGAGTGACTGATGAAAGGTCTGCATTAATTAGTGTCAGTCTAAGAATGTAGGTCGACTGACCTCTTGTCATTATAATTAATATAGCGAATGAATGATGTGAGGCTTCAGTTAGTTAGATGGAGCCACGTGGATATGATCAAATGGTAGGCTCCTTGGTTTCTTGCAATAAATAGCAAGTCTTGTAGCATTACTAAAGATGCTAAAATTGATATTGGAAAGGCTTATGCTTGAACTCTCTTGAGAATACGAAATAAACATACATTGTTTGGAGATATTTACATATTTTTCAATATCTAACAAATATTATCCACTAGTTCTTATGAAAATGACACGTTAATCATCCGTTGGTATTTTGATTCGCCGTATTGCATTGTCGTTATCATTGTCTCCGACCGCATCTCCCGGAGTTCGTCCGCGTGTTGCGAGTCCGGTATCGACATCGGTTGGCAACATTTTTTGGGGTTAACAGATTGGTGTCGTCTGTGGAGCACCTTGAACAAGGGGAACCCTCACACACAATCCCTACGTCTCACCATAGATTCACTGAGTCGTAGAGATGTGGGTCCCGATGAGGGTCTAGAATAGCTGCTAGACTCACTAGAGAAGTGGCCACCATGGCCGAAAATATGAGGAATATCACTTAGTAGAATCATATCACGCATGATATGCTAATGAACATGAAAGCCCAAGGGGGTACCCTATCCCTTCCTACGCTACACAAGGAGATGAATTGGCTGACGAATTGGACCCTCGCAACATTTTTTTGGGGTCAACAGATTGACGCCGTATGTGGAAAACAAATAGTTAACCACAAGAATCCTGTAAACAAAAGCTATCCGCCCTTGCGAAAGGAAATTGGGTCCCTTTTAAAGTAGGAGAGTCATTCTTGAATAAAGAACCGCTAAAAATGATACTAGACATTTGAAGTCAACATTTTTTCCTATTGAAAAAGTTGGGAAGGTTCACTGGTTGGAAAATATTTATTGAGAAAACACAATGAGCACTAATGAAGGAGAAGCAACACCTCGGAGGTCTAGGGGCCACCTTGAACAAGGGGAACCCTCACACACAATCCCTACGTCTTACCACAGATTCACTCAGGTACAGAGACGTGGTCCCAATGAGGGTCTAGAATAGCTGCTAGACTCACTAGAGAAGTGGCCACCATGGCCGAAAATATGAGGAATATTACTCAGTAGAATCATATCATGCATGATATACTAATGAACATGCAAGCCTAAGGGGTACCCTAGCCCTCTCTACACTACATAAGGAGTAGCTATCGCTGACGAATTGGGCCCTCGCATAATCGACTGTGAGTCTCAAACAGCTCCGGTGGAGGAATTGGAGAGCTTCTTGGTAGGGTCCTCTGATCAGCCGAGGTACTTGAAGGCCGGTAAAGAGTTGTCTCCTTTGGAAAAAGAGAAGCTGAAAAATTTCCTTAGTAGCAATTTGGATATCTTCATTTGGAAGCATGAAGATATGGTTGGTATCGACCCCAAGGACAATTTCCACCACCTGAAGATCGATCTAAAGGCCATTCCTAACAGGTAGAAGAGAAGGGCCCTAAATCTTGAAAGGTACAAAGCCTTGAAAGATTAGGTGAAGAAATTGGTTGACAACCACTTCATTCGTGAAGCCACTTATCCAATGTGGATGTCCAACCCAACTTGAATCAAGCATGTCCTAAGGAACTCCGAAGTTAAACATGCTTGGGCGAGAGTAGTACTAGTATGGGTGATCCCCTGGGAAGTCTTCGTGTTGCACCCCTTTCCTCATTTTGTACAATCTTTTGTTTTCTTTTCCTTCCAATCGCAAAAGCAAACTTTTTATCATCCCACCCCTCCCACGCGGTCCCTCCAGTTGACTTCTCACTTTCAATCATCACTGATCTCGCGAACCCTGTGATCACTGACCCGGGTCCCTTTGCAGTTGCAATCGTTTTGAAACCCTGGACTGACATCAAATATAGTGGAAGTGTACACAAATGACATGCTCGTAAAGAGTTTGAAAACGAAATACCACATCTAACACCTCAAGGAGGTCTTCAAAATACTTCAACGGCACAAAATGCGATTGAATCCACTGAAATATGTTTTCGGGGTAGCCCCGGGTATATTTTTTGGTACAGGGTGAATCAAAGAGGCATCGAGGCTAACCGGGATAAAATCAAGGCCCTCGTTGAGATGAGGTCGTCCCAGAAACTCAAATAGGTGCAAAGCCTAACCGTTCAAGTGGTTGTACTGAGCCTCTTCGTCTTAAAGGCCACAGATAAGTGCTTCCCATTCTTCAAAGTCTTGAAAGGTGGAAACAAGTTCCAATGGACCGAATAAAGCAAAGAGGCCCTACAAGTGCTGAAGAAGCACTTGGTTCAGGCTCCTCTCCTTTCGAAGCCTATATCCGGAGAGCCCCTATCTTTGTACCTTGCAATAACAACCAAAACTGTCAGCTCGATGTTAATTAAAGAAGAAGGAGGTCACCAACTGCCTGTGTACTACATTAGCAATGCATTACTTGCCGTAGAGACTCGATACTTAGATATGGAGAAGTTAACATTGGCCCTCATCACGGCCTCGCAAAAGCTGAGACCCTATTTTTAGGCACACGTCATTGAAGTACTATCCAACTTTTCATTGAGATAGGTACTCCAAAAACCTAAAGCTTCCAATAGACTGTTGAAGTGGGCCGTAGAGCTCACTGAATTTGATATTGTTTACAAGACACGAACTGCCGTCAAGGGACAGGCATTAGCTGACTTTGTGGCAGAGTTCACTCCTGTTCCAGAAATGGAACAGGAGATGGACCCTGTAAAGCCCCTCACTTGGAACCTGTTTATTGATGGTTCATCAGGAGAGACCGGTTTCGATGCAGGGGTGATGTTGGTCAATCTAGAAGGGCACAAGTTGAATTGTGCAGTAAGATTTAGATTCAAGGCCACAAACAACGTGGCTGAATACGAGGCTCTTCTGGCCGCCTTCATCTTGCTATAGAATGCAAGTCAAGAGAATATCCATCAATAGCGACTCCTAGCGAGTCGTTAGCCAAGTGAATGGAGACTTCGCTGCCAAAGACAAAAGCATTGCTGCCTATCTCAAGATTGTTATGAAGTTCATACCGAACTTTGAAAGGTTTGAACTAACACAGATCCTACATTGTGAAAACATCATGCAAATGCTCTTTCCAAATTGGCAAGCATCAAAGATTCCGAACTTCTCACAGTGGTCCCAATTGAACACCTTCTGAGGCCCTCCATTGCAAAATGTGAAGAAGTGATGTGGGTAGAAGATACCTCATTGTGGATGGGACCAATTGTTGCATTCCTAAAAGATCAAGTCCTACCTTCTGGCAGAGAGGAGGCACAGAAACTCAGAAGACGAGTTGTGCACTTCATCCTCCAAGACAATGTACTATACAAGAGAGCCTTTTCCATACCTCTGCTTCGATGCACAGGAAGAGAGGAATCTACCTATGTACTTCGAGAAGTGCATGGGAGAGTATGCGACAATCACTCTAGAGGATGGGCACTCGCACAAAAAGTGTTAAGACAAGGGTACTACTAGCCGACCTTGAAAAAGTACGATAAATGCCAACGATTTGCAATCGTTCAAAGGCAACCCTCTCAGAAGTATACCGTCGCTTCGAGCCCATGGCCATTCGCCAAGTGGGAAATTGATCTCATCGAACCCATGCCAAAAGAAAGAGGCGGCGCCTGCTTCGTTATCGTTGCCATTGGCTATTTCACCAAATGGGTCGAAGTCAAACTACTGTTCAAAATCACTGAAGCGAACACAACAGATTTTTTGTGGAAAAACATCATTTGTAGGTTCGACATTCCCTACTCGATTGTTTCAAACAATGGGCAACAGTTCGATAATAAAAATGTTAAAAATCTGTGTGACGAACTGGGTATTAGAAAGCAATTTTCCTCAACTCACCACCCACAAGCTAATGGCCAAGTTGAAGCAGTCAAGAAAACCATTAAGTACACGTTGAAGAGGAAGTTAGATGCTTTCAAAGATGCTTGGGTGGAAGAACTACCGCAAGTCTTGTGGGCCATCCGAACCACGAGTCAAATGGCCATGGGTCAAACCCCATTTTCTATGACTTATGGGACAGACACGAAGAGCCCAGTAGAAGTGGGATTGCTACCTCTTTGTTGATTACACTTCAAGGAAATATTGAAGGATGAGTTGAGAAAATGTGAACTCGATTTCCATGAAGAAAGGAGAGATGAAGCTCGGGCCAAATTGGTTATTTATCAAAGGAAAATGACGAGATACTATAACTCGAAAGTGAAGAATAAATTCTTTCGCTTAAATGACCTCGTCCTCTGAAGAGTATTGCTATCAACAAAGAAACTGGGAATAGGAACCTTAGGACCCAATTGGGAGAGTCCCTATAGCATAATGGAAGAAGTCCGAGCTGGGACTTACCAAATAGAAGCCATAGATGGAAATGTACAACCTCATCCATAGAATACAAAACATCTAAGGAGATATCATTAGTGAAAAGTTGTAACCCCTGCTTTGTATGCTTTATGATGAATAAAAGTTCTTATAAAAGTCTCCTATAGAGTTCTGAAAATGATGTCTCAACAGAAACTGATAGACTAATCCTAATGTCAACACTTCAACGAAGAGCCTATCCTGAAGGGAACCCTCTCAATTGTGAAGTGGACGGGATGTTCCCTCTACAACTAAAAGTTATTTAGGGCCTCGGTATGAGCAGGCAACCATATGAGGACAACTGGCTGGTCAGAACTAAAGATGGTCAAAACCTACATTGGTCGAAGTGCCTGTTGAAATGGCCGAAGTCCTTCTCTTCAGGTCGAAGTGCATCTTTTCCTTCAAGCAAAGCACCTTCATTCCAACTGCCTCACTGTTCCATATCTAAACTCCCGCTTCATACACCGAGGTTTACAATATAAACAAATCCGGTGGATATCTTCGAGAGTGACTGATGGAACATCTGCATTAATTAGTGTCAGTCTAAGAATGTAGGTCGGCTAACCCCTAGTCACTGTAATTAATATAGTGGATGAGTGATGTGAGGTTTCGGTTAATTAGATAGAGCCACGTGGATATGATCCAACGGTAGGTTCCTTGGTTGCTTGCTATAAATAGCAAGTCTTGTAACATTATTAAGGATGCCAAAATTGATATTGGAAAGGTTTATGCTTGAACTCTCTTGAGAATACGAAATAAACATACATTGTTTGGAGATATTTACATCTTGTTCTTACAAGTATTAACAAGCTTTTACCTTGTTCAATATCTAATAAATATTATCCACTAGTTCTTATTAAAATGACACGTTAATCATCTGTTGGTATCCTGACTCGCCGTATTGCATTGTTGTTATCATCGTCTCCGACCACATCTCGTCAAAGTTCGTCCACGTGTTGCGAGTCCGATATCGACATCTGTTGGCAACATTTTTGGGGTCAACAACTTGTATATAAATGTGTATAAAAAAAATTCTATTCTCTATTGTTATGTCCGATAAGTGATATTTTTGTTGGTAAGTTCTTTTTATACATATAAGTAATTTTATGTTTATAAATTACGTGGCATTGCATAAGATGCTAAGATGTAGGGGGTTCCATATACATCGACGTGGCATCCACTATTTGATTGATTGAACTTATTTAATTGAACAATTGTATATTGGACTTAAACTTGGTCCAATTTCACTAAACTCATTTGGCCCATTTGCATTATCCTATGTATATGCAAGTTCACTCACAACCATGGTATATAATTCTAATCCTAGTCAAACCTACTTTCCTGTCTCTTATACTCATTTCTCTTTCATTAGATCGTTCATTTGACCGTCGGAGTCAAAATGATCGTCAAACCTTTGCCTCGATCGATGGTCTTTGCTTCATAACGGGGTATTTAGTGTGCAGATGATGCCTAAGTAGAGGAGGGTGACCAGGAATCTGTTGACACATTTTTTGGGGTCAACAAGTAATAAGAAAATTCTCCTTTCTATTTAAATCCCAACCATCAAGACATACATCTTACATTCTCAGTTTCTGTGAGTTGTAAGTGTTATGTCCTACATCCAATGGATTTAGGTTGTAAACACTTTTAATATGTTTAATTCATTTATTTTGGCAATATCTATTGTTTATTTAAATTTATGTCTTGATGAACGACATTAAATAATAGAGTCTACAGATTCAAGTCTCAGTAATTTGTTAATCACAAGGAGCTATTATTGTGAGATACAAATTACTTATGATTGAATATTAAATAATCCGTGGTCGTAAGTAACAACAAGATACGAATATAGTTATTACGGATAGACCAGCACGTATGACATTTCTTACTTGTGAAAGTAAGTAGCTGATCTCACAAGTTAAAGTGTGGTGACACTTAAATGAACACGGAAATAAAACATTGGATATCCACTGGGGAAATTTCACATGGATAACTATCTGAGTGTCGGTGGTTAATTTTTAACTTCGCTATTGGAATTGGTCATTCGACTTGAGGTCATCATAGTACCATATATTAGGACTGACATACTTTGGTGATGTTAGATGTTACTCTGCCAAGGGCCGCTAGTACAGCGTTGTTCAGGTACGTCAAGAATCATATGAAGGTTGATCAATAAAGGATTCGTCACTCCTAGATAGTTAGAAACTATGATCTATTTTTCATTCAGTTAAGTTGATAACGAAATCCTTGGCCAAGGTGTACCCATAAGTCGAAAAAAGTTTTCGACTTACATTGCCTTAATAGTGGAATAAAAGATATGATCGATAATTGAGATTGACACATATTCATACCTAGTAATTGATTAGATCATATTGATGAAATGATTATAGTTTCACGATAAACGAACAAATTTGGTTTTGTCATATCATGTGATATTTTTCGTCACATGTATTGTCCTAACACATTGTTAGATGTCAATTTGAGACAACGGATGTGAATTAGTGATAAATCAAAAGGGGTGTTTTGATTTATCGATTGATTAGATCAAAATAAAAATTTACGTCGTTAGGTATCGTGATTGGGAACTCAATGGGTCATACACAAAAGGAAAACTAGAAGAATGAGATTTACCAATTAATTAATTGACAAGTGTTGGATAATTAGTTAATTAGGCTATTTTATTAATGGGCCCGAATTATAATAATTGGATTAATTCATTCATGGAACATATTTAATTAATTAGATTAATTAAACATTAGGCCGTATTAAGTTGTAAGACGAGCTAGGCACGTTTGGACTTATATAAATAAGCTGCTAGGGTTTGAAAATACCAGAGATTTTCATTATGCTTGCTAGCACAAGAAAAGTAAACCATTGTTTTCCCTCAATCTGGTTCCCTATGTGGATTCCATTGGAAGCTGGACAATTGGACATTTGTGGGAGGCAGATCAGGATTGCTGGAACAAAAAGAATAACAAATGAGTTTGTAGATTTCAAGAAATGTACAATTTCTATCACAGTTTCTATCTAAACACAAAACAAATCATCGACGGGAATTAAAATTTGTTTTATTTTCCAATGTGCATGATTAAGTAAATTCCCAAAAAGTATCACGCCCAACCATTCCCTTCCACTACACACTCTCCAAACACTTAGAAAAAAACTTAGGAAGAATAAGGTGAGCTCCCTTTTATAGTAAATAATTTCATTTTTAAAGATCATGCTGGTGGTAAAGTTGTCTCTCTAAGTAATAGAGAGTAGTCCGAAAACCTAACCCCCTAAATATGTTTTGGGTCTACTGGATTTTTTAACCAGGGAAGAAACAATGGACAATGAATATTGGTAACCTAAAATCTGTAAGTGTTATACACTAGGTCCAATTAACTTTGGGAATAAGCATTTTTAATATATAATTAATTCAATTTATGACAGATCTTTTATTTCATTAATATTTAATTAAATAATAGAGTCCGTAGATTCAAATTTCGATAACTTGTTAATAACAAAGATTTGTGATAGTGAGATACAAATTACATATGATTAAATCTTAAATCATCCATGGCCGTAAGTAGTAACGAGATACGGATAGACCATCACGTGTGATATTTCTTACTTGTAAAGTAAGTAGCTCATCTCACAAACTAAAGTGTGATGACACTTAAATGAACATGTGAATGTTTTGTTAAAGAACAAAACATTGGAGACCCTTTAGGAAGATTCCACGTAGATAACTATCTGAGTGTCAGTAGTTAATTTTTAATGTTCGGTAGTGGAATTGATCATTCGACTTGAGGTCATCTTAGTACCTTATATGAGAACAATCATACTTTGGTGATGTTGGATGTTGCTTTGCCAAGAGCTGCTAATACGACGTCGTTCGAGTATGTCAAGAATCATATAAAGGTTATGAATGATCAATAGAGAATTCGTCACTCTTAGATAGTAGGAGATTATGGTCTATATTTCATCCAGTTAAGTTGGTAATGAAACATTTGGCCAAGGTGTACTCATAAGTCGAAAGGGAGTTTTCAACTTACATTGACTTAATAGTGGAATGAAAGATATGATCAATAATTGAGATTGACATTTATACATATCTCATAATTGATCGGATCATATTGACGTAGGGATTATAGTTTCACGATAAACAAAAAAGTTTGATTTTGTCATACCACGTGACATTTCTCTTCACAAGTATTGCCCTGGCATATTGCTAGATATCAATCTAGGACGACGGATGTGAATTAGTCATAAATCAAAAATGGTGTTTTGGTTTATCAATTTTGATCAAAATAATAATTCAAATCGTTAGGCATCGTGATTGGGAGCCTAATCGATCACATACAAAAGGAGAACTAGAAGAATGAGAGTTACCAATTAATTAATTGACAAGTGTTAAATAATTAATAATTGGGTTACTTATTAATATGCGCGAATTAAATAATTAGATTAATTAAATGTTAGATCGGTTAAGTTTAAGGGACGGGTCAAGCCCGTTTGGGCTTATATAAATGAGTTGCTAAGGTTTTTAATATGTAAGGGATTTTTTATTATTCTTGCTAGCACAAGAAAAGTAAACTCTGGTTCTCTCTCAATCTTGTTCCATGTGTGGATTCCATTGGAGATTAGACAATTGGACAGCTGTCGGAGGTAGATCAGGATTGCTGGAACTATAGAAATAGCAAAGGAGTTTGTAGATCTTATGAAAGGTATAAATTCTATCACAGTTTCTATCTAAACACAAAGCAGATACTTGGTGGGAATTGAAACTTGTTATATTTTCTGTTTTGCATGTTTAAGTAAATTCCCAACAGTGGTATCAGAGCCTACTTTGTGTTTGTTATAAATTGTTTTAAATCTTTTGGGAACACGGATTAGTTGTTTGTTTTTCATGTATCTAGCAATTAATAAAAGTTATTTTCATATTCAAAATGTGATTTCAAAAATGAAAATAATATTTTTGGTTGAAAAACGGATTGGACAGGGCTGGCCGAAGGCAAAAGTTGTCGTCGTCATTGGCGGCAAAAGGTGCACTCGCGGCAGCAACTCAACTGCCACGTGTAGGAGAGTAGCGGCGTCCTGAAATAGCGGATCTCATCGCCACTGTCTTTAGGAGCAACGAGCATCACTGTTGGTTTCATTGCAGCAGCGCCGACTGCTTGTTTCTGCCGTTCACTCCAGGCGTCGCCGCTATCATAAAGCGGCGGCGCATGACCTAAATGAAGCAGAAGGCGCCGATGATTGCCGTCACCACCTGGTTGCAATATAATTTTAGGGTTAGATTACAATTATAAAAGGAGGGGTCAATTTGCAAATTTTAATTGGAGGCCCTGTCATGCTATTTCCGAAGTTGGACTTGCTATTAATTTGTAACTTGGGTCAAATTGCAATATTCAAAAGCAGTTTTGAACTTAAATATTAAAATGGTTTTAATTTGATTTTTAAATGGGTTTGACTTAAAATTTCAATTTTGACCAAATTAAAATTTTATTTAAAATTGACGACTTTTATATTTTCGTTGAAATTAGATTTTAACTTAAATATTAAAATTTGACCCTAAATTGAATTTTATTTTATTTAAGTGTTTTATCCTAAGTTAAAATGTTAATTCAATTTAAATTAAAGTTGGACTCTAATTTATTATTTAATTAAAATTTGATTTTAATTAAATAATTCACCCTAATATGTTTTTGAAATTAGAATTGGATTCTAATTTGAAATTTAATTAGAATTTGATTTTAATTAAATTGTCTCGCCCTAAAATTTCTTCTTGGATTTAGAGTTGCACTCTAATTTTATTATTTAATTAAAAAAATTTCACCCTTTAATTGTGAAATTAGAGTTGGACTCTAATTCTGTATTTAATTAAAATTTGATTTTAATTAAATAAACCCGCTAATTAAATTAATTGATTAATATGATCAATTAATTATTTCAATTCATTTGTCTAAACAGTTTAGACGACCATTAATTGCTAGATTCTTGCAACATGTCTGCATATACTATTAGATATTATATAGGAAAATATTTATATGATGAATGTTTATAAACCATCACGTGTGATATTTCTTACTTGTGAAGTAAGTAGCTGATCTCACAAGTTAAAGTGTGGTGACACTTAAATGAACACGTGAATGTTTTGTTATAGAACAAAACATTAGAGATCCGCTGGGAAGATTCTACATGGATAACTATTTGAGTGTTAGTGGTTAATCTTTAATGTTCGGTAGTGGAATTGGTCATTCGACTTGAGGTCATCATAGTACCTTATATGAGGACAGTCATACTTTGGTGATATTGGATGTTGCTTCGCCAAGAGCTGCTAATACGACGTCGTTTGGACATGTCAGGAATCATATAAAGGTTGTGAATGATTAATAGAGGATTCCTCGCTCTTAGATAGCAAGAGATTATGGTCTACATTTCATCCAGTTAAGTTGATAATGAAATCCTTGGCAAATGTGTACTCATAAGTCGAAAAGGATTTTTCGACTTACATTGACTTAATAGTGAAATGAAAGATATGATCGATAATTGAGATTGACACTTATCCATATCTTGTAATTGATCAGATCATATTGACGAAGGGATTATAGTTTCACGATAAACGAACAAGTTTGATTTTATCATACCACGTGACATTTTCCTTCACATGTATTGCACCGACACATTGCTAGTTGTCAATCTGGGACAACTGATGTGAATTAGTGATAAATCAAAAAGAGTGTTTTGGTTTATCGATTTTGATTATATCAAAATAATAATTCAGGTCATTAGTCATCATGATCGAGAACCTAATGGGTCAAAGACAAAAAGAGAACTGGAAGAATGAGAGTTACTAATTAATTAATTGACAAGCACTGGATAATTAATTAATTGGGTTGCTTATTAATAAGCTCGAATTAATTAATTATATTAATTCATTCATGGACCGAATTTAATTAATTGGATTAATTAAATGTTAGATCGGGTTAAGTTTAAGGGATGGGCCAAGCTCTGCTAGGGTTTGTAATATGTGAGAGATTTTTCATTATCCTTGCTAGCACAAGAAAAGTAAACCCTGGTTCTCTCTCAATTGTGTTCCCTGCATGGATTCCATTGGAGGCTGGACAATTGGACAGTTGTGGGAGGAAGATTAGGATTGCTGGAACTACAGGAATAGCAAAGAAGTTTGCAGGGAGTAGTTGATGATGTATTAGTTCAAATTGACAATTTTCACTACCCCGTGGATTTCTTGGTTTTGGATGTAAAGACTGATGTAAATGTTGACTCTAAGATTCCTATTATTCTAGGTAGACCTTTTCTTGCCACAGCTAATGCTCTCATTAATTGCAGAATGGTCTTATGAAACTATCATTTGGAAACATGACTTTAGAAGCCAATATTTTCAACATCAGTAACTAGCCAAAGAACGATGACGAGTGTCATCAAACTTACATAATTGATGTACTCACCCAAGAAGTATTTAAGGATATGTTTCTTGGATCAGCAACTACTGACTACAACCCTTTGAACCCTTCTCTCTTAAATTCTGAAATTTTAGTAAATTACAATGATGAAGCGTATGCTAACAATTATTCTTTTTTTTGCAGAATTTCAAGATTATGGAAGATCACAGGTGATTGTGTCCAATGAGTTTGGTGCAAGGAAACTTGGGATCGCCATGGCTAGATGCGGGCTAAAAATAGGAACATTGGGTCAAGCCAACGATGATATACAAAGGCGCTGCTTGGGAGGCAACCCAATGGAAGTTCATTCATTTCTTTCTTTATTTACTCATTTTTATTTATTTTTGCATTCCTTTTAGGTAGTTTAATTCCTTGCATTACGATCCCACCGAGAACTTTCAGGTTAACCATTCTTCGAGCTTATGTTGACTCACTTTTGTATTTAGGTGAAATCCTTTCTTATTCTATTTGGTATTCGTGTTTATGCATTGAGGACAATGCAATATTTAGTTGGGGGGAAAGTTATTTTGGATTCTACTGTTATTACTGTGATTATCATGTACCCTGGATTCTACTTTTATTAATGTTATTATCATGTACCCTTGTTGAATTTGTCATGATTAGTTTAATTTTTTTCTTATGTCTCTGATTTGCTGCATGTTGTGCTTTTGAATGACAAAATATGCCACTAGGAATTAATTTTGTTTGTGAAAGTCTAGATGTCAAGACACTTGCTAAATTAATTTTGTGCACACAGGCCTTGTGGTAAGATGATTGTTTAACACATGTAGCTAGAGTAGTCTCTTGTTAAGGTTTCTTTATGTGAGAATTGGTGAGAATTGAGAATCATATCACACTAAGAACGGTAATAAGCGTCCATTGGTTTTGTGAATTGGAAACCTTTTGTGAGAATTACATCACATGATTTGTGGTAAGATGGTGGGTTACTTGGGATATGATAAAGGTCAATTTAGGATCAACAATTGAGCCTCTCAAACCTTCCTTTGCAATCAAACAACCCCTAATTGCCACTTTGAGCTATATACACATATATCGCTTTTCCCTTCTTGTGCCTACATTATCCATACTTCTCCATATCGAAGTGTATGCTTATTTTCCCACTTCTTTTACTTCCAAGTGTGTAGTAAGTATTGGATGCTATTTATGAAGAATAAAAACAAGAAAAATGACAAGATTTGGTTTGTGTTCAAGTATTTGAAAAAAAAATAAAAAAAAATATTGAAGATGCTCTACTTGGTTGATTTTGGGGCTTGAAATGTTGAAGAATAATTGATTTAAAGATGTGATCCATTGGAATGCTTAATGCAATACTTAGCTATGTGCTTGGAAGTTTTGAATCATTATATCTTTCCCTTCATATAATGCAACTTGAACTTCATTACAACCCTTGCATTGACCGTTTTGATCCCAAGTAGGCTTTGGTAAGAAGTTGATAGATTATCATTTGAAAGTATGCCTATCATAGAATCAATGTTTGCTTGTTACTATTCACAAATATTTATGCCCCCGAATTTGAGCGTTTATCTTTCTCAGCTCCATAGAGAGAAATTCCGTACTAAACACTTTGATACCCATGAGTTATGGAGCTGAACCTTTAGCTCGAGACATACTTGACGTTGCATGTGTTAGGGTTGGCGGTAATATGGTTATGGCTTGACACACACTCACACATTTGGCATATGTTTTTGACATCTTGATAATTATGACACTGTTAATTTCTTGTGGTGTTGAGTTTGAAGAGAGCATGATGTGTGGTTAAATTAGAACTTAACAATTTCACTAGTAATATAGACCAGTCATTCATTTATCTTGTTCTGCATTAAATTGCTAGGGACTAGCAATAAGTAAGTTGGGGGTGTGATAATAGCACATTTATTACATTTTTCATCCATTAATATTTGCATTCCTATGATTATTTGATGCCTAAATGCACTAAGTACCTCTATATCTTGGTTTAGGCTGCAAATGGATGAAAACGGAGGAAAGTGGAAGAAAGGAGCGAAAAATGACTAAAGTGAAGGAAAATGAAAGTCCGGGGACTAAAGTGCAAATACTCTAAACTTCTTTCTAACCTTGTGACAAAGATTCGAGAGTGTTAGAGGTCAATTGGATGAGGAAATGAGTCAAAGGGATGAAATAAAGCCAAAACATTATCACATATCAACATTCAAGCTGAAAAGTTTTGCACCGATTTTTAGCCTCATATTGAGACCTGTTTTTGACATAGATAATGACGGAATTAAAAAAATAATATCTGAATAAAAGTTGTATCCCTTGGAATTATCCTTCCAACGCATCTTGAATTATCTCAATCGGATATCGAGAGAGAAAGATATTATCGAAATACTGAAACCTGTCCGTCAGAAAATTGGCAAAACCATGCGGTCGCATTGTTATAAATACATGCGACTGCATGGCTATTACCGAGAACTCAAAAACTAAATTACTTTTTCCATGCGACCAAGCAGAGATCATTTCTGGACCAAATTTTCTATTTCCGGTAATTTACTAAATCACCTATGCAAACAACTCACAACACGTCTTCTTAACCCTAAACTCGACCAGAACGCCTACCATTCATCTCCTATCAATTTTCTTTTATCTTGGGCACTAGAATTTCATGAAGAACTAAACTAATTGGTGAAACTACGAAGGAACTCAATTGGAATTGGTGATTTCACATCTTTTATTCATATATTTTGATATTTTCTTGTTGAACAATTCTAGATTTTAGGCTTCATTATCTTGAATTTATATTGAAATTGGTTTAACATTTACTGGATTTTTCATGAAAATAGTCATGTTTTTTCCATTGTTCAATCAAACTATTTGTTGAGTTTCAATTTCAATTATTTTATGTTAAGATTGGTGTAACTTTTACTAGATTTTTCTTAGATTCAGTCATGCTTTTTTTTTTTATCGAAGAATTAAACTATTTGTTGAGTTTCAATCTTAATTATTTTATTGGTGTGATTCTTTACTATCTTATGCTTGATGTATATGGTCGATCTTGAATTTGATTTCAATAAAATTGTGCGAATATGTTATAAGTCTAGATTCTAGGATTACATTTGTGAATTAAATTGGTTTTCACATTAAATCCTCTGATTAGAGAGTTGGGATAAAAATTCTGTAATTGAGTTATAAAATGAATAATTGATGGATTGACCCATCCAATTGAGGGAATTCCGATGCTTCACTACTTTATACTTCGAATTTAAATCTCATTCAAACATACAAATATCACTACACATTCGTGAGAACAACAATCATTTTGATCATTTGAGTAATTTTCCATCTCCCTATAGAATCGATACCCCAAAGTTGTGCTACAACTACCGCATTATTCTTTGGGCGTAATCAAGGGCACAAGAGACTCTTTAGCTTACTCAATCAATTAATGTGTCTGTTGCATATCCAATGAGACTCTTGACTCTTTAACTTACTCAATCTGTTATTGGAATACTTGTAGACACTAAAGTAAAATTTATTGAATCCATCAGTTATTATTAATCAAGTTTTATTTCCAACATAGACTTGGGGGACTAATGCATTGTCAAACGTGACATGTCTTCAGTCACTGTGCTTTGAAGTGTAGCGTTTCGCAGTAATAGAATAATTTAATTTTATGTTTTAGATTCTACTTTGGCAAAATGTCACTAAATGAAAAAGAAAACCTTTAGACTTTGCTTCAACATAATGCCTCGGAGTGTAGGAGGATCTATACTACATATAGCCAACTTTTTAAACTTCTGATTTTGCTTCAGCAAAATGCCTCGAAATGAATAAAAATCATTTGAACATTAGATTTATCTTCTTCAAGATGTCTCAAAATAAATAGAAGTGAACCTATTATACTTAGATTTCTACTCAGTATGACATACTTCAGAGAAAATAGTTGTGTAATGAATAGGATAAAACTTTAAGCGGTTTTATGATATCAGTATTAGAAGGAAATAAATATATGAATTTCTTCTGTTCATATAAATATGAAATTTGGTTTTAGGGATTTACATCCAGGAATTATTAAAACAAACCTTGATGACACATCTGCCACATGAAGGGGTCCAATCACCTGTCCATGTGTTAGACGGCCTCGGAGATGAATGAGGCACATCTTTTGGCAAATTTTGACAAAGTATTATGTTATTGAACTATGATTTCGCATAAAAACATAATGTTTCTAAATAAATATCATGGAAACACAAATATCAATAAGATTTGGAAATGGGAACTTAAGCACGATTTCCAATAATTAATAAAGAATGTCAACTCATAAAGATGACTAAAATTTCGTTATCAATCTTCTATAAATAGGTTTTTTCACAATTAAGAAAGGAGGATTATAATGAAAGAAGTGACTAGACAAAAAAAATCTGGGGAAATTGATAGAAAAACTAAAAAAGGTTGGCTTCAAGGAATACTATCTATTTTTTGGGGATCAACATCCTCCGCATCATAAAAGTGATAAAATTAAGGGAAAAAAACACTTACTATAGCCTTTTAATCTAAAGATAACCTTGTTTTAGCATTTTTGTTTTAGAATACGAAAAAATATGTGGAAGATTGGTTATGACACTGACAACTAAGTAATTTCTGTCAGTTTGGGAACGATATGTGATGGAATATAGCAGAGTTGGGAAATTTTAAATTAAATTAAAGTTTAGTGATCCAATTGGTACTAAATAAAGTTTTAGTAACATAATTAAGATTTCTTTTCAATTTCACGTGTAGATGAAATTACCTTGAAAGTAAAAATTGAGAAAGTCTCTATATCACAATAAATAATAAATAAAAAGAAAACCTCATTCTAAGTGTCCTTTATCTCGATCATGATTTTCCTACCCAAAGTGAAAGGTACTTTCCTTTTGGTCGACTGTGGGCGAGGAGTGATTAGAACTCGTGACAACATAGTTTGTAGCAACGTGCTCTAGTCATCTGAGCTACGGGATGGGGGCTTAAAATATCCATTATGTTTTCTTATTTATCTATTTTAATTAAAAAAATTGAAATATGTTTTAAATTTAAAACACAAAATAAAATAAATGTTATGCCTTTTATGACGGACTCAATATCGTCTCCATGTAGTACCTAACTAGCAAGCCAACAAGGCCTACACTCCACGTTATCCTCTTACATGATTGAGGTAATGCACCACACCAGCCAGGTGCCATGTAGAGGCCAACCTCCATAGCTTAGGCAAAGTACAGCACAAAGAAGGAATTTTGGGGCAAGCGACCTCTTCATTTAACCAAAAACACCTCCTAGTTCACATCTTCCTCTAGGAGATCTTCCATATAAGATCTACCTATGATTAATTTATGCGACATGTCTGCAGGAGGAGTCTAAGGGTCAAATGATCAGATTATAAATCAGAGGTCAAACCTAGGCGCTAGGATGGATACTTTTCAAAAATATTGAATGTCGTCCAACCTATGATGGATGGATTGACACCTAGGACAGGACACTTTGGCCATCAGGATGAAGTCAAGTATCTTTACATCTGAAGGTCACAGTATCACACTTCTTCTACTATAAAAGCTTGTATACAGTATCATTTGAAGGTAATACAACTTTATATACTCAAACTATAAATTTGCCCTCATATTTTTATATACTCTCCTAGGTCTGATCCCTTATCACTTAGTGGCTCATGTCTTAAGCATATCTTACACCCAAACATTAATATATTGATTGACTTGATCATCATAGTATTCACGACTGTCTCTCCCGCAACCAAAGAAGGTCACATGCGATTTATTATTTGTCCAAGGATGCTAGAGCAAGTCTTATGTAGATGTGAGAGGAGCCGAGATCTATTGACGACGTTCTCATATAAAAATTGAGGTCAACATCTGTGGGAAATTACAATATAACAACAAGAAATCCTATGAAAAAAGTTCACTAAAAAAGTGCTTCAACTTTCCCTTGAAGAAAATTTTCGTTCTTAAATAATGAACAAGTGTTTAAAGGAAAAATATTTGAAGTGTTATTCTATGCTTTTGGTATTTGTATTCCTTGAAAAGAGAGTATTTGAAGGGAAAAAATTATTCGAATGACCCTCTCTTTGAATAAGAAAGGGGTCCACACATCATAGGTGCTAGTGATAAACAAAGAAATCCAAGAAGGTCAAGAGAGGTATCCAAAGAAGAGGTCCTCTGAACTAATGTCACCTGCTGTCAACCTCACCACCAACATCGTTGAGGTGGAAGTGTCGTGCGCACCTCACCAGGGAGGTGGTGATAATGGCCAATGAAATACCCCTATACGGCAGCTCCTCTTCCAAATGCAAGGGCATGCCGGTCATTACATTCCCAAAATGTACCCTAGCTAGGGCTCTTCCAGTAAGAGAAAAAAGAGGTCCAAAGTCAAAGAGCTCATCTCAAACATAGGAGAGATGCCAACCCCCTTGAAATGGACGTAAAGGTAGATGTGTCAAAGAATTATGCATCTCGCCAACACTCAAATGACTCATTCAATAAAGAGGATAACATTCTTGCTTAATACAAATGAGAGAGTAGACCTTAAAGTTTTGCTAGCATCTTTGATATGAATTCTCCGAAGGAGCCTAGGAAAGATTCCCTCAGTCACCTCCCATATTGAGGCCACAGAGAACATGCAAAGCCATGCGCCACAAGGTGTTCCTTGCCAAGAAATAGATGTGAGAAAAATACAGCGAAGTCTGTAAGAGATCAAGTGGGACTCTCCTAACTACCTCAATATCAAGTTGAGAAGAAAAGTTCACACTATAACAAAACAAGCCTTTTGTAATGTTCAGAAAAAGTTGTTGAAGACTTTTTGCAACGTTCAGCTGTACGTTGCAAATCTGGATATTGCCATAGAGTAGAAAGATGCAGCAACAATTTTTAAGTGTTGCTAATATCATTTTTTCAACTTTTTTGAACGTTGCAAAAACTATTTCGCAACGTTTTCCGGCTATTGCTAATAATATTTTCTCAATGTTTTTCGATTGTTGGAAAAAATCATTTCGCAATTTTTTATGACTGTTGCAAAAATCCCTCGCAACCTTTTTCGACTGTTGCAAAAAAATCCTTTTGCAACGTCTTAAAACTGTTGCTAATAATATTTTGCAACATTTTTAAAGTGTTGCTAATAATCTTTTTACAACGTTTTTAACACGTTGCAAAAAATATTTTTTAGCAGCACTTTGAAAATGTTGCCCAAACTTGTGTCAATTTTTTTCACGAAGCTCTATAAATGTTGTTATTGAACTTTTTGCAACATTTCTTCAACAATATCTTTAACCTATTTGCAACATTTTTTCGAATGTTGTCTTAACTTTTATTTTCAAGTTTTCGCAACATTTTTAAATGTTGTCATTAAACTTTTGCAATATTTTTTTAACGTTGTCTTGAACTTACTTACAACGTTTTTGGAATATTGTCATTTCTCTAATTAATTTGCAACGTATTTTAACTTATTTTAATTAATTCACCTACTTTTATATTAACCAATATATCTTTTAGATAGTGCATTTAACTAAGATTAATCATGTCTTGTTTAAAACCAAGCAAAGCTCCTTGGAAATATTACATGGACCTTCTAATCATTTCCTAATGACCACCCATGCACTTTATCCAAAAGAACCTCTACATCATTAATCTTCAACTTCGCAAGTTTGATTTAGCATTTACAACATTTTAAAGATTCAAACCAAACCATTGAAGATATACAAATTTTAAAGCAACAAGCCAGCCTTACCTTCACATAATCTACATTAAGTCAAAACTGACACATTGCAGGAATACATGCCACCCCTAACATAAACAGCAATGAAAAATGTAAGAGCATAACATACAACAAAGGTTGTGACAATTTCTCATCTCATAATTCACACAACACCAAAAATATTGACCTATACAAAAGTGAGCATGCTTCAAAATATGTCACACATTATATACTGTTACACATCTTACAGCCCTATAGCCTTACTCTTCAAAATTTTAGGCTATACAGCATTCCAATAATTGCTCAAAACAAAAATTGCAAGCTGAGCGCCAGTGTCAACAGCGGCTGAAAGTAGAGACAGGTTTATGAGAGGCTGAAACACATCACCATGGACAAGTTTCCAACTAGATTATTCATTCACATCCCTTTCATAAGTTCAAAAGTGAGCATGCTTCAAAAGACAAAAACAAACTTCAAAAAATGTTACCATTGTCTCTAGATCATCATCTTCCGAAGTATATTTTGCATAGTCATTCCGGAGGAAACCAAACCAGTAAGAAAGATTACCATCATAACAAAATTAAAAACTAAGAACCAGTGAATATGTAAAGCAAAAATTCTTCATTACCCATACCATGTAGACTTGGGAAGGTACCTCTGTCCAAAGGTAGTCAATCCATTCTATGAAATGGCGGGCTAAAATTCAGTGAGGAACCATCTACTAGATTCAGGGCCGGTCTTAAATTACTAAGGGCGCAGTCAACTTAACTCCAACTTCCGATGGCATATATTCAATATCTTCATCCAACATATCTTTCCCAGTACTTTGTTTTATTTTGTACATAGTATTATATGTTCTTCCAATTTTTCTGGTGGCCATGGCTAATCACCGACATCAATAACGAGAAACAATTGGAAGCTCTTGGAATGTATTAGGTCGTAAAGTCAACTAAACTACTTAATATGAGTTCGTAAATGTCACTAACACTACCAATATCCATCAACAGTAGTCAGTGGCACTTGAAAGAGAGAAAGTTAGCAAATATGAGCACAAATTGAAAAACTCAACTTTAGCTACAAGGACCTTGTGATCAAGAAATACAAGAATAGAAATAAAATCGTAGCAAATGATGAATTAAGAGTACTTTACTTGTGTATCTTTCATAAGCAAAAAGAATATAGTTGGTCATAATGAATGCAAATTGTGATATCTTGCAAGAATTGAAGATCTAACCATTTTCTATCATTTGTACAGGTCGAAAATCCATTAAAATTGTATTTTAATTAAAAACCAACTACATCAACATTTTCTCCTGACAAATTTAATGAGATGATAAAGTACAAGCGGATATCGAGTGTTGAGCCAAAATATGCTGCAAAGACATCTCACTAGTTCTCAATGGAGAAAGCACTCTTGGAAACACAAAATAAAAAATTGAGAACTAGAATTGATTTCAAAAATTGAAATAGATTCATGCACTTACGTAATTAGTTCAGGAAATATATCTTCATCAAAGAAGTCTAATACTCCTCTTTGGCCAAGCAACGATACTTCCCATGGCTTCACTAAGAGTTCAAAGTTCAGGAGTAGTTCTGTATAAGGTCAAACTACCCAAATACACTTTCTCAACCCATACCTTCCAATAGTCTCATCCATGTGGCAAGTGATGCACATTTGCACTTGGGCCTATTGTTGCAATCTTCCCTTCCGCCACAATTTCTTCCTCGTTGAACATGTATTAATACAATAGTTAACACCTTGCATTTTCCATAAGTGCAATACTTCCTTAGACACCACTTCCTTGGTGCGACTAGAAATTCAAAGTAAAAAGATGTTATTTTTTTTAATTGGTATGCTATAATTTGGATTTATATTGAATAAAGATTTAATAATGTAGGATACAAAAACCTGATGATTAAAAGCACACCAACTCCTATCCTCTATATTATGTAAAATGATACAAAAATTACGAAAGTAAATCTATGTGTAATTGGCCATATTAAGAAATATTACCATAGTACATATAAAGGTAAAATATTACAACCTGTTGAGATAGCTTGAGAAGTGCTTCAACATTTTCTTCTAACGGTTACACCCTTTATGACTGAGTTTGTAATTGACTTTCAAGTTCTTTAACTCTCACATTACTTTGAATTTGTCCATTCACATTTGAAGGTGCAACTCCAAATCCAAGTCATCTAACTCTCCTATTACGTTCAGGACCTAAAACTCGAGCAACAACATCATCGCGGATGGAGTCTTCTGCTGGTGTATCAGAAATTGATTGCAACAACATCATCAATCCTTTTTTTGTACTCATGGAACTCAAATTTTTTATTAATAAGTGGTACATATAATAAATAAAATTATTCTTAGTCGAACGTTGCTGTAATATACATACTAAAGTTTTATCAACTATCTCATTTATCGGTTTTAAATTGCTCAAATATAATTCCATGTGAGGAAATAACTATATATTATTATTCAAATTTTTTAATTTTATTTTTTTCTAAGATATCAATGAGTCCATACTCTAGTTCTCAATCCTTTTATATCAAGATTTTTTTCTCTGTAATAAAAATCTAGTAATTACATATACTAGAATGGTACAATTCAAATTAGAAGATTAGATATGTTTGTAATTTTACCATTTTGTAAGCAATGTGTGGATAACATTTTCGACCCATGTTGTGGAGAAGCTTCTGAGATGTTCTCATGTTGCTAAACTTTGAACTTTTTTCCTATTAAGAAAATCAAAAAGTATAAAATAATAATAACTATAAAGAGTTGAAGCTTCATAAAGCAAGAGTACTTACAAAAAGTCAGCAGAAAGCGTATCCTCGACAAAATTTTCCCATACTTCGTCAGATTTAACATTCGTTGGTCGAAGAAGGGCCATAATACGTCCTCTATTCAAGATGATTCGACTTGACTTGTGATTTGTTTTTCAACCTTGATTTGAATGTTCTCCAATACTTTCTCATACATTGAATTGTTATTTTTTTTGTAACAATCACTCAAATTGAACCTTTGTTGTATTTATATACAAAAATAAATTAAAGACTTAAAAGATTATAGCGTAATAATCTTAAAAGACAGTTAAGAAACACATCTGTATGAAATTCCAAAGTTATATATTTTTCTTTCCATCAACCGAATGTCAATCTTTAATTACAAAATGTACATATTCTTGTACCATGGCTCCAACTATACTAGCAAATTTATCTGAGTTACGACTAACTACCTGCCCATATTCATTGAATTCGAGATCCATCTTCTGATAACTACTTCCAGGAATCATTGTCACTTGGGCTGGACCCCTTTTCCTTTTCGGAGCTTCTGCATTTACATTTGTTGGCTGCGTTTTTTGCTCATCATTAATTAGCGTAGATATAGAATTTTTTTTGGTTCACTCGACAGTTGTATTCTCTTATTGGTCTCTCGAATTGCCATAGCAATTTCAGTTCTCCGTCGTTTAGAATTCTTGGAAGCTCGTTTAGTTGACTTTAAGAATGCAACATGAAAAGAAAAGTGTAATGCAATTATTTTCAAAACTTAACAAATATCTTACGTATTATAAGAAAACTCGATTACCTCAGATTTGTCCATTTTGTAAAGTATGTTTCACACTATCAATTGATTTGAAAGATGACCTAAAGATAGAATACAAATTTGTAACATCAAAACAAATAATGGTTAGATCTTAAAAAATTCAAAATATTAGGTATATTTCATGTTAATTTATTAAAAAGCCTGAATATATAAGCTAGTTACCAAAACTACTCTACGTATCACATAATAAGCCTTTAACATCTGCTGTTGCATAATTCTCATTATCATCAAGGTTGTCTAGAATTCGATGTGATATATCTAGTGGGATAGTTGTCTCATAAGTAATATCTGCTTCCATGTGTGACACGTAAAAGTTTCTTGGTGGTGCTTGCAAAGAAACATACCAACTAGATGTTTCATTCTCCCTTGAATAAAAAACTGTTACGCCTGTATTGCCAAGATGAAATGATCATTTTAAAATAGTCTGGGTCCCTCGTTAAGGTTAACCAGAGTAAATCTATCTTCCCTTTTATTCCATTCACGATATTTGCCCAGTCTCACTTGAATATTGGAGCATGAAACGTGTTATAATTAAGAACTATAACATCACGTAAAACTCTATAATAAAGAACTTGCCCAACTGTATGTGTATTATCGTTTGTACTGAATCTACAAATAGTTGTCACTTCAAGTAAAATGCCACTGTTTTTGCATGATTTTTCTGCATCTTTAGTATGAAATCGATAACCATTTATGATAAAACTAGAATATGACATTGATTGGCATCTCGGACCACGTGCGAGCCATGTCAAATTGTGCGAAACATTGTCCGCCAACAACTGGTCTTTAATCTATTTTTATTTTTAAAATGTTAGAAATAAAATAACTAACAGAACAACTAGACATATTGATTGTGTATTCCAACCTTATCATCCAACCAGGCAGCAAAAGTATTAATGTTCTTCTTATGCAATAAGGTCTCATTTATTTCTAGTACATTGTCAAAACTCTTGAGTTCATCCATATGCATCCTAGATGAATACAATATGTCAAAAAATAAATATGGTTGAACAATTTAAAATTTATCGAAGACGATATTTAATAAACATACTGTATGTATGGTTGAACTTTTGTACTATTTAACAACACATAGCAATGAACAACTTTTAACATCTCATTAGATAGTACAAGTGACTTCCCTTTAGAAGTAGTATGCCCTACAACTAAGAAATCACTCTCATATGTTTTATTGCGTACAAGCTTAGAGCCTATTTCAGATGCTTGTGCTATGTATTTGCTACAAAATATTGCATTTTCTTCAACAATATAACGTTCAGCTATGCACCCTTCAAGCCGTGCATGATTCATAACATATATCCTTTCAACACTTTCATATACCTATACAAATATAAATATTTAAAATATATAAGACCAATTTGATAATGAATTTAACTTTTGGAATAAATTAAATGAGTATTACTTTTCAAATGGGTATGTCCAATGATATTTTACTGGTCCACATATATGAACTTCTCTCCCAATGCGGATTTTCAAAATGAACCATTATATCAAAAAAATGAAGGCGGAAAATACATTTCCAACATGCATTAAGTATCTGAAACGTCATCCTCTAACTATTTGACATTATTTCTATCTACAACTCTTTGACATATTTCTTTAAAAAATGAACTCAACTTGAAAATGGAATTCCTTGGTCTTTTGGGTAGAAGTCCCCTCCATGCAAATGGTAATAATTGTTGGATTAAAATGTGAAATTCATGAAACTTGAGTTCAACTATCTTATACTCTTCCACTGAAATGCAATTTCCAATATTAGATCCATAACTATCGGGTAATCTCAAGTTAGCAAGCCTTTTGCAAAATATTTGTATTTCTACTTTTGATAAGGTGTGAGGAGAAACGGGTAGGTAGAATTTATTTCCTCTACTCTCAGGATATAAATCATGCCTAATGTTCACAGTTTCTAAGTCCTTACGAGAGTTAACGTTATCTTTAGACTTTCCTTTAACATCCAAAAGTGTATTAAGGATTCTATCACAAATATTCTTTTCCACGTGCATCACATCCAAATTATGACATACAAGTAAAGTCTACAAATCAAACATTGATTGTTTCATGATAATCTACACGCAATTGTAAGTACTAAATGAAAAAGAGAAAAAGGTTACAGCAATTACCTTCCAATATGGTAAATTGAAAAATATTGACTTTTTCTTCCACGTTACATCAAATTGAGTTGTATTCTTTTTCCTCTCTCACTTACCACATTTCCCCCAATCATTTGTAAATTTATCAACTTCAATGAAATCTTCTTCACCATTAAAAATCTTTGGCCTAATACCATTTTCAATAATTCCATTAAACTAGCTCTTTTTCATACGAAATGGATGATCAAAGCCGAGAAATCTTACATGTCACATGTAAGCAAACTTCCTACCATGCTTAAACCATAGTAAATGTGTATCTTCATGACAAATAGGACATGCAATTTTTCCCTTGACGGGCCATCCAGATATGTTTCCATATGCTGAAAAGTCATGTATTGTCCACATCAAAATAACTTTTAAATTGAATGTAGACTTCATAATTATATCATACGTCTCAACCCCATCACTCCATAAAAACATTAAGTCATCTACAAGTGGTTTCAAATAAACATCTATGTCATTACCTGGCTGCTTCAGTCTCGGGATCAACAAACTCAACATTAAACTTTCATTTGACATGCATAATGAGGGAGGCAAGTAATATATAGTTAAAATTATAGGCCAAAAACTTTATTTAGAGCTAAGATCTTTGAAAAGATTAAATTCATCAGCAACAAGACCTAATCTAATATTTTGAGGATCTAATGCAAAATGTGGTCACCTTCTGTTAATTGTTTCCCGACTCAATGAATCAACCGGATGCCTGAATTTGCCATCTAAACTTTTATTACTTAAGTACCATCTAAGTTGAGTTGTCATCTCATCTATTCCGAACATTCTCTTAAGTTTTGGTATTATAGGAAAATAACGTAAGACTTTTGTTAGAATTTTTTTCCCAAAATTTTAATCTATTGGTTAACGTTCCATCTTAAGCAACCACATTTTGGACATAACTCAGAATGTTCAAGCTCCTATCTATATAGAAAAAAATAATTCAAGTAAGCATGTATCTTCTCATAGCCAAGATCAAATGTATTGACAAGTTTTTTCATCTCATAAAATGAGTTCGGAAGTGTATTGTTCTCTGGCAGCATGAAGATTTATGATTCATTGAAACCATTGTCCGATAAACCATGTGAATCTTTATGCTTAAACATAGTAACTGCAACTGACATCTTTATAAACGCCTTACAGCCAGGATATAAAGGAGTTTCAGCATCATCAACCAAACTTTCGATCTCTTTCTTTCTTCCATCGGGAGGGTTTTTAGAATCTACATCATGTTATGCATAGAAGTCCTTAAACATCCTATGTGACTCGGGCATTTCAACATCAACCAAATTTGATTCATTCGGTTGTTCTCCATGAAATATCAAGACGCTGTATGTAAGATCCATAGACTTAATAACCAAATGTTCATAGAGCATATCATAATGGTGATGCATTAGATTCCTACACTTAATACAAGGGCATACTATCATTTCTGAATTACATGATTTATGAGCTCATTCAACAAAATTCTGTGTTTCATCTCTATATTGTTATGAAAATCTACAAGTTCAAATTTATGATCATTATACATTAATTTTTTTATTCGATAACTAGATTTAATATTAGTTTTAGATGACAATCTTGAAAATTGCAACCACTCTTTGTCCATTATAGGCAATGTTTGTGAGAGCTGAGCACCTTGATAAGATCCTGTCCACCATGAAATCAAAATATATAAAAAGCATGTTTGGCTATACTTATAAAGTGCTATCATCCTACAAGGTGCTTATAGCACCTTATAACCTTAGCTAAGCATGCTATTTGCAGGGAATTTCTTTCCCATTTATTAAGTTTAATAATGAATAAGTAATTATTTTCATAACCTTTTGTTGGACATATGAACATTTTTCATATTTTCACTCTCTCGAATCCTCACTCAAAGTATGCTCTCTATAAACTTATGATGGTTTTACCTTAACACTTCCATATTAATTTCAAAAGGAAATCCATTACATCAGTTAATTAAATTGAGTAATGAACTAAGATACTCTGTCATAAGATAGTTTACACTCCAATCATTTAGGAGACATATCTAACTATTAAACCTTGGAGACATGGTTTAAATAACAGGAGGGATGTCATAGAAAGAATTTATAGGTAATGTCAAATTAATAAAGTTAAATTTTAAGTTGTAATAAGTAAGTAGAGCGGTCATTGTGATTTTCATTGCCTCTTTTATTATTGCAAATTATGTGTTCTATTTTGGATGGCAAACTCTCCTCCATTTCTCTCTCTCTTTTTAATCATCTACTTTATTTTTGTTTTATCATAAGAAGTTAATAAAAATACTATCAATTTGCCCCATATACTGTCGATTTTAGCTGATATTAGTTAAATTTTGGTGGTTAATTGAAGGCTAACCATTACAAATAGTTGAAAAACCCAAAACTTCAGTCAACTGAAATATTTACCACCTAAATTTACAAGTTATGCTATGATAGCATAATCTTGTATTCTCGGGAAGACATTTCTCTACATTGGGAGGTAAACAGAATCTTGAAATAAATATAGAAGAGAAAAATGAAACCTTTTTGCTGGAAAGAGCTTGTGGCACGACTTTGTTCCCAAATATAGACGATTTTGTCTCTGCTAGAGGAAACGAGTACTGCAAGAACGTCGTTGCCTCTAGTAAAATGAAACAAAATTCTAAAAGTGCCCAAAATATTGATGCACAAAATAGAAGCATAACTAGCATTAAAACAAAGACAGAAAAAAGGTAAATTACTTACCCAATTGCAACCGACGGTGGCAAAGAAGTTGAAGTAACTGGAGTAAATTACATTGAAAACGATGACGATGAGAGGCAAGAGTTTTGCTGATCGAAGATTTGGCTTCTGTGTTTTTGAGAGGCATGAGTTTGCAGATCGAAGAACGTTAACTATGGTTGATGAGAGGTGCAAGAATTACCACTCCTTCTATTGATAGTGTGTGTATCTGTAGGTTATGTGAGGGTCAAACTAATTGAATTGTGTCTTTTAATAGGCCATAAAATAAATTGAATTGGGTCTTTTAATTGAATCATAGGTTGGATCTTGATTATGCCTATAGAATAACGCGGTAGTTGTAGCACAACTTTAGGGTGTCGATTCTACAGGGAGATGGAAAATTTACTCAAATGATTAAAAGCTTAGAATTTTTGTGGATTATGTGAAAATAGTTTGCTTATCGGATTAAATAGTGAAGCGTCGAAATTTCCTCAGTTGGTTTGGATCAATCAACGTAAATCCCTCATTCATATTACTCAATTAGAGATCTTTATCCCAATACTCTAATTGGAAATTTTAGCATTAAACACTCAATCAATTCTATAGTAATTCTAGAATATATATTTTCTATAACACATTCTCACATTATTTATTGAAATCAGATTCAAAGAGAAACCATATACATCAAGCATAAAGCAGTAATTGAATCACACCAACAAAACGAATTGAAACTTAAACTCAAACCAATATTTCAATTAATCCATGGAAGAAGCATGACTAGATCCATAACAAATCTAATAAAAGTTAAGCCAAATTCTAAACAAATTGATAGAAAGGAAATATAGACCCTAGATTTGTTTAATCAATGAAAATCATATTACATGAATGATGGGATGTTGAATTCTCTAAACCCAATTGAGTTCCTTCAAGGCTTCACCAAGAATTTTAGTTCTTCATAGTGTTCTAGAGCAAAAGATGAGAGAAATTTGTCTAATCTCCGTTCTCCGCATTTTTGGATGAATTGGGGCTTGAAAGTCGTAGAAAATTGGGTTACCATAAGTGTTGGAATGAGATTTGGAAACAGAAGATTTGGGCTCCAGACATAACCATGCGACCGCATAGTATAGTTCGTTGCGGTCGTATGGAACAATGAAATTCACCCCTTCAATTCCCTAAAGGTGTTCCTGCGACTGCATGGCTTTATAATTGTGCGACCGTATGGTTTTGCCACTTTTCTCCGCCGGATAACTTTCAGTATTTTGGCCATAAATTTCTCTCATGCTGTCCGATTGAAATGATTCAAGATGGTTGGAAAAATAACTCAAAGGAATACAACTTTGCTTCAAATATCATCTTTCAATTCGATCATTTTCCATATCAAAAATGGATCTCAATACGAGGTTGAAAATTAGTGCATAACATTTTCGATTGGAAATTAATGTGTGATCATACTTTGATTGTATTTCATCCCTTTGACTTCTTTCCTCATCCGCTTGACCTCTAAAACTCTCGAATCTTCATCATAAGGTTAGATACAAGTTTAGATTATTAGAACTTTAGTCCTCGAACTTTCGTTTTCTTTCACTTTGTCCCTTTTTCGCTCGTTTCTCCAATCTTCCACCGTATTCATCCATTTGCAATCTAAATCAAGATATAGCGGTACTTAGTACATTTAGGTATCAATGTATTGTAGAAATGCAAGTATTAATGGATGAAAACCTAACAATTTGTATCATTATAACACCCCCAACTTGCTTACTGCTAGTCCCTAGCAATTTAATGCAAAACAAGAGAATCTATGACTAGTCAGTGTTGTAATTCAAATTGTCAAATTCCAATTCAACTACAGTTCATGCTCATTTCAAACTCAACGCCACAAGAAATTAATGGTGTCATGATTTCAAGATATAAAAAAAACTTTAAAATGTGTATGTGTGTGTGTGTCAAGTCATAGTCATCTTACCGCTAACCCTAACACGTGCAACATCAAGTATGTCTCGAGCTAAAAGTTCAGCCTCATAGCTCACAGGTATCAAAGTGTTTAGTGTATGATTTCTCTCTATGGAGCTGAGAAAGATGTACACTCAATTTGGTGGCTTAAACATTAATGAACAAGCAACAAGTAAACATTGATCTTATGATAGGCATACTGTCAAATGAGAATTCATCTATTCATTCAACAATCCTACTTGGAATCAAAACAGTCAATGTAAAATGTTGTAATAGAGTTCAAATTGGGCTATATGAAAAGAAGGATATCAAGATTCAAAACTTCCAAGCACATAGCTAAGTATCTTATCACGCATTTCAATACACCACGCCTTTCAATCGACACATTCCTCAATATTTCAAGCCCTAAATCAAATATATGTGTTTTTTTCGATTTTTCTTCTCTCTTTTTTTCATTTATGTCGCCTTACTTGAGTACATACTAACTCTTGTCTTTTTCCTTATCTTTATTCTTCATAATTAAACATCCAATACCTACTACGCACTTGGAAGTAAAAATGTGAGACAATACATGTATAGGCTATGCTCCAATATGGAGAGCTATAGGTAACATAGGTGGATGAAGAAAAAGGCTATATATGTGTATTGGGTCAAAGTGGCTACTAGGGGTTGCAAGTATTGAAAATAAAATTTGAAAGGCTCAAATGTTAGTCCTAAATTAACTTTGATCATTTCCCAAGTAATCCACCATCTTACCACAAACCATATAATGTTATTCTCAGAAGAAGTTTCCAATTCACAAAATCAATGAACGCTTATTACATTTTTAGTATATTGTGGCTCTCAATCCTCACCAATTCTCTCGCATGAAAACTTCTACAAGAGACTCTCTAGCTACATGTTTTAAACTACCATCTTACCATAAGGCTTGTGTGCATGAAAAAGTTTAGCAACTGTCTTGACATCTAGATTTTCATGAACAAAATTAACTCCCAGTGGCATATTTTGTTATTCAAAAGCATAAACATGCAGTAAATCAGAAACTCAAACAAAAAAAATTATCTCCTAAAAAAGCACAACAGAATTCCATTATGATTATGCAATTCACAACAAAATTCAAATTGACCCTCCCCCCAACCAAATTTTGCATTCTCATCAATGCATAAACATGACTGCCAAACGAAAGGAGGGGAAAGGTATTACATGAATGTTGCAATGAATCAACAAGAGCGTGATGGATTAGAAGCTTGAAAGTTTTCAATGGAAGGATAATGAAAGAAATGAAAATAAACCTATAAGGAATGGAGAACATACTTAAAAGAAAAATGTAAAAACTAGTATACAGAAGAGCGAGATGGAGACGTCAAGAATGGTAAACAGGGTCTGCAAGAGGAATTTCTTCCACCGCAGGCATCAGTTGCCCATAAGCTATCTTCAAACGCTATCCATTCACTTTGAAAACTCTACCATCACTAAGGTCTTCAATTTCAACTGTCCCATTTTCAAAAACTCGATGCACCACAAAGGGGTCAGTCTACCTAGAGCGAAGTTCACCAGGGTGCTTGTGGAGTCTAGATTCAAACAAGTATACTTTTTGATTTGTTTCAAAGATTTTTCTCAAAATGTTTTTATCATGAAATGCTTTCATTTTTGCCTTGTAGATTCTAGAACTCTCATAAGCATCATTTCGCAACTCTTCCAACTCATTCAATTGAAATTTCCTAAATTTGCCGCTCTCTTCTAGATCAAAGTTAAAATGTTTTATGGCCCAATAGGCTAGGTGCTCAAGTTCTATAGGTAAGTGGCAAGGCTTTCCAAAAATAAGTCTATAATGTGGCATGCCTAATGAAGTCTTAAAAGATGTACGGTGGGCCCACAATGCATCATTTAATCTCACCAACCAATCCTTATGAGTTTTCTCTAAAATTTGTTTAATCTCCTTATTAGCCAATTCTACCTGTCCACTAGTTTGAGGGTGATAATCAGTGGAAATTTTATGAATAACCCCATACTTTTTCATTAGTGCTTCAAATGAACAGTTGCAAAAGTGAGTACCCCTATCACTAATAATAACGCGTGGTGTGTCAAACCAAGACAAAACATTTTCTTTGAGAAATTTAACAATCGTTTTATTATCAGTAGCCCTAAAAACACTGTCTCCACCCATTTAGAGACATAGTCTACTACCACATATACAGATAACCAAAAGAATGTAGGAAGGGTCCCATAAAGTCAATTCCCCAACAATCAAATACTTCTATTAACAAAATGGGATTCAAGGGCATCATATTATGTCGAGACATAGCACCAAGTTTTTGGCACCTCTCACAAGATCTTTAATAGGCATTTGTATCTCTAAATAAAGAGGGCCAGTAACAATCACATTGCAAAATTTTTGCGGTCATCTTTTTTATAGAAAAATGACCACCACATGCTTGGGTATGACAAAAATTTAATATACTAGGTATCTTCTCATCAGGGACACAACTTCTCAACATTTGATCAGGAAATACTTAAATAAACATGGGTCATCCCAATAGAAGTTACGTACTTCAACTAAGAACTTTCTCCTATCCTGTGTATTCCACTTTGTTGGGATTTTACCTGCGGTCAAGTAATTTACAATGTGAGCAAACCATGGTAGAGAAGAGACAATAAATTCTCATCTGGAAATTCATCTCTGATTGGCAAGCTGTTTGTGTTGTCTTCCAATGTTAGCCTTAACAAATGTTCTGCTACAACACTCTCCACTCCTTTCTTATCTTTGATGGTGATATCAAACTCCTGTAATAGTAAAATCCAATGCATTAATCGTGCCTTAGCATTATTCTTAGCAAGAATGTACTTAAGGGTTGCATGATCTGTGAAAATTGTAAGAGGAGAGCCAATCAAATAGGAACGAAAATTTTCAAGCGCAAAGACTATAGCTAGTAACTCTTTTTCGATAGTGGAATATTTCATTTGTACACTATTTAGAGTCCTATTAGCATAGTAAATCACAAAGGGCTTACATTTCCTACGTTGCCCAAGGACAGCACCTACTGCATAATCACTCGCATCACACATAATTTCAAATTGTAATGTCCAGTCAGGTGGTTGCATTAGGGTACTGAGGTTAGTTTGCTAATCAATGTTTCAAACAGCTCTTGGCAAACTAGGGTCCATTCAAAAATGACACGTCTTTGTTTAAAGATTACATAATGGTCTAGACATAGCTAAAAAGTTCTGTATAAACCTCCTATAAAAAACCTGCATGACCTAGGAATGATCTGAGGACTTTCACTGTCTTAGGTGTAGGCAATCTAGAAATCAATTCAATTTTCGACTGGTCAACCTCTATCCCCTTAGAAGAAATTACATGTCCTAGGACAATTCCTGAAGGTACCATGAAATGACACTTTTCCCAATTCAACACTAACTCTTTTTCCTCACATCGGGTTAAAACTCGTTTCAAATTTAACAAGCATGCATCAAATAAAGTTCCAAAAATAGTTAGGTCATCCATGAATACTTTCATGCAATTCTCTACCATGTCACTGAATATACTAGTCATACATCTCTGAAATGTAACCGGAACATTACAAAGTCCAAAGGGCATCCTATGAAATGCATAAGTGCGAAAGGGACAAGTAAATATGGTTTCTTCCTAGTCTTCTAAGGCAATTTCAATTTGATAATAACCAACGTAACCGTCCAGAAAATAGAAAAAGGGATGCCCAGTCACACGTTCTAGAATTTGATCTAAAAATTGAAGGAAAAGTGGTCCTTGTGAGTAGTAGCATTTAATCTATGCACATACGCCATCCAGTCACTATTTTGGTAAGGACCATTTCAGCCGTTAATTTTTTACCACTGTAACTCCAGACTTTTTAGGAACTATCTGTGTAGGACTAACCCATTTACTATCTGCAATAGGGTAAATGATACATATGTCTTACAATTTTAGCACCTCATTTTTAAAAATTTATTTCATCATGGGGTTCAACCTACATTGTGGGTCTTTTCTAGGGATGGTTCCTTCCTCTAGGTGAATCCTATGTGAGCAAACTAAAGGACTAATACCCTTGATGTCAACTATGGTCCATCCTAATGCAGATTTATGCTCATTTAGAATGTTTAAAAGTTGCTTACATTGTGATGCAATCAATTCTGAAGATATAATAACAGGAAAGGTATCACCTGGTCCAAGAAACTCATGTTTCAATCCTAGAAGCAGCGATTTTAGCTCTGGTTTGGGACCCTCAATGCTTGATGGTTACTGTCCTCCAGTCCTTTTTGGCAATTCTTAAACTTGGGTTGCCATGGTGAACTTCCATAATCCTGCAATTTCGCAAAAAAAAAAAGCACAAATGTTAGTACACTCATCGTCATCAAAACTTGCTGAAATTTCATAATTGAAGAGGAATTAGTTCAAGGGGTCGAAGTCAATAGTTGTAGGTGTTTTCTCTTGAGTGAGTGCATCAACCATGAATGTTTGATGACACTCATCATCACCCTGTAGCTATTTAGCGATGTGAAAAATATTAATTTCTAAAGTCATGGTCCTAAAGGATAGCTTTATTAGACCATTCTTGCAATTAATAAGAGCATTAGTGGGATCCTTATACTTTGGCGAGATCCTTTGCTTAATCACAACACTCACCTGCTCAGTTAAGAATGCAATTTTCTTGAAGTGGTGTTTCCTCTTCACAGTGCATAAGTCTTTGAGGACTTTAGCATATGTAGTAACTTGAGAAATCACATGCAAGAGAGGTAGATTGATTTTTACCTTTTTAAGGTGTTCTAGGATTTCACTATGTTGACCAATAGATCTCGAGGTAGGCTTGAGAGCTTGGGGGAAAAGCACTCCAGCTGTAGTTTCTACTACATCTTCACTAGGGCTACTCTTATCAGGCTTACTAGGCTCCTTTCGTTTTCCCTAGGTTTGGGGATTGATTCTATAACCTTTCCTGATCGAGTAGTTATGGCATTCACTTCCTTAAGATTGGTTTCTTCTGAACCTAAGGTTTGTGTCATATGTTGTCCCTTAGGATTTGGTTGAGATTGAGCTAAACATTTTTCACGTTCCACTACAACTAAGACATTGGTCAATTTAGACATAATTTTTTATTTCTTTGTTTTTCTCAATAATTTGGTTAATCATAGTCTCAAATTTTTTATTGGTTTTACCTTGTGCCTCTATAAAAGCATGTAAAGTATATTCTAAAGAGTTCCTAGAAGATGTGGGTTGATATGAAGGTCTAAGCTCTATTTGGCTGAGTAGGTTGTTGGTTCTCAGATTTCCAACTAAAATTGGGGTGATTCCTCCACCCTGGATTGTAGGTTTCGAAAAAAGGAGCATAAGGATTTTTATATGTGCCTAACACATTACAATGTTCCTCATAGACCCCCTCATCTCAGCAAAAGTTGTACACTCTTGTGCTAGATGATCAGTTCCCCCACACACAAAATAAGGTTCAATAGATTCTGTACAGGAAACAATTTGTGTAGTCTTCGAGTCCTTAGCACGTAGGATTTCAAATTCCCTAGTGAGGGTTTCTACTTTGGCTCTAAGGTTATCCTCTTCCCTAAGGTGATAAATACATGTGCTAGTGGGGTTACTTGTGGATCTTGATCAATTGGTACTATCAATGGAGCTAAGTCTAGTCCAAGTGTGAGCTATTTTAGCTAGGTCATCTAAGTATTCTATGACCTTGTCAAGATCTTTTTGTAAAAATTCACCATGACACAGCATCTCTCGAATTGAAGCTTCCTAGGTGTTAATCCCTTATAGAAATAGCTCACGATACGCCAACTCTCATAACCATGGTGGAGGCAAAGGGCTTGTAGTTCTTTGTATCTTTTCCTGGCTTAATATAAGGTCTCACTATCCTTTTGAGTGAATGATGAGATTTGCTTCTTAAGGGCACTAGTTTTATGATGGGAAAAGTATTTATTGAAAAGTGCTTGAGTCAAGTCAGCCCAAGTACCAATCTAACATGGTATGAACGAGTACAACTAGCTTTTTGCTCTTTCTTTAAGTGAAAATGGAAAAAAAAAGTAGTCTGACTACATCTGTTGTACTATGTTGATTGTGAAATGTTGTGACCACCTCTTTGAATTCCATAATGTGCACGTATGGGTTTTCATTTTCAAGACCATGAAAAGTGGGAATAAGTTAAATATTCCTGGTTTAAGTTCCAAACGTGGAATATTAGGTGGAAACATAATGCATGATGGTGTGGATGCACGTGTGGGGTGAAGATAATCCTGTAAAGTCCGATAAAGTGCATCACCATGCTCACTATCAGTCATGGTGTTGTGTAGTATGGTGTTCGTGGCAGTAGTTGCAGTGTCAAAGATAGGGTTAGAAAAAGATTCAAACACTGAAAAGGTCATGCGATGAATCTTCCTTGCTCCTCTCGATTCCTGCACATAAAACACCAAAAGTAAAAAAAAAAAAATTGTGTGAAGATAGTGACAAGAATTAAATTAACTAAAAATAAAAGTAAAGGAACGATGTTACCCTTTTCAGTCTATCCCTTTAGTTACTTGTGCAATCTCCCCAATAACGGCGCCAAAATTTGATTACACTCAAAGAATAACGTGGTAGTTGTAGCATAGCTTTGGGGTGTCGATTCCAGAGGGAGATACAAAATTTAATCAAAGGATCAAAAGTTTAGAATTTTTGTTGATTATGTGAAAATAGTTTGTTTATCGGATTAAATTAACTTTAAATATCAATGAAAAAAATAGTGAAGCGCTGGAATTCCCTCAATTGGTTTGGATCAATCAACGTCAATCTCTCATTCATCTTACTCAATTAGAGATTTTACCCCAATACTCTAATTGGAAAATGTAGCATTAAACACTCAATCAATTCTATAGTAATTCTAGAACATAGATTTCCTATAACACATTCTCACATCAGTTATTGAAATCAGATTCGCATAAAGCAATATTTGAATCACACCAATAAAACGAATTGAAATTGAAACTCAAACAAATATTTCAATTAATCAATGGAAGAAGCATGAATAGATGCATAACAATCTAATAAAAGTTAAGCCAATTTCTAAACAAATTGATAGAAAGGAAATCTAGAATCTAGAATTGTTTAATCAATGAAAATCATATTACATTAATGACAGGATGTTGAATTCTCCAAAACCAATTGAGTTCCTTCAAGCCTCCACCAAGAATTTTAATTCTTCATACTGTTCTTGAGCAAAAGATGAGAGAAAATTTGTCTAATCTCCGCTCCCCGCATTTTGGGATGAACTGGGGCTTAAAAGTCGTGGAAAATTGGGTTACCATAAGTGTTGAAACTATATTTGGAAACCACATATTTGGGCTCTGGACATAACCATGAGACCACATGGTATAGTTCATTGTGGTCGTATGGAACAATGAAATTCGCCCCCCTTCAATTCCGTGAAAGTGTTCCTGCGACCGCATGGTTTTGCCACTTTTTTTCGTCGGACAGCTTTCAGTATTTTAGTTGTAACTTTCTGTCCTGCCATCTGATTAAGGTGATTCAAGTTGCGTTGGAAAGATAACTCAAAGATATACAAATTGTCTTCAAATACCATCTTATAATTCGATCGTTTTCTATATTAAAAACGAATTTCAACATGAGACTGAAAATCGATGCATAACTTTTTCGATTGGAAATTGATGTGTGGTCATACATTGACTGTATTTCATCCCTTTGACTTCTTTCCTCATCCGCTTGACCTCTACACTCTCGAATCTTCATCATAATGTTAGACACAAGTTTAGAATGTTTGCACTTTAGTCCCTGAACTTTCATTTTCTTCCACTTTGCCCCTTTTTCACTCATTTCTCCAATCTTCCACTGTATTCATCCATTTACAACCTAAATCAAGATATAGAGGTACTTAGTAAATTTAGGCATCAATTTATCGTAGAAATGCAAGTGTTAATGGATGAAAAACCTAAAAATTTGTGTCATTATCAGATTTCATAATGGATTATCCATATTAAAAATGTTTTTAAAATTGCAAAAGGAACTTTTTGCAACGTTTGTCTACTATTGCCAAGGTTTTATTTTTTTGCAATATTTTTCAATCGTTGTTAAAAGTTTCTCTTTTTGCAACGTTTATAAGACGTTGCAAAAAGAGAAACCTTTTGCAATAGTAGACAAACATTGCAAAAAGATCCTTTCCCAACGTTTAACAAGTGTTGTTATAGGTCAAACTTTTAACAATAGGCATTAAACGTTGTGAAAAGTTAAACTTTTTGCAACACTAAATAAACATTGCAAAAAGGTGACATTAGCAACAAAGACTTAAAATGTTGCTAAATCTCAATTATTTTAATTAATGGCAACATTCACATATTCTAATATTGCGGTAGACAGATTTAGCAACACTCGATTAATGAATGTTGTCTTTAATGTGTTGCAAAAAGGTATTTTTGTTGTAGTGTCATATGGGTCATGCAAGTCTTATGAAATTGCTAATGACAATGATAATCTCCCATTCTCACAAAAGCTATGGAAAGCACATGTCCCAAGTCATTTTGTGTCTTCTAAGATCCCCATGTATAAGGGAAGATGTGATAGCAAAGTATCTCAACAACTACAAAACTCACAAAAATTTGAAAAGTACCTCACTAGCACTAAAATGAATAGCCTTCCACCTAACTCTTAGTGGAGTGGCCAAAATATAGTATATTAGAATATCAACAAGGAATATAAAGTGTTGGCTTGTCCTCAAAAATGTATTCTTGAACCAGTACCAATCTAGGAAGGATGGAGAAGCCCTTATTCAAGGCCTCCAAGATATGAGGCACTTAGCTAGTAAAATGTTGAAGAACTACTTAGCCTGCTTCACTAATGAGATGACTTACTGGGAACAAGTCGCTATTTGAGAGGCCCTCTAAACATTGAGTAAATGCCTCAACATGAACATTATCTTCTGGAGGGATGTACGAAACAAGAACCTCACCATCGACGATGCATTGGTAAAATTGATGAGAGATGAAATTGTTAATGAAGAGTTGATCGATCATCATAACAAGGCCACCATGGGGCTTCCACCATCTCAAAGGCAAAGAGAAAGAAGCCATATCTCTTTACATGGAAGACCAGCAACAGATCCGATCCGGGTATACAATAACGTCTAATTCAGGTCAGGTCCTCGCTACGACCACTCTAAATTCTATACCAGCCTTGGCCTATGAATAGGTTGCGTCTAGTGGTAATGAGGAGTCAAGATCTGTCCCAATGTAACCAGCCTACTAAAAAGAAAAGGCAAATGTCGAGGTAACGAGCCTAGGGATAGACCATGTACTAAGGCACTGCCCTACTGTACTTATCACTGAGCTTATAGTCATGATACTAGTGAGTGCAGAGATATACCATAACCTATAAAGTAGAACAATCCCTACATGCCTAGGTAAATGATCATCCCTCACAAGGAAATTCGTCCATGCCTAGGCAAGCTCAATAGCCTAGACGAGATGAGATGAGACAACCTCCTAGACGAGATCCCCTTTGGCGTAGTAGGGATAAAGATAGAGAAAGGCCTAGAAATGGGCGAAGACAGAGAAGAGACCCATCAGTGGATGTGGATAATGTATCCTCCAAGAGATAGGCACAATCTTTAAAGATCTATATGTTGGAGACGAAAACTAAAATGTCCAAAAGAGCTATACAAGGGGAGGTTAAAGACCCCACAATGGCTAGCTACGTAGTCAACAACTCCTATGGGCTAGGAATGTGCAACCATCATCTTCACCTAAAAAGACGTTGTGGGTCTACATTATCCCAATTGCTATGCCCTACTAGTAATGTCTATTGTAGCAAGCAATAGGTTGAAGAGCATGTTCGTGCACAATAGGATGATGCTAGGGGATCTCAAGTGACCCCTATGACCCCTCCATTATATAAGTTTATTGACGAAAGCATCATCCCAAGGGAAAAATCACCCTTACAGTACAGATGGGCACACCTCCTCAAATGTCTGGCCACTACATGGAGTTCCTTGTGGTTGACAACAATTAGTCTAATATGGTGTAGTGCAAATATATGTCCTAAAGAAACTATAGGCCATTACCTCCATCCATTAGCTATACATAAAAAGTTCTCCATAGAACATGGTATTGCCATGGTTAGAAAAGATTAAATGGGAGCTGGGAAATGTTACCTGGACTCCCTAAGGATGGTTAAGCCCGGTGATACCAACATGGTATTAATGCACGTCGAAATGGTCGACGTACCTAGAAAGGGACATATCCTAAACAAGTAGAGAACATAGAAATGGTAGATGCCTCTAAAGAAGGGAAGATCCTTGAAGAAAAAGCTATACATGATGAGTTATACCTATGAATCATGGAGCTCAACTCATGAATAGCCCCAATGGAAGAACTGGAGAACTTTTCCATAGAATCCCTAAAATCCCACAAAGTTATGACTAGTAAGAAGAGATCTACAACCAAAAGTAAAGGAAAATCTAAACGTCTTCTTGTACAAGAACTTGAATGTCTTTGCTTGGAAACATGAGGACATAGTTGACATTGACCCAAAAGTGATTTGCCACCATCTTAAAACTCATCTTTTACTAACAAAAGATGGCAGTTATTATAATGCCAAAATAAAGAAGAGGTCATTTTACATAGGGGATCCTATGCTAAAAAATAGGCGTAAGATTGAGCCCCAATTGCGAAAGCCCATATCGTATTAGAGAAGAATTATAACTTGGTACTTACAAAATTGAAGACCTAAATAGAAAGGTACAGCCTCATCCATGGAATGTAAAACACTTAAGAATATACTATTAGTGAGTAATGCTCACCATTCAGCTGGACAATCTTTCGCAGCTCATGTAAATATATTTTATTCAATGTAGTAAATTTCATCACTAAGTATTTCCACTTATTCATAATACCTTCCATGGATGAACCATCAACCATGGAAGAAGTCCTTGATATGGATAAGCCATCCCCATTGAAGCAACTTTATCTACTTCGAAATGAGAGATGAGAAGCATCCCAAAAAGGACCCCACCTCAGATACCTTTGAAGATGATGTATTCCAATGGATTAACCATCCACCATGGAAATTACCCTTGGCATGAAAGAGCCATCCTCATGTAAGAAAGTATTCTTAACACCTCGATAGAAGAGGTGTGATACAATCCTAAAGGGAGCCCAACTAAAACATACGTGGTGTCAATACAACATTTTATTAAATTTATCGAAACATCAACATGTTTCAAAAATCAGATTTTATTGCAATGTTTAAGGTGACCTGGTACTTTTGATCTAACATATCCGAGGTGATATGACCCATATGACCTCCACATATCTGAGGTAAAATGCTACAATGTCCGAAGTGTCAACATTTGGTTGAGTTTACAAATTAATGTTCCAAAGTAAAATATATTATTTCATTATTTGGAAGAAGAAAAGTACAAAATGAGGTTGAATCCCTTACAAAAATCAAATAAAAAACCTAAGGGTTTATTGCATCATTCACTACCAATAGGGATCGACTGACTCCATTTCTCTTTAGTTGTCTTGACCCCTGCCATCTTCTCTGAATGAGCCTCATCTGCAATAGTTTCGACATAAAGTTGACCTTAGTAGGCTTCCGAACTACTCTTAAAGAATTGTTAATGCTAGTTTAGGATTAACCTCCATCTTTCAGGACATTATCTCCTGGGCACTTCATGAAGCCCGGAAGTTGGAAAGCTATCGTATTCCTAAGTATTGTTAAAGTTATCGTTGTAACTTCGGATCTCGATTTGCCTACTATCTTCACTTCGACCTTTAAGGAGTCAATTTCCTCATTCAGAGCCTCAACCACTTACCTCAGCTCGACCTTCTTTTTGTTCGAGGCTTCAACAGTGAAGAGCTGATGTTCATTTGAATGGACAACTCATTTTGTAAAGTAGCCACCTGGCACTCCACCTAATGAAGCTCTTTCTTCATTTGGACCATTGTGGCTTCGACCTTTGAACACTTTCTTTCAGCATCTTCCCACTTCAGCTCAAATTGTTCAGCCTCTGCTCTGGCCCTCCTCACCTCATCTCCATAGTTAGAGGCAACCTCAAGGTGATTAGCTATATCTTAGTTTTTATATTTGAGGTATTTCTATGGATTTTTGGTTCAAAGAGAATGAAAGAATGAACTTACCGATTTTGATTTACATTTACCGGATTTGTAGAACTTACTGGATTTGCTCTTACCGAATTTGGTAGAACTTACCGAATTTGATAAACACTTACCGGATTTGATGAACTGGCCGTATTTGCAATTACCGAATTTAATGAACTTAAAGGATTTGGTTTAAGCTTACCGGCTTTGTTTTGTCTTACTGGTTTTGATCTGTTTTAAATGAAAAATAAGAAGAGAAGTTTTTTCAAGCAAAAAGAACACACATCTAGCTTCATTTCTTGTTGAATATATAAACTTACAAGACCATGCTTGCCAACAAAAGTGTCAATATTTTCTCAACATTCCTCCTTGGCCCTTTTGCTGGAAGCACCAAGATTGTTTCTTAGTGTTTCAAACCTTGCCTTGGCTTAAGACTTGGTTAAGATGTCTACAAGTTGATCATCAATTTTGCAATGCACTAGCTTTATTTCATTTTGTTCCTGAGCTTCTCTAATTGAATGGTATCTAATTTTTATGTGTTTGGTTCTACCATGGAAGACCAGATTCCTTACCATTGCAACTGTGGACTGATTATTTCAATAGATAACTGTGGCTTCATCTTGCTTGAATTTATATCTTCTAACACCTTCCTTAGCCAAATTGCTTGATTTGTAGCTTCTGAAGCAGCTATGTATTCAGCTTCACTGTTGATTGGGCCATCGTTTTTTGTTTCACTGAATTCCAGCAGATGATACTTGAACCAATATAAAATAAATAGAAGTAATTTCACAAAATGTCCACTTTTAGCTAGTCACTTGCAAAAATGGCCACTTTCAAAAATCCTTGTAAATATGTCCATTTTGGCATTATTTAGACCAAAACACCCTTGTCAACAATTTATGATTCCACACAAGTCCAAAAAATGGACATTTTTGCAAAATGTCAAGATGTCAAATCATAATTAATGCTATTTTTCACATGACACATAAATGTCTAGAACGACATTTCAAGTGTAGAGAAATGTCATATTTTGGAATGAAATGTCATTCTAGACATTTAATGTCGAGAATGACGTTTTGAAATGTCGAGAACATATAATATTGTGATTTGACGTGTGTACTTTTAAAATATAAAACGGGATTCAAATGTCGAGAACGACATTTGAAATGTCGAGAATATAATTTTGATGTAACTTGTCATAGAAGCTTCTTTTTTAATTAAAGGGCATAATAGGCAGTTTAATATTAAATTTGAAAAATAGACATTTTATAACTCACACCCTTACAAGTGGACATTCTTGAAAATGCCCCTATAAAATATGTAACCAGAAGTGCTCTTCATGTCCTCAAAACTCCCAACCCAATCACTATCAGTGTAGCCGGTTAACTTGCGCAATTCTGACTTCCTGAACCAGGTTCTCATTTCATTAGTTCCTTTGATATATCTCAGGACTCTTTTGGCTGCTTGAAAATGCAATTCACTAGGCTCCTGTTTGAACCTTGATAGAAGATTTGTAGCATAAGTTATATCAGGTCTGGTTGTTATTAAATATAATAGACAACCAATCAAACTTCTGTAAATCTTTGCATCAACCTGCTTTGCACTATCTGCCTTCAACAATTTTTCATTCTGAACTAATGGTGTGTTAACAGCCTTACAGTTTTCCATGTTAAACGTCCTTAGCACATCATTTGTAAACTTCCTTTGACAGATGAAAATACCTTGCTGATTTAGATAAATCTTCATTCCTAGGAAATAATGCATCTCTCCTAAATTAGTCATTTTAAAGGCCTTCTTCAATTCATCTATCACCTCTTTAATTGCTTTGTTGTTGTTGCCTGTGATCGAAAGATCATCAACATAGAGTGATATGATGACCATTTCTTCTTCCACTTGTTTTACATACAAAGTTTGTTCATTTAAGCTCTTTGTAAAATCAAGATAACCAAGATGACTATCAATTCGACTATACCAGGCTCTTGGAGCCTGCTTTAAACCATACAAGGCTTTCCTTAATAGATATACTTTATCCTGATTTTCTTCCACCAGAAAGCGTTCAGGCTGCTCTATGAAAATCTCCTCATTCAAGTATCCATTGAGAAAATCTAATTTAACATCTAATTGGTAAATTTTTCAACCACTTTGAGCTACAATTTCCATTAGCAATCTAATAGTCTCATATCTTGCAACAGGAGCAAATGTATCAGTGAAATCAATACCAAACTGTTGAGCATATCTCTTAACTACCAATCTAGCTTTTAGCTTATTGACTGAGCCATCAGGATGTAGCTTAGTCCTGTACACCCATTTCACTCCAATAACATTTTTGTCCAATGGTCTGTCAGTTAGTTCCCATGTCTCATTCTTCTCAATCATCTTGATCTCTTCCTCCACTACAGCCATCCAATCAGGTGATTTTGATGCTTCATCGAAGTTTGCAGGTTCAACTATAGCAGCATTACAACTTGCATAAATGTCTGCAAGAGGTCTCATTTTCACTCTACCATTGTCTATATCTAAATCATCATCTAATTCCAACTCATCTTCAATGATTCTTCCTTCTTTGTTTTGAGGAATCAATTCACTTATTTTTTTTTTTCAACATAACTTGTCTCCTAATTCCACATAGTTTCTTCATTCACCTTAAGGTCCCTGCTGGAGATTTGTTTTTCTTGCTAAGGATTGAACACCCTATATCCTTTGGCGTTGCTACAATAACCAACCAATATTCCAACCTCAGCCTTTTCACTTAACTGATTTCTCTTTGACATCATACCAGGCCTCATAAGGTGTCTTTTTCTCCACTGATTTTGTAGGCAATGGTTGAGAAGATAAAGAACAGTGTTAACTGCCTCAGCCCAAAACTCCTTAGGGACCTTTTTCTCAATCAACAAGCACCTAGCCATTTCCATTACAGTCATATTCTTCCTTTCACTAACTCCATTTTGTTGAGGAGAATAGGGAATGGTTAACTTATGTTTGATACCTTCAGCATTGCAGAAACTATCAAATTTTTCACAGCTACACTTAGTTCCATTATCAATTCTGATTGTCTTTATATTGCATCCACTTTCATTCTCCACCATATGTTTGAACTTTTGAAACACAGCTGCAACCTCTGATTTGGCTTTTAAAAAAATACACCCAACACATTCTTGTCAAGTCATCAATGAAGAAGATGAAGTATCTGCTGCCATTAAGTGTGGTGGTTTTCATTGGTCCACAGACATATGAGTGCACCAACTCAAGCTTATTGACAGCCCTTCTTGACTGATTCTTTAAGAATGGTAATCTCATTTGTTTTTCAAATTGATAGACATCACAGGCACAGGCATCATCAATGATTTTAGGCAAGTTTTCAACAAGATTAAGATCATGCATTTGCCTAAGTGAAGTGTGGCTAGCATGACCAAATTGTCTATACCACAAAGAAGTGTCAGTCTCTTCAGCTAAACATGCTTGAATATTAACTTTTTTTCCAATCTATAGGAAAACTTCTATTCCTCATTTCAACTGTCATTAACTCCTTTCCAGTTTCATCTAGTATAGTGCAGGCTTTTTCTTTAAACATCAAGATATAATTTTTTCTCCAACAATTGCCCTACACTAATTATATTTTGATCTATTTTAGGCACATATAAAACATCAGGAATATGCTTAATACATGTAGAAGTCTGTACAACAATTACAATTACACTAATGCCTTTTACTTCAACAAAATCACCATTTCCAACTTTAACCCTAGATCTGTAGGCTTCATTCAGTTTCACAAAAATGTTGGAGTCTACAGTCATATGGTGAGTGCAACCACTATCGGATAGCTAGGTTTCAGCCTTACTATAAGCCTTAATGGCACTGAACAGATGTTCTTCAAACAGCTCTTCCTAATTCTCTGCCATTTTTTCCCGCTGCTGTGGTTGTTTTCCCTTCTTGTTTTTGCAAACATTCTCCATATGACCAAATTGTTTGTAGCCTCTACACTGAACTTCAGGCCTATACCAACACCATTTGGGTGAATGGCCCTTTCTCTTACAATGAGGACAAGGTGCAGACTTATCCTCTTTGTTTCCTATCCTATTTCTGTCTTCAACTTTCTTTTTAACCTGAGGTTTCCTCATACCAAAGCTCGTTTGAGCTTTGTACTTTCCTTTAATAAACATGGCTCCTTCTGTTTGTTTCTCTGCCTTATTAGCCTTCTTTGTTCAGTTGCTTGTAGTGCATTAACCAATTCAGCCAAGGTTATGGATGACAGATCTCTAGAATCCTCCAATGAAGATATCTTTGATTTAAATTTTTCAGGTAGGCTTATTAGAACTTTCTCCACCACTCTCTTATTAGGCAAATCATCTCCCAGCAGTCTGATTTGATTTAAAATCTTCATCATCCTATTTGAAAAATCTTTCACAGCCTCAATATCCTTCATCTTTAAAATCTTAAACTCTCTTCTGAGGTTGAGTATTTGCATCTGCCTTATCCTTTCATTGTCTTAATATTCTTCTTTCAGAACATCTCAGGCCTCTTTTGCAATCTCACAAGTCATGATCCTTGTGAAGATAACATCAGACACGGCTGACTGAATATAAGTGAGTGCTTTCAACTTCTTTGCTACATCTTTACTATGTTGCTTAATCTGAGCCACAGTTGGATTTGCTCTCAACGATAGAGGCCCAACTCCAGTCTCTGTTGTCTCCCACAAATCATAGGCTTTGAGATAAGCCTTCATCTTTGCAGCCCAGAAGTTGTAGTTTTCTCCTGTGAAGGTAGATGGCAATGATGCTGAGAAATCGTTTGAAGCCATTTCTTTTCTGCCAACTGAATACGCCTTTGCTGATGGCCCCCTTTATCTACTACTTCTGCTTTTCTTCTTCACTTCTTACAGTCCCTTTTCTAAGATCATTATCAACTTTGATACCATGATGGATTTTTGGTTTAAAGAGAATGAAAGAATGAACTTACCGATTTTGATTTACACTTACCGGATTTGTAGAACTTACTGGATTTGCTGTTACCGAATTTGGTTGAACTTACCGGATTTGATGAACTTACCGTATTTGCAATTACCGGATTTGTTCTGTCTTACCAGTTTTGATCTGTTTTGAATGAAAAAGAAGAAGAGAAGTGTTTTCAAGCAAAAAGAACACACATCTAGCTTCATTTCTTGCTGAATATATAAACTTATAAGACCATGCTTGCCAACAACTTTCTACCTACTCCAATCTATCAAGTTGACAACAAAATATAAGACTATACTTGGTCAACATTACAAAGATTAAACTACCAACTATTGTACTTAAATCACATGACTTTAGATGCAAAAATAAGTAACTATATGATAGCAAAAGTGTCAATCTTTTCTCAACAATTTCACCAAACCCTCCGTGGCCACACCAATGTTTAACATCTGAGCCACACAAATATTGTTAGTAGCCAATAAATCTTCAACCTCGCAAAAAATGACGTGATCTTACACTCCTCCATCTAGTATTTATTATGAACTATTGCGATCGAGGTGTGTTAGATAGAAGCATCTCATGAACTACGGTGGCCAATTTTTGGAACTATTGTCCAAAAAGTCCCAACCTTTATTCGAGAGTTGAAGACTAGCTAATTTTTTGCTTCAGGACAGAGGAGGAAGAACGGTCTACTTCAACTTCTTCGAGGCGTTATTAGCCTGAGATAGAGGCAGAGTTAAAAGTATTTTCCTTTTAATAATGATCCCAATGGGAACATTGACAAGAGGTGGAGGTAGAGGCTTAACTACTATTGCCTCGGGCCCTAAATAGGTTGATTTTTTTGTTTATTATTTAGATGTTCTGCATATGCCTCTTCATCATCAGTAGGTAGTTTTTTCCACATTTATACGAGCTAATTGTTCTACTTCTTGTAGGCTGGAGAAGTGGTTATCAACATGCGAGCCTCAGCTACACTTTAGCTTATAGTGATGAAGTCTGGGTTCAACGACTTCTTGTTTAAGAAATTTTCTACAAAAAGTACCAAGTATTAGGACATCAACTAATTTACATGAATGACAAAGTGGCCATTTTGATACTCACTTTGAGAAGCCATAATCTCATTTTTTATGAAGTAGATATTTTTGCCTATCAGCTCGTCGTGATGTTGCTCCCTAAGAGGAAACTGGTAGAAGGCATGAATAATGTCCCACTGTTCAAAGTTGATTTCACACCTCGGCAAGGAATCTGCAAACATGAACAAGAAAAATGGTTAAGTATTGGTAACCAAGTAGAAATAAGTGACATCAGTTCGATAATAAAACTTGGTAGAGTTTAATATGTTATGGGAACTGTCAGAAGAGCCATGGGCTTACCCTCCATTCTGTTCCACTAACCTAACACCAAGAACCAGCATCGTTTCCAATCCTTAATGTAGGTCGACAAGCCCACAAAAGAATGAGCTTTCCATGAAGTCAGATAATGCCAACCTTTTGCCTTCTTACCCGTACAGGCTTTTGGGATATTATAGAATGAAGACAGAGAAAAGGCATGTCTATCCCCATGCTGACCTTTCTTCACAACATCCACAACCCAACCATCTAACTTCATAAGTTTGGACTAAGTTGGGTCGAAGCTAGTCCACAGGACCTCAGGTATGTAAAAATAAGTATATAGGAGTAATCTAAGGTTGGCCTTGAAGAAGTGTTCACTTACGAAAATACATCCCAATCTCGGGTAACAAGCCCTCTCATGGGCTCAAGAATGATGAACTTATTGTTGTAAAGGACCCTACAGATTTTCCTAATGTTCTCAAGTTTGGCTAAGTTAAAGTTTGAAGGATAGTTAAAAGCCCCACATTTGATAGAGGTGTCAACAGGATGAAGAGGTAACCTCCATATGTTCTCTCCCGATTTGATAGCCCTACTGATCTACTCACAAGAGAGAATAATAGGCTCCCTAAATTCCGAGAGGTCATGGTCAAACTCTCTCTCCTTACCTTGGAAAAATCACTTCTAGGCATCCTAGACGTTTTTTTGGCATAAATATAAGAGAAAAAGATAAAGAAATTGATGAAAATTTGAGAATTTACCTAAAGAAAGGCTGACTGAGAAGAAATGTCGGTAGAAAATGATGAATGCTGCCAAATATCTCGAAACCCGCCAACAAAAAATGTAATGTGCAGAGTATATGCATGTTTTTAAATTTTTTGCAAGTAAAAGGTTTTGACAATAAAGGTCACCTTTTATAAGCTAAGGTGATGAACCTCAGCTGTTAGATCAATTGAAAATCCATCTTGGCCATCCACTCATCAATTCATCAGAGTCATTCAGATGAAACATCAAAGACGATCAAAGGGTTTAGATGAGGTGGTGCACCCCAAACACATGTATAGACGTATGACCTCAAACCAGTGTAACTATTCACCATCATTAGCAATTATGACCTAGGCGAGACATGTCTTGGAACCAAACGACACCTCAATTGGTGTTCTTGGGAAAATGCAATAGCTTTCAAATCATTGGAACGAAACCTAAAAATCTCTCATCAGTTTAGGGGTCTGCAATCACATTTGCTTGAACGTTTGAATTTTTGGATCACCTCACCTTATTTACCAATTTTCTCAACTTTTATCTTTCATAGTTTTTTCTTAAGAAAGGACCTCACCTCTACCATCACAGCTTTTCTCAAAGCCTCTATCTTTCAGAGCCTCATCCTCAAGCAAGGACCTCACATGTGCCATCACAACCTTTTCTCAAAGCTTCTAACTTTCAAAGCCTTGTGCGGAAGCAAGGATCACAACTTTTCTCAAAGCTTCTATCTTTCAGTGCCTCATCCTCAAGCAAAGACCTCACCTTTGTCATTATAGCTTTTCTGAAAGCCTCTATCTTATAGTGTCTCATCCCCAATTAAGGACCTTACATTTGCATCTCTTGTGTGGCTGCCACGAAAGGTATTATATAAACATTTATGCCTATACTTCTACATATCCAATTCACTTCTACATATCCAATTCCACATATTATATAAGATAGAAGTTCGTGCATTATATGAAATATACATGGACTTGGGATACTATTACTATGCCTCTTGTGACGAGGCTCAATATCACCTCGACTTGTTAGCCAACTAGCAACCCAATGAGGTCACACTCCACATCATCATCCTACATGGTCGAGGTAAGGTCATATATAAGGTAGCTTAGGTGATGTACCATCTAATTGGGTTCCATATAGAGGCCGGCCTCCATGGCCTAGGCGAGGTGCTACGCATGGTGCAAGGAAAGAATTTGAGGCAACCCACCTTTTCATTCAATGAAAGACACATCCCACTTCACATTTTCCTTTAAGAAATCTTTTGTACAAGATCTACCTATGATTGATTGATGTGACATCTCTGTAGCAGGTGCATAAAGGTCAAATCGTCAATCTATAAATCAGAGGTTAGACCTAGGCGCAATGTGGTTACTTTTCAGAAACATAAAATGATGCCCAGCGTAGGATGGATGGATTAACACCTAGAAGAGAACACCTCGATCATCAAGATGAGGCTATGTGTCTTTCCATCCAATGGTTAGTATCACACCACTTTTATTATAAAAGCTCGCATCTAGTGCCATTTAAAGGTAATGCAACTTTATACACTCAAACTATAAACTTGCTCTCACATTTTTCTATACACTCTCTTGAGTCCGACCCCCCAACACTTAGTGGCTCATGTTTTAAGCATGTCTCATACCCAAACATTTATATATTGGCTGACTTTACAGTCGTAGTGCTAATGGTCATCTCCTCCACTATTGGAGAAGATCACATAAGACTTATGATTAGTCCAAGTATGCAGCAACAATGCTTTCATGAACATAAGAGGAGTTAGGATATGGTGGCCGTATTCCCATACAAAAATTGAGGTCAACAATAAAATAGAGTCGAGACAAGAACTAAGGCCTTATTTGATACACCATTTTTTTCCATGGAAGTTGGAAAACAAATTTCATTTCCCACTTTTGGCCTGTTTGATATCACTTTTTTTCATGGAGTTGATTTTCCATTTTTCCTCCACACAAACACATTTTTCTTGATTTTGTGGAATTGGTTTTCCCACCGTCTAGGTGGTTTTTTGTTTTCCATCGTTTTTTTTTTTTTTTTTTTTTTTTGGCAATAGAAACAAATTATATTCTCAATTGTAAAAAAAAAAAAATAAATAAATAAAAATTATCCTTTTTAATTGACAATTTTCATATAAAACAAAGTCAAATGAACACCAAAAAAATTTCAATTTTTTTTTTTTTTTGCAATTCAAACAAATTTTATCCCCAATTGTAAGAAATTTTATCCCTTTAATTGACTATTTTCATGAAAAACAAAGGCAAACGAATACAAAAAAATAGAAAATTTCAACATTTTTCAGGTGAAAAATTATATCAATCAAACACAATTAATTGACAATTTTTTGTAAAACAAGTTATAGACAATTCAATTCCCTACAATTCATTTTCTTTCCACCCAAATTCCATATTTGAATCAAACAAACTCTAAGTTCAATGAAGTAGGGAATCTTCGCCCCCATCAAGAGAAAAATGGAAGACGAACTAGGATGGGGCTTTTGCCGTCTCCATCCACAAATTATATTTTGCAACCCATCAAAACTGATTTTTCCATTAATTATAATTTCTTCTCGACTTCACCATCACCTCCACCCAATCTCACTATGTTTAACGTTAAATTAAACTGAAAACAATGTGAAATTTAAGCAAAATATACAAGTTCCTTATCTTTCTAATGAAAAAATATGGATCATGCATGACGACATCCTGCAAAGAAGGGACCACAAATTAAAAAGAACTCGTTTCAATCATTTTTAAACAGGAAATATAAGGTAATTTCCTACAAAACGCGTCTTTGACTACATTAGGCCATTATGTAGCATAATTTGTATGTTAGTCCACTTTCTAGAATTGCAATCAGTTGAGAAATACTTATTTAAGAAACTGTTTTGTAATAAACTAAACTTTAAACTTGACTATAGTAAGAGGACGAAGAATCATATAATAGGTAAATTTCATTGATGGGTTCTGAATTTTCAACAAAACCTCAATAGAGTCACAAAACTTTATTTTGTAACTAATTTGTCCCAAGTTACTAAACTTCAATTTAGTTTTAAATTTCACTATATTGTATTACTTATAATCTTCCAAATTGAAGAAAATTGCCTAATTGATAGCTATATAGCAATGGATCTTCCACATAATCATTGTGTATTATGTCAATTTAGCATTACTTCATGTCATCTCTAATCTTTTGAATCGAAAGACAATATTATATGTAACCCTCATTTTACCACTTTCTTTTTTAGGGGTGCTACGTAATGTGTTAGTAACTATATGGATGCCAACTAAGCAGTTTTCTTCAATTTGGGAATGATATGTGACAGAGTGATGAAATTTGAAATTAATTTTTTTTTGGGGTGCCACGTAGTGTCAGTTACTGTATGGCACCAACTTAGCAATTTCAATCAATTTTGGACATGATGTGATGATATGTGAATGAGTAGTGAAATTTGAAACTAAATGGAAGTTCAGTGTAACGATGAGATTTAACTGAAATTTCAGGAACTGTGGAGTGAATTCATCCTTATTTAAATAATCAAGTAGAGCGTCACAGTAGTTGTAAGTTGTAAGTTGTATCTTCTGTTGTAAAATATTACATGTTGATTCCTCTGAAATTCAAAACTTAGTGTACTTCTTTGGTGGATGAAATTAGTCCTACATCATTAAAAAATTTATCTTATTAATTTTTGGCAATTTAAGATGGACTTAAAAAATTAAACAGTGAAGTGAAGATGAAACTACTTGTTCAATTTCTCAGAAAATACCTGCATCAGACAAGTGCTAATATAAATTCGATAGTTCATGTTACTAAAGAAGGTTAAGAAAGCATTGAGTCACAAATGTCTGTGCCCAAGTATCCTGGGTTGTCCGAAGAATTTGAGAATTATGAGACTGCAGAAACAATGGACCCACAGCTATACAGGGCGACAACAGACGGTGACATTCTTGAATTCGTGAGGGCAATGGAACATGTGACCGTCGACAGGCATCACGATCCGCCAGCTACCTGCGTCCAACTTGGGCCTCAAAAGACGACAGTTCTTCATATAGCAACGAGCTTTGGGCATCACGAAATTGTTAAACTTATATGCAAGGATTTATCATTCTTGGCTGCTGACAAGAATGCGAGAGGAGATACTGCACTCCACATTGCAGCAAGAGCTGGAGATTTACTGATGGTGCAGATATTAATTCATTCAGATTACAAAGAAGGTGGTTTAGGAGAAAAGAATGAGAAAGGCAATACGGCTCTACATGAAGCTTTGAGATTTGGCCGTGAGGAAGTGGCTCGAATTTTAATCAAGAAGAACCCAAATATGCTGTATTCGCTTAACAAGGAAGGCAAGTCTCTGCTGTATCTGGCTTCAGAAGCGGGATTTGTCACCATTGCCAAGCTCCTATTAGAGAATCCTGTGGGTAATTACAATGTTGGAGGAAAAACCGAAAACAAGTCACCAGTTTTTGCTGCGATCCTTAGTAGAAACATCGGTAAGTTAGGAGCAAAACCTCTCTTTTTTTCCTCTCTCTTGTTCTTCTTCAGTCCTCAATAGTGCTGAGAGTGCCTTTTTTTCTTTTTTCTATAATTTTAGATGTTCTAAACTTACTGTGGGAAAGGGACCAATCCTCCTTCCAATTAAGAAGTGGGAATGGAAAAAATGCTCTTCATGTTGCTGTATGCACCGAATATAAGGATGGAGTAAACTTCTTATTGAACAAGCATCATTACTTTGCTTACCAGAAAGACAAACGGGGATTCTTCCCCATTCATTCAGCATCCCAGAAAGGCTTCATCGACATATTCAAATTGATTCTTCATAATCGCCCAGATACACGGGAACTACTGGCTATGCGTGGACAAAACATACTTCATATTGCAGCTAGAAGTGGAAAGTACAAAATTGTGGACATCATGCTCAAAATGCCAGAGCTGGAGAAGCTTATTAACGAAAAAGATGCAGACGGAAATACACCTTTGCATTTGGCAACGATTTACGGGCATCCCAAGTTGGTGCACACTCTAATAAGGGATGAAAGAGAGTGATTCTTGAGCTGGTAAACAATAACCATCAGACAGCACTTGACATTGCTGCAGAACATATGGAATCAGAAATGGCATCGTTTCAGAAGGTAATCCCCTTTCATAGACAAAAATCGATACTGACTATTTAATACGTATTCAAATGCACTTGTCAATTTATAATTGCAGCGGCTAACATGGATGGCTTTACGAGTTATTCGTGCCCCACAAGCACGTCCAACAAAGAATTTCAGTAGTATAACTTTCAGGGTAGGGAACCAGACAGAAGAAGAACCTTGGAACGACAAGATCAATGTAATTCTGCTGGTGGCAACCGTTGTTGCAACAGTGACATTTACTGCAGGATTCACCATTCCCGGTGGCTATAACAATACAAATCCAGACCAAGGCATCGCGACCATGTTAGAAAAAGTGAAGTTTCAGGAATTTGTGATTTGTGACACATTGGCAATGTACAGCTCCATCATTGTTGCTGTTATTCTCTTATGGGCACAGCTGGGAGATACTAGTTCCAAGCATGTTGCCTTAAAATTGGCTGTTCCACCACTCGGTATAGCCCTTTTAATGATGTCTATAGCATTCATGGCAGGAGTGTACCTTGTAGTGAGCAAACTCAGTTGGCTTGCTAATGTTGTGTTGTTCATGGGCACTAACTTTGTCATTGCACTCGCGGTGCTCCTTATTCCTCTCTGTTTCACAGGATTATCAAACTACCGCATCTACTATTACATCTATTATTATCCATTGCTCCTGGTGTTATACACGGTTGGTACCTAAGCACAGCCACGCTGAAGTCCGGAATTGTCTATAAAGGATAAGTGTCTTACTTATCAAGTTGTAAATGTAAGGTATTAAAAATAATTTAGTGCTTCATTGGGGTCGGAGATCAATGATCTGTTGGTCGGTCAAGTTTCCACCACTGGAAAGATTGCAGCTGTAGTACTATACAGGTCTTGAAGGGTTAAGAGTACTACTCTTTATTCAGCAAGAAAAACAAAAAAATTGTGAGGATGTACATGTAAAATATATGAATGCCATGAAAAAGCTTTAAAACCGTGCTTGTATTATGTTATCCAAAAATAAAGCTTGAAACACATTGTTATCAGTTTTTCTTACTGTAACACTTGGTGCGTTCATCGTTCAAATGAAAGTTGAGTTCGACCATGATACACTTCACTATAATGTGAGTCCTCTTGTAGTAGTACATTTCAATCAAAGAAATATGTCCGCTCATTGGTGTAGCTGTCTGTAAATGATCTAAACTGAACGAATGGTTGAAAACGAGAAGCAAGCTATAGAAAAGCGAAGAGAGATTTCTCAATCACAATTAAACCCATTACGACAATGCCAATTATAGTACATACTGTCTTGGAGTTAAATCACTGCTGTTAGAAATTAAGTCAATTGTTATAACACAGTGATAGATCCGATACCACATGTCTTGAATATTAAAGGCGAGATATAGGCAATATAAAAATAACAATCACAATAACATAAGATTTACATGGAAACTCAATACGGGAAACAACTACAAGCAACAGGAGGAGAATTCACTAATAATCAATAATGAAGGATTACAAATGATCTATCCAGACCAAACTAAGAAGTTGGACAATTGGTCAATCTCAATATATGTTGCACACCACATATTAATAATCAAAGAATCCTTTATACACTAGGAGAATATAATATGATGAAGAGTCTAATATAAAGTGGAATCCAAATATAATAGGTCTAACAAACAATTGAGTATTTGAGTTGGAATAGGAGAGGAAAAAAAAAACTATCAAAAACGAGCAACAATCTCCTTATCCATCCTAGACTCCTTCAAGACTTCTTCTAGTCATACTATCAACTCACAATAGAATGCCAAATTAAATTCTCAATAAAATTCAGGTCACACCTAAATTCTAACAAATCTCCACCTTCACACGAATTCCACTACAAGGAATAAAATTTCAATTTTCAACAAGAATTCTCCAACTGGAGATGAATTTCACAGCAAGGATTAGAACTTAACGCTTCAACAAAAATTTTCCACCAAAACTTCTCTAACAAAATTCTCCACCTCTTCCAAAGAAGCCCCTAAGGGCAAATTCAACAAATGTCAACTGAATACAAGCACTGTTTATCAGTAGGATTACATTTGGGACCAAATTTGCTCGAATTATCACCACGAGCAACAAGTTCATCAAGATCACAACTACCTCCATATAATTTACCATATTTGCTCAAATTATCACCACAACCAACAAGATCACAACTAACTCCATGTAAGTCAATGTTCATTAAAGCATAAGCAACCAAATCAGTCTCACCGAAACTCTCTTGAGGCCTAATATCTCTTTTCTTCAATTTAGCGGCAGCTACATCAATCGTGACCATTAAACCTTAGAAAACATATAATTGGGACCTTCCCTACCCCTTTTATCACAGCTCAACCGGTACGTTGCTTCTCCTCCAGCGTCCAAACAAAAATCTTCCAGAACAAAAAATCTGGTGTTGCGATCTAAAAGTGGATATCAAACTCCATAATTGCCATCCTAAAACAATCAAAACCCATTTTATGTTTATCAAACATCGCTCTAATATAAAACCAAACTGCCGAACCTTAGCTCTGACGCCATTTGTTAGAAATTAAGTCAATTGTTATAACCCGGTGATAGATTTTATATCAGTTTGTTATGAATGAAGCAAGATATATGTACAAGATGAAATAAATCAAACAATCAAGAATACCAAGATTTTACGTGAAAACTCAAGAAGGGATAAAATCACGGGTGGATAAGGAGAATTTACTAATAGTCAAAATATGGATTGTTGTTACATGATTTGATGCTTTCAACCAAATCAAATGTTTTCTAATGCTATGAAGAGCTAACAAGTCGTAGAGTTTATATACAACCCTAATTATAGTGTTTTAGATGGAATGAGTATATTAAAATTCATCAAAATCTTGTAATAGGCCTAGATCGGACGTCACCACCGCTCGAGCGGTGCCTCTAGTGCTCGAGTGCCAAGCTCGCGTACAACGAACACCAGATTTCCTGTTTTGAGTACTAGGGCGGGAGATGAGCATAGAACGAGCCAAAATCCGCGAGACTTCTTCTCCTTGGTCCATCTTTAGACTTTCTCAAGGCCTCTTCAAGCAAACCTTGATACCCAACGAAATTCTAACAACTACTCTTCTTGTCGATTTGCAAAAAGTGATGACTATTATCTTCATTTTCCTAGTTTTTGAATGTCTTTTTACTCGATCTTTGATACTTCACTACATTGAATAGCATATTGTGAATAATATTATTTATCATCATGGATGTTTAATATCAGTTTAGATAAAACACTAATTTCATTAAATTACATGTTCAATTAATAAAAAGAAGTATAGCTCATTTAATAGAATCTATGTTATGTCGACACATAAACTGGTGTTCAACACCACTAGTCTTAAATAATATTATTTACATATTACTTCATCCGTCCCATAAAGATAGACTTGCTTGCTTTCATTTTCACACAGATTAAGAAATTTTAAGTAGGGCATGTTTGGTATGACTTTGCTTCTTGTAGATTGGCTTTGGGAAGAAGTTACTTTAATTTTTCTTTGAAAACTAATTTTAAAAACACTTTCTATTCTGTAAATACTTTTAGAAGAAGTCATATTGGATCAACTTTTTCTAAAAACTCATCTACCTCTTAGAAACACTTTTATAAAATTAGTCAAATGGGTCTAAAATTAACTTTTAAGTCTCAAAAGCTCTTTTTGACTTTTAAAAGCCATGTCAAACGTTCCCTTGATATAGTTGAATATATAATTTTTGCTTACATTTTTTTTTTCTAATACACATGTAAATTAAATAACAATTTAAATATAAATAATTCATATTTGTTGATGACAAAACACATTAAATATGAGTATACTAAAAAATTAAAAAATCAACTATACTATCAACAAGAAAGTGTTGTATAATTTGGAATATATGAAAAATAAAAACAAGTCTATCTTTACAACGGAATGAATAATAAATAGCAGGCAACAATACATCACAAGTACATTTAATATAAAATGGGTACAGCATATATCAAGTCCAACCAATTACTTCCTTCAATGAAATAAAAAATGTTCGTCTATGAACCGCAAATTTTCCAACAGAAGAAGAATAAATTTATGTACCAAAATAAATTATTTATTTGAATAATGTTTTACAGAAAAAAGAATAGAAATTGCATGTGTATTCATTTTTAATTTATTCGGGGTGTGCGCACGCGTGTGTGTGATATGCCATTATAAGAGTTGCTATATGCCCGATAGTAGTGTCATTTTCAATGTTTTAACATTTTCATTCACAATTGTTTGGCATTAATGGATCAACCGTGTTAATCACTCAGTCAGAAATAGATTACTATTTGCAAAGAAAGAAAATACATGGTCAATGAAATCACCCCACCTTTTCACACTTCAATCTAAGCTAATTCAAGTTCTAGCAAAACTTTAATTTGTCTCAAATTAAAATTTATAATTAAAATTGCATTTTTAAATTTTAATTTAGTTTTAAATTACATTAATCCCTCATCAGTCATATTCTAAATAGATGAAAATTATTTAATAAGTAGTTATAATACAGTAAATATTTCACGTAATTGGTGTGACATGCCAATTTATCCAAAGACGTTGTCATAAATTCTAGTTTAGGGTGTGTTCGGTATCAATTAAAATCTAATTAAAATTGAAAATATAGCCGTAATTGGGTCCCACTCGTCTAATAAAAGTCAACAATAACGGCTAGTTTTTCAATTTTAATCCGATTTTAATCTCTACCGAACACACCCTTAATTAGTTTTTACTTTTAGAATACTGCATAAAGATTAAGTGAAAAATAGATTAGTTTACAATGGGTTCGTGAGCTTGCATGACCACGTCCAAGTCGAGCTAGTGATTGGACTCATGAACCGGGCGCAAGCTCGACCAAGTTAATTCATTGCGTTTGGCTACTTCTTTGTATCATTAAAAAGGGGGGGGGGGGGGGGGGGGGGGGGTGAAATCAAATTTTCAAATTAAAAAAAAAAAAAAAAAAAAAAGGCTCACGAGTGGCTTGCCTTAGCATAGTCCGACATGTAGTGGTGGCAATTGAGCCGAGTAACTCGTGGGTTCGTGAGCTCGGCTCGTTTAAAACGAGTTACGAGCCGTTTGGACTAGTAAAAAAGAGTCCAAGCCGAACTTTGAAAATGTCAGACGAGCCGAGCTCGACTCTTGAAGTAGACGAGCTGCTCGTGGGCTCAATTTGACGAGCCACGAGTCGGCTCGGCCGGCTCGTGGCTCGTCAATTTTTTTAAAAAAAATAAAAAAATTTAGAAAATGTGTCTTATATATTATTTAAAAATAAAAAAAAATAAAAAATAGTCGAGCTCACGGGCCGAGCTGGAGCTCGACTCGTTCTGACACACGAGCCACGAGCTCGTGGACCGAGTCGAGCTCAACTTTTTTTTTCACGAGCCGAGTCGCTTGACTCGACCCATTGCCATCACTGCCGACATGCGATCATTGGTTGAGTCCAAGCTTTGCTATTGATAAGTGAGTCACTCAAAACTCGACTCAGCTCGACAAATTGTTATCTCCCCCCAAAGTGCTTAATTATTAAAATATTCATACACAATAAATCATCTAAACGAATTAAAAAACAAGAAACTATTGTCCTCTCGTCTCCAAATCCAATAAAACAAAAATAATTAACGGTAGAATGATCTAATTCCCTGTAATGACTAAACTACCCTTGTGCTTTGACTATAATCGAACAAGTTGATACCGTCATGCGGATTTAACGCCTTAACTGTCGGTGGGCCCATTCAAAAAGTAGTGGCACCATCGTGATTAATATAATCAGAGTGGGCATAAAAAGTTGAACATTTTATACAAAGACAAATCGGTCCCTATTGCACATGCCAACTTTTTGCAGCCTTATATTTCCACACAAGACTACGAAATCAACTGCAGAGTTTCAGTACATACAGACCTAATTAAACTGGTGGCAGACCTCCAGTTATACTTCTCTACCTCGGCTCCTTCGCCTCCTTGAAACTGGTGGTTGAGTGGTGGCGCTGATCTACATTCCACTTACATTATGGAGGGTCGCCGCCATTTAGCCCATTTCTTGATGCCTGTCATGCTAGTGTTGTTTCGTAGCTTGGCGGCCGCCGGTGGGCCTCTCCGGGAAGTTGCTGACCTACATTGGTATCCCGCCACCGCCACTTGGTACGGAAGCCCCGAAGGCGACGGCAGTGACGGTATAATATGCTCCCACCATGCTCCGTTTATAATTTTGTATATTACATTTTAATAATTTTTTGTTTTGGTGAAGGTGGGGCTTGTGGTTACGGGTCATTGGTGGATGTGAAGCCATTCAGGGCTCGAGTCGGGGCAGTGAGCCCGGTATTATTTAAAAACGGGGAAGGGTGCGGGGCGTGCTATAAAGTGAGGTGCTTGGACAAGTCAATATGCTCTCGAAGGGCCGTGACAGTCATTATAACGGATGAGTGCCCCGGTGGTTATTGCTCCAACGGCCGCACCCACTTCGACCTTAGCGGTGCCGCCTTCGGACGAATGGCTGTCGCCGGTGCTGGTGGCGGGTTGCGCAACCGTGGCGAAATTTCCGTAATCTACCGACGGTAAGTTGTACTAGACTAGAGTACAGTGACTTGTAACGGTCTTGTTCTGTTTTGTCATTTTGAGATGAATTAAACTACTTTGCCTTTATAGGTGACCTCAAGCATGACCTCGACCTCACTAATCCTCTCTCATGGAGGGAAAAAATATTAAATTTAATGAGATGGGACCCGACCTTCATGTGAGAGGAGTGGTGGGGCCGAGGTCATGCTTGAGGTCATCCATAATGGTAAGGTAACATGATTATTTTGAGATTTAATGTGGTCAAAATCTCAACTGACTATACAGCTCAGATATTATAAACTATTGAGACAATATTCTGTGGCCACGTATTAGGAGACAAATGTTAGATATAAAATGAATTTTAATTTTTTTCCAATTATAAAGGGCAAAAAAAAAACAATTATTTTAGGTACAAATTCTAGTAATTTTGTCGTAAATTTGCAGGACGCCATGCAAGTATCCTGGGAAAGATATTGCTTTTCATGTCAATGAAGGTTCAACTGATTATTGGCTCTCACTTTTAGTTGAATTCGAAGATGGAGATGGTGACGTTGGGTCGATGCATATAAGACAGGTAAACATATCATTTCATAATTCGGCGCGCTTAACATATCTAATCCAATCCATAATTAGAGGAATGCGATGTAAAATTCACTATAGGAATTGAACAAAAGATATTTTATTTGATGTGATTTATAGTCAAAGAAGCTTCACTTTTACAGTTATCTAAAGGGAAGCTCTTAAAGTCAGGGAATATACATACACAATTCCAGATGTTTAGGAATATAAACTAAAGTTTATGACTTTAGATTCACGTTGCCCGGCAGACATGAAACATTGTCAAAAGAAACTCAATTGCTTGCTTTAATTCAAAGAAGTGCTACATGTACATCATGCTTGTACAACATGGTGTACAATCCCCTCATAATGGGGGCTCATGTTTTTTTACTATGATGGGCCCCCTCATGTGAAAGGACTATAAACCATGGTGTACAAACAGCAATTTTTTAATACAGATCCCAATTGGAAAACTTTTTGTCAATTTTGTTTAGTCGAGCGTATATGCATTTTAATTTCTCTAGTGGACAATTTGTTCCAACACGCCTCCTACTTTTGTAATGGGATTTCTACTTCTAGTGTACACTATGAAGTACCATTTCCCCCATTAACTTTTTGTTTGGTCAAATAATAATATGAAATGCAGGCAAATTCGAATGAATGGCTAGAGATGACACATTTATGGGGTGCAAATTGGTGCATTATTGGGGGACCCTTAAGAGGACCATTTTCTGTAAAGTTAACAACACTATCAACAGGAAGAAGTCTATCTGCAAGGGATATTATTCCCAGAAATTGGTCTCCCAAAGCCACTTACACATCCCGCCTCAACTTCTACTAAAAAACAGTGAAATTTTTTTCACGCGAAAGAGGCATCAAATGGTGTTTCTTTTTGTTATGTTGGGATCCCTTTTTTTCCTGCTTTCTGTAGTGTGTGTGTGTGTGTCAGAAAGTGGATGTGAGAATTAATTATCGAATTAAATGTAAAGTCACTCCGCTGTGTTCTGTTATGTTACGTAGCCCTCTCCAAAGGGAGAGAGTGCGATTTTAAGTGTGGTGTGTAATTTAATGTAATGTTGGGTAGTTAGCCCTTTGTTTGGACCAAACAGATATGGTTGTTTGCTTGCTATGCCATTGGGTATATGATGTGGGAAACTTGTTTTTTAATAAGATTTTCGTATTATTCCCCATATTTTTGTTCAATTTTGGATTATTATTCCGGTAATAGTTTGGGTGTGTCATTACAATAAATTATTTTTTCTCAGTATTGGTATACAAACTAGTCTAATCTAGCATGTGACAACAACTTTATTTATTTCATTTGTGTGCTTTATTAATTTGGGAAAAATTTCATTTTGGATTCCATTGGAAAGAGAATAAAGCAATAATATAAAGAGAGAAATCAGAAGATCACAAAGAAATGATTCCATCAAGTACAACAGGAAATCAAGACCCTTGACAGAGTAGGTAGTCCATCTAACCCCTGTTTGAACCACATTATTTGAGAAATAATGTATTTTTACTGTTGATGTGATGAGAAATATGTGATTGAAAAAAATAAAAAAAATTATTGATATGATGAAAAATATTATTTTATTGAAAAATATGTGATTAAAAATTAGTAGAAAAATGAGAATGAGAAAAATAATGTAACTCAAACAGGGCTAACTTCTTTCAAAGGTTCCCTTTAAAAGTGTAAGATTTGGAAGAGTTGAAGTTCTTCCAGTTGTGCGGAAGTTAAGGTTCAATGGTGTGAAGAATGGTTGGTTCTTCCTTTCTACAGGATGATCATCTTCATTTGTGAAGAACAATGGAATCGAGGGAGTTGGAGCTTAACTTTAGCTCAACAAAAAATGGAGTTAACAACTCAATAAATGTGTATTTTCTATGTGGGTGAACATGGCAGTGGAGATAAACATAAAATACATGAACATAAATGAAGTAAAAAAATATAAACATTTAACAAACTCGCTCTGCTGATTTATCACCAGCAGAGGAGACGAGAGAGAGAGAGAGAGAGTAAATACTACATTTTGAATATAATTTTGTATTATTTTTTGTACATAATTGAGCTCCACAATGGAGCATATATATAAAAAAGATATGGAAGTCATACTACTACCTAACCACATGCCATACTCCCCTTATTTTAGGACTATTACAATGCCTAAATATTTTCATCACATGTCTAGTTAGATTACTACCAAGCTAGAACAATAAACTTGAACCACAATATTACAAATAATTTGTTTGACAATATAGTGTCAATACCCAACAAACTCCCCTCTGACACTTTGATTGGAAAACAAATTTTTGTGTCAAAATCTTTCAAAATTTCGATTCATTCTTCATTAGATTTGCTCTTCACTTTTCTTCATTTTCCCTTCATCTTTCTGGTCATTGCTGCTATTGATGTGTTGCTGAAATTGTGCGTTTCAAATACCGATTTTCTTCAATTTTTCAATGCATACCGGATTTCATGGTTTTGCATATCGGATATGGTGGTTCGCATGCCGTATATCAGTGTTCTCATACCGAATTTGGGCATTCTTTCAGCAGATACCGAATTTCAGTGTTTGCATACCGTATATGGTTGCTGCATATCAGATTTCATCATTTTAACACTAGTTTTTGCTGTTTTTCAGCTTCTTCTTAAACATTTAACTCCCTTTTTTGGTTTCTCAACTTTGAACAATACTTGCAAGATCTTTTGCAAGATCAACAAGATCAAGATGATCTTTTTTTTTATGAACAAACGATTAGACGTTTAACACAACAAGGGACTGCTGGTATTCCTCTAGTCACAGCATTTAACACCTCAAGAAACTCAGGCTCTTTCACCTGGTTTTGTCCAAGAGTTTAACCATTTTTGGGCTATCACTACAAGGTTTCATGGGGCTGTTTCTGATAAAAAAAAATGAGATTCCTTCCACTTAAGGAAGAGCTCGAAAATCTGGTCATTTTTCTCACTGAAAAAGTTTAGCTACTTGTTAACTGAGCCTGATCATCCATGGATCTTCCCAGATCTGAGCTGAAACAACAAATATGGCAACTCTCTTCAAGAGTACTCGAAAAAATGATAAAAATACCAAGAGAAAAGGGGGTGAAGAAACTGATTTTTTTGTTCAGATTTTGGCAACGCATTTTGAAGCATTTTTTGTTGGCCCCTTAAGAGCATTTGAGGCTCTGATACCATTTGTAAGATCTGGAAGAGTCGAAACTCTTCCAGTTGTGCAGAAGTTAAGGTTCAATGGTGTGAAGAATGGTTGGTTCTTCCTTACTACAGGATGAACATCTTCATTTGTGAAGATCAATGGAATCGGGAGTTGGAGCTCAACTTTAGCTCAACAAAAAATGGAGTTAACAACTCAATAAATGTGTGGTTTCAATGTGGGTGAAGATGGCAATGGAGATAAACATAAAATACATGAACATAAAAAAAGTAAAAAACATAAATATTTAACAAATTCACTCTGCAGAGGAGACGAGAGAGAGAGTAAAGACTACATTTTGAATATAATTTTGTATTGATTATTTTTTGTACATCATTGAGCTCCACAATGGAGCATATATATAAAAAAAGATATGGAAAGTCGTACGGCTACCTAACCACATGCCATACTCCCTTTATCTTAGGCTGATACAACGTCTAAATATTTAAATATTTTCTTCACATGTCTAGTTGGATTACTACCAAACTAGAACAATAAACTTGAACCACAATATTACAAATAATTTGTTTGACAACATAGTGTCAATACCCAACAAAAAGGAGTAATTCAAACTTCCAAAGTACTCCTAAGAGTTTTCAAGGGATTTTTGTTGCACAAACATTGTTACTAATAAAAATTTTTACACACTAATACTAATCAAGAAATCAGTTCGTTAAAGTAACAATGCAAGTGTACAAAATTATGTTTGATTTGTACTTGTATGTTTTGATTCATTTTGAGTCTTTGACTTTGGTACTATAGTGCCTATCATTTATACATCTTTTTCTTTTTGTTAGCCCGAGTATGCTCAGAGTAGATTTATTTCACTTGGTTCTTGATTGTCCAGATACGCCCGGTGTACTTGTACATAAATTTTTATATAGAGTAATTAATATTTACCCAAAAATAAAACAATGCAGGCATACTGTTTGTATGTAGATTTTGTATGCAGAGAGGATATGTGGATTGCAAGCCTAGAAAAATTTAGAATCGAAATTATGTCATTTTCATCATAAACGAACTTGGGCATTTAAGTGTTACACGATCGCTCATCGGGATCGAAATGTGTGAATCATCTCCCGAATTTGGTGGGTATGCCATTCACGAAACCAAATTGATGCTTCATGTTGTAAGTGCTATCTTAGTTAGGAGTCGTCCAACCAAGGTGATTGAACATCCTCCACTCAAGAGGGAGTCATTACGGGCCTTCTAGGCTCGACCTTGATCACATTTCATACTGCTTGAAAGGCTCGGCCAGCTAGACCATCTTTCCTATTGGCCGAGCCTTGTAGGTTTGCTTGACCAATTTTTTTGCTTGCCGAGCCCAATCTGCCCCTCAATGTTTTTCAGTTGTTTGGGGCTTGGACCTTTCATACATATCTGGAAATTGAAACATGCAGCTATTTTCAACTATAAGACGGTATTATATTACATACTTTAGAGTCGAAAAGAATATTTACTAAAGTTCGAAAAATTCAAATGTTCACCTCGAATGTCCAACTTCACTATGTTGTGCTTTTATCATCATGTTATTTTTCATATAAAGTATTTAAAAAAATATTAGACATTGAATAACACTCGAGAAATATCTCACATATCCTGTTTCTTTAATAAGTTTTGGTTTAGTTTACTCCAACATACAAACACGTTGCAATGGTTTCTTTTTATACTAATTACAGATTCTTGAACATAGTTTTCTTGCAGCATTTGAATGAACCCTACCGCATCTTATGGCAATTTTCCTCTGCCCAAAATTAAGCAGCGTTTGTTGACTTCAACAAAAGTAAGAAAACTTAAAAGCTAAAAAGTTATTAAAGTAGCTTTTACAACAATTTCATATACACGCATTCATACACGTGTAAAAGTAGGAATTGAGATATGTTGTCCTTGTTTCATTGCTCATCCACAAATCCACAAATTTTTTATACCTCTTTGTGGATAATATAATACTACGTGTGCACACGGATTCCCCCCCCCCCCCCCCCCCCCCCCCCCCCCCCCCCTCCCCCCTCCCACATGAAGGGAGGTTCACAAATATTTTATTGTGTGTGGGCCCCTTCATATAAGGAGGATGTAAACTCATATGTATACCATTATGTACATGTAGCATTATCCTTGTAGACAATATAACCTTTAGTATAACGTGTTAACGTCTTCTCATTGGGCTTGTGTACCAAGGTGTAAAAAAAATATCTGGGACAATCAAGTGAAGACAGTATATCTCAACTCATAAAATAGACGCAAACAATTATATGTTCTTTTTCTTGCATTACAATATTGAGGGGATGTTCTATAGGACAAATCTGAGAGAAGATATAAATGCACAAACTGCAGTTAACTTGATGCCTCGCATGGGAAAGAACACTATCTTAACGTCTTCTCATTTGTTAACAAGGATTTGGGTAACAATTGGGGAAATAAGATCTCATCTCGTAGTACACTTATGTTAGCCTCTTCTTATTTGCTAACAAGGCTTATGGATCGACAGATAAAAAATTTACTAGGAGATCAATCAAGTGAAGACAGTTGATCTCGACTCATAGTAGAACACCGACACAATTACATGTTTTTTCTCTTACATACATTATAACTTTGTGGGGATATTATATGGGCTAAGTCTGACACAAGATATGAATGCAGAAACTGCAGTTTAGTTGATGGCTCACATGGGAAAGAACAAGTGGTTTGAAAACGGAGCAACGTTCAGAAATTTGTAATTAAGAAGAAAATACTGATGAAGACCACACGTGAAAACTGGCCCACAATGTCTTGGATATTTTGATTCTTTCATGTGAAAGCTGTTGTCCAATTCTTCCCTCACATGGTCCTTGTCCAAAATCCTCCCAAATTAGAGGAGAATTAAAGCCCTCCATTGTACTTGTCTACCATGCCATATGTTGCTCGGGCTCTCTATTTTAGAAAGGGTATTCGCTTTGAATACACGTGAGAAAGATAAGGATATGAGATCCTTTCGAGATCATCTATGTTGTTTTTATTATTTTAATACTCTATTTAAAATCGTTATTGCATTTGTATTTACAATTCTACATTCATATCAATTTGCAATTTAATTTCTTATAGGTTTATAGTTATGCATATAAATATACATACGAGAATGATTCAGATATAATGACAAAGCATTTGTGTATAGAGAAACTACCAGTATGTAGAAAGAAAGCGGGTTTGGTGAAGTCCCTCACGTAATCGGGAAGGGAGAGATTTGTTGGGTGTTCCCTCTACGTGAGGGAACATGTTTTGTGGTAAGTGGCCAATTTACATCTGAGGCCCAAAAACCCATTAAACCAAATAAAAGTCCAAGACAAATGAGAGAGAGAAAGAGAAAGGGACTGTAGCTACTTTCTTCCAAAACAGAGAGAAAACGGGAGAAAGAGATTGAACGAATTTCAGCTCTTCTTGCCAACGATCGGAGGCTCATTTGTGATCCGATTAAACTGAAATTTCAGTATGTTGTTTCTGACGAAGAAGGCTATGCTTTGACCGGAGCTGATCATCCAAACTCCTCTCCATTTCTCTAGGCTTTACACACTTGTTTAGTGAGATTTCTCTTTATTATTGTGTGTATCTATCTTATGATGATGTCGTTGTTGATATCCAAGAATAATATGTGTTCTTGATGTATTGGTAGCCTCTAGAGTGTGTTCTAGAGAGGGTTAACTGTGTCTCTCATTATTTTTATAGTGGAAGGCTTTTACTGGACTAGGTCCCAGGGTTTTTCATTTTATAGGTTTTTCCGTCAACAAATTCTTGTGTTCAATTGTTAAATTGTGAGTTATTGGAATCAAGTATTATTATTACTGCCATTTTAAATTCTGCACAGTGGAGGGGTTGTGATATTGCTTCTGCTGATTGTCTTACTGGTTCAACCCCAACAATATACATATCTAAAAAGTTGCAGCTAAAACTACAAGTATATAAAATGTAAGAAATTTTGGATTTTTAAAACATACCAACGTTCCTTCCATATTCAATTTTCTATCTTAATCATTATTAAAAGTGGTGCTCAATGACAATCTTTCAATTCAATTCTTGTACTAAAAGCGTTGCTTCACTAGGACATGCAACCCATAACTTTCTTCGCTGTAAATTCTTAATATACATATGGTTCAATCGTCAAAGATATGTTTAAATCATATTACCATACAGTCTTCTAGTACTTAACATTAAAAACACTCATTTTCACCCTCAAAATATGTTGGGGTATTGTGTGTGCGTTTGCAAATTATAATTGAAACTAAAGCAAAAAATAAATCAATGTAAAACTTACTTGAAATGAAAACAAAAGTTACAAAAAAATGAAAAACAAAATGAAGAATGTAAAATCGAGGCAAGTGTTCAACGTTTTGTCTTTAAGATGGATTTGCTCTGTAACGGTGCTTATGAGCCTTGACAATCCTCTCCCAGGATGCGATGGTTCCTCCTTACAATAGAAGCACTTTGGGACTTCTAGGAAACAGCAAACTCAAAACAGAATTTTTTTTTCTCTACTATTTTGATGTTTTTGATGTATTGTTTTGATGCAAAGCAATCAATGAATGTTATATGGAATTTTAGACCACCGAGTATATCCAATTTATAGAGGTTGATGGATAGTAGTAGAAGAGATGCGCAACAAAATTCAACATGTTTCATGAAGGGATGCAGCCCTTCAACTGCCCGATTGGGCCCTCAAGCACCCAAAGCAAGGACGTGTTGCTCACTAGCCGCCAAGCGGCCACTTGAACAACAAACTTATATAGCCAAATTTTCCTTTTTTATTCTACATTTGAACAATAATTTTTCATTCATCCAAAATTGATTTTGAGATTCCAAATATATTATGATTATCTACTCGACAAGTAGATCAAGTCAGTCTATTCACTTATGTAATTTGATTATCTGAACCTATCCTAATATTTGGCTGAATTGATACAAAATAAATTTTTATTGACTTTAATCAAATTCCAACAATCTATCACATGAATAAAAATTATCAGATATGCAAACGTTAATGAAAACACTAGTAGAGACAAGGGGAAAGACATCATATCAGGAGAGGCAACTTCTGGCTTTGAACTTGCCTTAGTGAAATATTATTGAATTTATTTGGCTAATTAGTGAACCCGCTTTCCTCACAGATGAAGTAGTTACATTTGAGTTTCTTAGTACTCTTGTAGTTGTCATTCTTTGGTGCATCGCCCGCGAGCTTTATCTCCTTGTTGATCCTTGAACCGAATTCCATTACATTGGCTTTTGCTTGCCCAATTTGAACACCTAATTTCTTTTCAGTCTTTTTTAGGAGTGTCAACGAGTCGAGCCGAGCCGAGCGATTCGTTAGCCCAAAATCAAGTCTCGAGCTCGATGAATCGAGCTTTTTACGGGTCCGAGCCGAGCCGAGCAGGGCAAAAGCTCGTTGAAAAAACTTGACTCGGCTCGGCTCGGGCTTTTTCGAGCCGATCCGGGCCGAGCCCGTTCTGTTTATTTATTTTTTTATTCTTTATTTATAGGTATGAGATAGGTGTTTGGTAGACTCGCTTGAATGTCATCATATTATGTTAGACCCGTCACGATATTTCAAAAAATTCGTATAATGCTATTAAAGTGCTAATACTTGAGTCATGACCAATACTTGAATTGCATTAATATTTAATTATCTATGTTTAGCACATTAATGGAATAAAGTATACATCTTATGCTATACTACTATAACATTTTTTTTTTTTAAAATAAATAAATTTTTGCAAAACTATAACTTACAACCCTCCTCATTTTTTCGGGTTTGGGACCGACTACAATCAATGCAGGCTGAGTTAAAATTGTACACGAATAAAATATTTCGTATACAATTTTTCTTGAAACAAATAAATTTAAAAATTACATATGTTTTTGACATTAATTAATTTAAAAACTTACAATATCTTACAGTTGGATCTGTTGTAATTCTTCGACCATTATACTGTCAGCTAGTTCTTGAGTACGAAAATTCGCACATTCCCAGTCCTTCAAGCATATTAAAGCCTCCAATATATCTTCTTTTAGCCTTGATCGTTTGTCTGATAAAATTTAATCACCTTAACTAAATGCAGCCTCCGATGCCACCGCAGACACCGAAGGTGTTAGTAGATCACATGCAATTTTTGATACAATTGGATATTGCCTTTCGTTACACCTCCATTATGGTAAAAGACTAAATTCTTGCAATTCTTCTGGATTTAACATACTACGAATGTCTATTCACAAATACCTAGCTAATTTAGAGAGAATTTCTACATTTGTGCCATTAATATTTATTATTCTAGATATGGATGAACTAGAACTAAATGAAAGAACACTAGTATTGGTGTCCAAAAAAACTCCATAAATTATCTGAATTTCTTGAAATATTACTTGAAGAAGGATTTTGGGAAATAGAGCTACTCTGACCTTCTTTTTCAGTATAATAGTTATACATTTCATATAATGTTGATTCTATATGCACATGTGATAATTGCAAATTCTTGAAATTAGAAATCACATTTTAATAGTTTTTGTGCCATGTATATTAAGTCGAGGGTCCATCATCGAAGCTAAAACAAATAAAGAGAGCAATTCTTTCCAATATTTACGAAATTTTAATTCCATAGAGCGGACTACATCAACAAACAATGGCAAACTCCTATATTTATGAAATGCTTATGAAATATAGAAAAAATGATGTAAAACAAGTGAAGATGTAGGATAATAAACGGCGCTACATTCCTTTGTGGCGTCGAAAAAAGATTTAAAAAAATTCTTCACATAAAATGCAATAGACCATTCTCAATCTTCCAAATTATGTTTGGGTCCATATGTATGTTTACCATTATAATACATTGAAATAATTGTATTACAATTTTCACACGAATGTAACAAAAGATATGTAGAGTTCCATCTATGTGTTACATCAGTTACAACTGATTTCTCTGGTAAGCCATACTCTACACATAAACTGTTAAATGTTTGTTTTCTTGATGGTGACACAGTAATAAAATTTATTGCTTATCTAATTTTATCTAAAGATGATTTTATATGTTCTAATCCATCTTTGACAATCAAGTTGATAATGTGACATACACAACATTGATGAAAAAATAAACTTCCAAATATAGGGTTAAGATCATGAATAAATTTTTCAATAACACATTTGTTCACATTAGTATTATCAAAAGTGAAATTTCGAACCATATCTTGTATACCATATTCTTGTATAATTTCTTTTAAAACCATGTATTTATTAGTAGCATTATGAGGATATTCTACACATCTAAATGTAATAATTCTTTTATGTAGAATCCACAAGTGATCAATATAATGAGCTGTAGAAGCAATATAACATTTTTTATTACCACCGGTTCATAAATCAGAGGTAAACGATATTATACTATTAAAACTCTTTAGTTGTTCAATAGTAGTTTGTTTTCTTTTGTTATATAATTTTATACAATCTGAACGAAGCGTGTTTCTACAATAAGGAGTATACATGGGTTGAAGATATTGTTGCACAAGTTTGGTAAAGTGCTTTGACTCTATCATCGTAAGCGGCATCTCTGCAACAGCCACGTATGCAGTCATTCCTTCATGAAATCTTTCCTGTGAATATACAAATGTGGAAAGAGTATTATTAGAACCACCAAACACTAGTTCGGTCTATTTTGGGTCGTTATCGACTGGTTTTGTTTTGCAACTCCTTGTTATGTGCCTATTCAAATGCGTTGTGCTTGAATCGGACTTCCAACTAAGTTTTTTGCTGCAGTAATTGCAACATGCTTTCCAAATATCAACTCCATTTTGAACACCAACTTTTTTACGTGTCATGTGTTGCCAACAATCCGATAATTCTTTTTTTCGAACTTTTTATCTCGAGTACTTCTTCCTCTTCAATATCTTTCAAATCAATTGGAACATTTTGAGTTGCATATTCGTAGCCGGTTGGAGTACTCGAACTACCCCCAAACTGATTAATCTCATCACTGGTAAAATTCATCTATATTTAATGATTATTATAGACTAGAATAACAAAGAAACTAGAATATTTGAGCAAAGAAATTGAATATTAGAGCAAAAAAAAAAAAAACTAGAATATTAGGAAAGTGAATATTAGAGTAAAGATTAAAAAAGTAAGAAACTAAAATATTAGGAAAGTGAATATTAAAGCAAAGAAATTGGAGATTGAAGTTGAAATTATAATACTACAAGTTAAAATTCATTGAAAAAAATTGATATGAAACTAAAAAAATTTAACTCCTATTTATAAAAAAAAAAAAAAAAAAAAAAACCTTTTCAAATTTCAAATTTAAATTTGAATTTTTGAATTGTCAAATCAAAAATTTTATCATCTATATTTTTGTACAATTTACACTGTTAAATTCAATGTACAATCAACACTAAAGGCAGCGACGCAGCATACAATCCCATCTCTTTATAGCTGCTTGTTTTTTGCCCTTTGTTTTTTTAACTCACGGGCTTTTTCGGCCCCGTATGACGGGCCGGCCCAGGCTCGAGCCACGATTTCAAAACTTGGCTCGGCCCGAGCTTTGGCTCATTAGTCCCGAGCTGCGAGTAGAGCCCGGCTCAGGCTTTTCGCGGGCCGAGTCCGAGTTGCCCGAGCCGGCAAGCCTTTTTGCCACCACTAGTCTTTTTGTTGTCTTCTTCATCCTTAGTCGAACAATGAGTTCTTCCAAGTTCATTTCCTTGCATTTGTGATTAAAATAATATTTGAAATCTCTCCATGAAGGAAAGAGTTTCTCGATGATACCAGCAACTCAGAATGATTAACTCAATTTTATATTCTCGGCATGTATGTCATATAAAATAACTTGCAACGATGAATTTGTTCATGCCAGCATCTTCTGTTTTGTATTTTTTTCTCCAAAGATTCCAAAAATTCCTTTACAAACTACATAGTACCATACAGTGTATAGCGTGTTATCCAATCCATTTAGGATATAATTTTTGCATTGAAAGGCTGACATGCATCAAATGCGATAATCGAGTCACGATTATTCTCTACTTCTTGTAATGCAGAAAGATGCGATAAAGAAGCTTGCTAAATTCAAAATAGTGAGATATAACATCTTTTATTGTCATCTCTTAAAATCCACTCCGTTAAATTTCTCTGATTTTTCTCCATGTGGAAATGGAGCAGTTTGAAATGGTATACCCATTGGTGGAACTGCATTAGTTGTACCATTTGTTGTTTGACTCGAATTAATCCCAATTGTATGTATTTCTGTTATGAAAACAAAAGTTCAACACAATTAATAGAAGAAAGGAACAACAACGTTTTGCTTATTCCAAGGGCTGAATAGAATCAAAATATAACAAGTAAAACGACAAAAAAAACCGTATTAAACTTGTTGGGGGTATTGTGTGTGCGTTTGCAAATTATAATTGAAACTAAAGCAAATAATAAATCAAAATAAAACTTACTTGGAATGAAAACACAAGTTACAGTAAAATGAAGAACAAAATTAAGAATGCAAAACTAAGGCAATTGTTCAACACTATGTCTTTAAGACGAATTTGTCTCGTAACGGTGCTCACGGAGTCTTGACAATTGTATCCCAAGATACAATGATTCCTCATTGTAGTAGAAGCACTTCAAATTTCAAGAAAATGCGAAATCGAAATGGATTTTTCTCTATACTATTTTGATGTAAGAAAAACTACTTTGATGGAGTGTTTTGATGCCAAGCAATCAATGAATATGATATGAAATTTAAGACCACCAAGGATGTCCAATTTATAAAGGTTGAGGGGTTATGGCTAGAGAGACACGCCCCAAAATTCAGTATGTTTCATGAAGGGGCGGTTTTATATAGCCAAAATTCCATTTTTTCCTCCTATCTTTGGCAACAAGTTCTCATTCCTCTGGAATTAGTTTTGAATTTCAAATATAATACAATCATCTACTTGACGAGTAGAACAAGTTAGTCTTCTCACTTACGTGATTTGACTATTGGAACCCATCCGTATATTTGGCCGAAATTGATACAAAATCAACTTCTATTTACTTAACCAAATTCCAACAAAATATACAAAATAAATATGTAAAAGTGAAAGCCGCAGTTAAAGAATTTGGAGCATCCATCATATTAGAAACCAATAGTTCTGGCACTGTATGATTGTGTCAACAGAATGAGGCAACAATTAAATGTAACCGACAAGAAACCAAAATAAGTGTAATGTAAAAAGCAAGTAGTTAAAACAGAGCTCAGTGCAGCCTCTTTTGCAGAGAATAGGCGTCAAAGAGAGCTTCTTTTATTCCTTTGCTAGTGGTAAGATAACTAAATTAAGGATAAAGAAAACAAATAAAGGAATAAATAATTAATTAAACGAAGACCAGGTACCCATCAAGCGATAGAGGCAGCCTCCATCTCGGCTTCTTTATTATCTCCGGTAGCAGAAGATGCATCTGGCGTGGGTGTTTTAGGAGTACGACTTTTTGTCGCATCTTTAGCAGGTGAACCGGGCTTGTCTAACGCAGTAGCCAAAGAAGCTGTTGGAGTAGCATCTGTTACATCCTTCTCATCCTTCAGTTCATTTGGCGTTCCAACTTTCTCATTCTTGGCATCCTTCAGATCCTTCACGTCCTTCGCATCCTTCCCTCCCTTAGCATCTTTGCCATCTTTCTCAGGTTTGGGTGGGGGTGGTAACATATGGGGTGGGGGTGTCTGCTTCAACTTCAGAAGCATTTGACGCATTCTCGTGAGATCAGTGGGTTTCCCGGGCTTTGGCCCCTGAATAACCAAAACAGAAGGTTTCTTTTGCTCTTCTTTTTTCCCTCTTCTCTTCTCAAAATTGGGAACTTCACGAGGAATGATCTCCGCTATTGCTTTCCAATATTGTTGGTCAGCTTCCTTGTGGAACTTCTCTTGATTTTTAAAGTAAAGCTGCACAAAACAAATATCCAGTAGTTAATAAAAGTTTGCTTAAACTTTAAATAGAGGACATGAAGTTGGATGTTTGATCTTACTTTCTCTCTTTCCCTATTCTGAGCCTTGTTGGTCTCACAATTCTGTTTCCGTTTTTCATGGAACTGTTGCTTGTACTCCTCAGCTTCAGCAATAATCTGATTCCTCATCTCTTTCTCCTTCTTCTCCTTCTCCTCAAGATAAATGGCATTTTGACTACAACAAAAACGAAAGAAGTCTTAAGATCACAAATAGAATATCCATAACTTTTTATGCAATGGTTTAGTAAGATTCTACATTGAGAGGTTACCAGACCAAATACGAGTTCAGAAAATTACAATATAAACACTTATGAAGAACCATCTTCTCAAAGCCTTTTGTTCAGCTGAATAGTATATTGAAAAACAGTGAAAATTTGATATAGAGTCTCTGTTGATCTAACACATCATCAAAAAGTAGATAAAGACAATATTGCAATTCTGTTCTGATACACAAATGTTTACAAATCTTAACGTGTTCAGATTGGAAGCGAGTTGGGTAAAAAAAAAACAGATCTCAACGAATATATTCTGCGAATGAAACTGTGCTGAATATGACGAAGCAAAAAATTAATTTAACCAATGAATAAATGTTTCTAAGAACAGCAATCCTTAAATACAAACCGATAAAAAGGCCAAATGTAAGAGAAAGAAAAATGATAGGTTTCAGAACCTTGACACTAAGCTCTCATCGATACTCAAAGCATAAAACCCAATAGAAATTCCAGAATGCAGCAGGAACCATAGCCGGCAATAGACACCCTTCAGGGTCAACAATACAGGTATTGAGCTTGGTTAATCATTTCTATCAAAAACTTTAAATCCACCACACTATCCACTACATGCCTTCTAAAATATAATGGACAGAAGAACATTTAGTTTGAGTACTCTCTACGTAAAATCTGTTTTGCATCACATGAGGTGAAGAAAACAAAGCTAATTGTTCTCTAAATGTAAGACTAAACCCAACATTTGGCTCCGTTTTCACCAACTAAATACCTGTAAATTTGACTACAATCATATGTTTGGTCAACGATGGTTCTTCGAACCATTCAGGCTCCCAAAAAAATATATAGTACTTACAAACAAAGACTGTACATTGAATATCCGTTGTGTGACGCTGAGAAAATCTACCAGTTTATCTTAAAAGATACAAATGATATACAATTTATATCTCGTGTCAAAAATTTATGACAAGGAAAATATCAAGTTTCGACAGTTATGCACATTCATAATTTCTATCCACCATTATCATCACATTTTTATATACATTGTCTTTTATGAAACAATTCATCATTTTTATGGAAACTACTATTCAAGAAAATTGTTCAATGTGCAAGCAATTAGTCATACAAAAAAAACCAATAATGAAGCTATATTAGTTAGTGAAGACTAATACTAAAGTGTGTAACATACACGCTTACTAATTAGCAAACACCGGTTTCCTATACACTTTCTGAAAAACTAATCATTTTGGTTTTTGTATACAATACACTAACAATATGCATCTTGAACTATTCTCTGCCAATAACATTTTACCATGAATATTAAGAAAAATAGCATACTTAAGAGAGTCATAAAAATAAATTAACAGACATAAGCAGTGTATTTATATAGGCCTAGTTCCCAATAACTGTTCAGTCCTTTCTATTTATTGATTCATTGCTAGATCTAATGACATGCATATCTATAAAAGAAAAATAATTTAGTAAAATCCAGACGGATAAAACACCATCTAGTGATTATCAGTCAATTTTGTGATCCAAAGCAAATCAATTTCCATTCAAATTCACCCAAGATAAAAGCAAATACACATTTTCGATTACACATAACGAACACCAAAATGCTTACCTACGCCATTCACGAAAAGCATCTCCTTCCTCGCGCATCTCACTGGGATCAGGAAGCAACGGCCCATCAGGAGAGGGATCCTTGAAAAGCCCTTCATTGTCAGCTGCAGTATCATCCGGGTTCTCGTTCCCATTTGCATTACCACCAATGTCATTCTCCTGGAAAGGCGAGAGAGAGTACTCGGGATTCGGGGAGCCACCGAACCCATATCCCTCTGACGACTGCATGTTATTGTTAGTGTTCATCATGGGATCCCCGGAAAAGTCATCCATAGCCATAGGGGTTGGTTGTGGTGGAGGAGGCGGAGCTCCGTCATGGGCGTCGTCGTCAAAATCATAGTGCTGTGAAGGGACGTAGCCCATGTAGGAATCGTCGTCTGAGGGACGTGCATTTGGTTGGATCTCCTCGCCATCATTTTTTCCTGCGTAGCCCTCATCAAATGCATCCATTTTCTACAATTCTTTCTCTGTGTGTATATGTGAGTGTGATTGATTTGATGAGATCGGGGTGATCAAATTTGGAGAAGAAAGCGGTGGATAATAGGTGCTGTCAGCTGTGTTTCAGTTTGATTTGTTTTTGTTTCATGAAAATGAATATGAATATGTGACTTTATTTCATCAATGTGCTTCAAATAGCACCAAATAATTTGGTTTTAAATTCTTAAGAATCGAATCAAACTATGGTAATGGATCAAGGCATCGAGCTGAAATTGAACCTAGCTATTGTAATGGTAATGATCAGTGTTCTAAAAATCGCCATCGCCGACGCCTTGATGCGAAGCGTGACGAAAACACTTCGCATTGAGTTGAAGCGGAAATTAAGCGGTCAACGAGAATGTTGACATTAAGTCGTTGAATGTTGAAATTAAACGGTCAACGAAAACACATTCTCGTTGACCGCTTAATTTCCGCTTAAACTCAATGCAAAGCGTGATGAGGCGCGCATTAAGCAGTCAACATTCTCGTTGACCGCTTAATTTTTGCTTAGGCTCAAGTCGAATGGATCTTAATTATTATTTTTTTCTAAATAAATACTATTCATCTTCATTAAATGTACATTTTTTTTGTTTTGATGAAGAAGAAGATATTGAATTGAAGTCCGATAAAGAGTTAGATAAGATTTAAACTACAAGTTATCTATGTTATGTAATTATGATTTTGAAACTTATCTTTTTTGTAGAAATTATTAAGTACATACAAATATTTTATAATTTTAGATGTTTGGTATATATTATATGAATTATTGAATGTTTTTTTTATAATGATTTAAAATTTAAAATCAAAAAAACCTTTTTTTACGCATAAACTTCGCCTAGGCTCGTAAAACTTGAAGTTTGGTCCTAACCACGTTTTACGTTTTTTAGAACACTAGTAATGATATATGAAATTGAACACTACCGAAGACATTAACATCTAAACCTAGCTACGGTGATTGAACTAAGTTTTATTATTAGTGTATCGAGAATCAAAGATCAAGCGAAAAATCTTTACGGACGTTAGCTTCGAAATTGAAGCCTTCAAAGGATAATGGATTATCCACATGAAATAAACTGAATCACCTACGTGTCAATTAATTGACATTAAGTCGTTGAATCTTAAATGTCCTGCCGGTAATTTGATATGTGTTTTTAAATAATGATAAAATAATAATTCATTTGAATTTACTGCCAAACTGTCGTCAATAACAATATAAGTTGTTCGTCACTAAAATTTTGTCTATTACCTTCCTTTCTAGTAGTGTTGCTTTGTCGTGTCTTCTTCTTTATTTATTCACTTTAGGGATAATTGCAACTAAGGCCCAAATCTTGCAAACACTTGTAGACTTTTCTCTAACCTTTGAATCGTTGTAGCTGTTATCACTAACATTTTTAGTGGTAATAGCTGAGGCACCAAATGGACAATTTCCATATAATTTGCTGTCAGTTGACCCAAAATTTTGATTTTGATAGTATTTTATTCAATTTTAAAAGGGCAAAATAGTAAATACCTATTAATCACATTAAATAATTAAATAAAAAGATATAAATAAAAAATGCCCCATCGCATCCCACCCCAAACCAAAACCCCCCTTCAGCCATCAACACCATTGCTGCTCAGCCATATGAACGACACCCCACCGCAATCGCTATTGCTGTCACCACCACCACCAAGTTAAATCGCCAATTGCCATTGCAATATCCCAAAAAATGGCAACTTGCTCCAACATCCTAACCACTCAAAACCATAATCGACAATCGTCATCGCAGCAATAGCCAAAATCAAAAAGCAAAAACTAGCAGACACTTACTCAAATTTGTTACTCAACAAACTCCTTCCTTCAAATTTAATACAAGAGGGGACAATAAGACTATCGGATTCCAAAAACTCTTTATCTAACAATGACACGACCCGTACCGAATCGCCCTAGTGGACTCGACACGTGTCGTGCGCCGATGATAGATACCAGCCAAGTATTAGACCCACCACCAAGACAAACTTGACCTACTTTGACTGTTACGAATTTTAATAAAAATTTTGGCAGAGTTCCCTCTGAAATACGGACTAAAACCACCTGAACAAAATTAATTTTCTCAAACATGCAACTACAATTTAAAATAGGGTACATCAACCCCCACCAACACAACCAATTCAACATACAGTACACTGGAATGAAATTTTCACTGCTATACACATCAAATACTACAAATGCATGACACTTTTAAAAGATACAAAATCTGCAGTAAACCCATGATATGGTTACATCTTTAGACCAACATATGAATCACATAAACTCATAATATGAACCATACAATTAATGACTTTGTTGCTCAACTAGATATCATGAACGGGCTTGTCATATCACTTACCACCATGGTCAAATCTTACAACTTTGATAATTTTTTCACATTGTTTCTCACTTCCATTTTGAAAATCTTTAATTTCTCAAGTGCATGAGATTTATTATTAATCAAGTAAACATATCCATATCATGAGAAATCATCAATAAAAGTTATGAAGTATTTGTTCCTACATATGGTGAAAGATAAATGCCCATTAATATTAGTATGTATCAAGTCCAAAATACCATCGCTTCTAGTGGAACCTTTCCTTGTAGACTTAGTTAGCTTTCCTCTTATACAATCCACACAAATGTCAAAATGAGAGAAGTCTAGAAAAGAAAGTATCTTAACTTTTACCAATCTTTCCATTCTATCCCTTGAAATGTGACCCAACCGCTTATGCCATAACATAGAGGATGATTCATGGATTAAAGCCCATTTCTTGGACACATTGGTAACACAAGAAACTTCACCAAAAAGAGCTAAAGACAATTTATTTAAACCATCACATAAAAGGCCATTTCCAATAAGATGAGAATAATAAAACTATTCAACCATTCTATTACCAAAATTAAAGGAAAAATCAGAAGTATCAAGTTTCGATATAGAAATTAAATTTCGTTTAATTGTCGGTACAAAAATTGTATTCTCTAAACAAGAGAGAAATCAAACTCTAAAGACAACTTTACTATTCCTATGAACTCAACCTTCAATTGAACTCCATTTCCAAAGCACAAGCTCACTTAATTCTCACTTGGCCTCTGTTTACTTGTGAACCCCTGCAAAGAATTCACAATATGAATACTAGCTCCCGAGTCTAACCACCAAGACTTCAAAGGCACATCTACAATGGAAGATTCAAAACAAACAAAGGCCAATGAGATACCTGCAGAACTCTTCTTTTTCTCTAACCAAGTCTAAACTTAAAACAATCTTTCTACTAGTGACCTTTCTTTTAGCAGAATTTGAATTGATCATTTTTATTTTATAGTTCTTTTAGGACCACTAGAAGTTTGACTTCCAAAATTTTTATTCTACTGATTGCGGTGTTACTTATTGCC